>JARHVA010001027.1:3327500-3632500 GCA_037957365.1 Torreya grandis
CAGAGTGGATTTATCCTTTAAGGTATCTCCTAGGAGATACCTTAAGATTACCCAATAAGGTATTACAAGGCCCTTGAAGGCATCTCATATGAGTGTAATTTCCCTTCACCTTGAAAGCATTGTTAGGTGATAACATGAAAGGCCTTGTAATATTTTCAAGGTATCTCCTAGGAGATTCCTTTCAAATATGCACTAGAGTGGATTTATCATTCAAGGTATCTCATAGGAGATACTTTCAAATTACGCAATAAGGTATTACAAGACCCTTGAAGGCATCTCATAAGATATACCTTGAACGGTGTTATCATACATTCAAGGGGACATTAAAGGTATCTCCTAAGAGATACCTTCAAGATGCAAAAGTATAATTTCCCTTCACCTTGAAAGGCTTTGCAATACCTTAAAGAGTACCTTCAATTATCTCCTAGGAGATACCTTGAGTGGTATTTTATATTTAGATACTATGCTTCATTTATTGGATTAATCGTATTGATGATGAATTTGAGTGTCTATGACTTGAGCGTGTAGTTAAATAGTATAACTAAGCTATAGTAAAAAATTAAGTGAGATCAGAGAAGAAAACTTACATAAAATCCTTATAATTATGGTTATTAGAATTTTAAAACCTTTCATTACCAGTGTTGATAGAAATTAGGTAGGGTTACATGTTTTATTATAATTTGAGGATCAACCCTGATATGTTTATATTTTGTTAGAGTATCACCATATTAATTATTGACATCCTTAAAAATTTATACAAGACTTTAACAATAATGTCATATTAGACTCAAGCACTTCCACTATCACTGATAAATCAAATTTTAAATAGTGAAATTTTGTGTACAAGCTCAAGTGACAAACCCCTTTTTCTTCTAGAATAATAGCTAGCTCTTTTCTATTAATATGGTATGTATTCTAGTTTCTCATATGCTTTTTGTAATAGAAATCAATGTTTTCATTATGATATATCTATAAATGTTCATTATATTAATATAATATAACTAGTAATATGGTTTTATGGATTTTTTGGTCATATGCCTTATGGATTTTAATCCTTAAGCCAAGCCTATTTTTTCCATTTAGTGTGTTTTATTAGTCAGGGGTCCCTCCAACCCTGATATCAATCAAAAAAATAGAAAGATGTAAGGTCTGACATCAAAAGGTATTTCCTATTTGAAATTGATGAAGGTGATTGGTTGATCCAAATCAACTAATCCAATTACTATTTCAATAAATAGGTTTGATTAAGGGACTTTGTGTTCTCTACCTCATTAAAATCTAAAGGGAAATGTTGATCTAACTAAGGAAATGTGATGATCAATTTATACGACCTAGTAAACAAGGTGATCATGCCTTCAAATCATTTAGTTAGTTCTATTATGGGCATGCCAAGAAAAACTTTAAACAACTTTGACCTTAACAACATTAAATATAAAAACATTATGGATGTAGTTTAGTATATACTACTTTCCTAGCCTAAAACATTTGTTTAAACAAAAATCATTTCATTTCTTTGAAATCATAAATCAAATGGATACATAGATTCCTAAATTATATTATTAAAGTAAGCCTTGGTTATCATATGGTTGAGGTAACAAATGATGCATTGAGCTAGGTAAGATTATTGTATGGATAAGATTGGTCTTTATAAATCAAGGAATTTCACTTATTAGTTTAGAATCATATCCTCACTCAGGATCTATTGGCTAAAATTAACTTTATGGGACCTTCTCATTGTAGTCATTACAAATCTAATGAACAAACTGCCAATCACCTTCTTTATTATTTCCCATTTGTTACTTGGTATTGGGCATGGATATATTGTAAGATTGAATGGTCTTAGGCTTGGACCTCCTCATTATTCAATGCATTTTCATCTTGGCCAATTGGGGAATGTAAAAATTCACTTTCCAAACTTTGGAGAGTCAGTATAGCTATTTTGATGTGGAAAATTTAGAAGGAGAGAAATCATCATATTTTTGAAGGAAAGGTGAGATCTCTTGATTTAATTTATAAAACCAAGAGGTTTCTATCTTAGAGGTCATTTATTCTCAGTTTCAACATAAACATATTTATCTTTTGGTGTGGGATATAAGAATATGTGCTAAATGGAGTCTCATTGTTCAACCACCTATTAATGGGTCAATTGTAAATTCAAGTAAAAATACAAGAAAAGATAAAGATTCTTTGTTCCCTCCTCATCTAGGATTTTTTAAAATTAATTTTGATGGAGCCTCGAGAGGTAATCTAAGTGCTTCTAGAGTAGGTTGTATAATAAGGTATTATAGTGTCTCTCTAATCAGAGCTATCTTTAGGAAGCTCTTAAAAGGCATGGATAATAAATTTAAATCCCATTCTCTTGTATCAAGGCTTGAATTGGTGATGAAATGTAAAATTGAGAAGCTTCAAATTGAAGGAGATTCTCAAATCCTAATTTTCTCTCTAAAAATGAAGCTAATAAAAACATGGAAATTGGATAATATTTTAGTTAAAGTCTAGGAATGCCTAGATAGCCTTTTGTTTTGGGATTGAAAACATTTCTTTAGAGAAGCAAGGAATGGGTGGAGGTTTTTATGTTATTAGTTAAGCTAGTGGTTCAAGGCAAGGGTGAAACACCTAGTTTTATAGTTAGGCCTCCCTAGTAGATGGTGAACTCGATGATGTAAGGGAGGCTAGATAGAAATCAAACCATAATCTCTGTTGGTGGCATAAAATTCAAGATCAAGAGGGAAGTGGATAGGGGTCTATGTGGTGTGTTAAAATAGTATATGCCTAACCTTGTTTCGACCTACCATATGATAGAGACTTATACAATAATGGCCACAAAAAAAATTAAATGCAATAGTTCAAATTTGAAATTTTGAAAACTATTTTTGCTTGGGAGGAAAATATAGTGCCAGGTGAAACTATCAAAAAAAATACAAAAAGATAAAGAGGCAAATAAAATTTAATAGAATAGAATAAATATAGAGTGGAAACATATAGAACTTAGCATAATAGTAACATAAGGTATAAGTGGAAGAAAATAGGGCAATATCCAATAGTTTTTGACATGGCAACAATAGTCAGAGGTAGAGCAAAGCAAATTGAAGAACAAAGCAGTAGGGAAAAGATAACCACAATATTATATTGTGAAATTAAAACAAGAAGTAAAGGGGGTAGAATAGAAAGAGCAGGATGAATAGAAGCTGATAGCAATCAATCCATTCAATAAAATATAAGGAAGAAGGATAAAATAGATATTAACATTATTTTAAGAATTATGTTAATAGTTATAATTTTAGTTTTTTGTTAACATAACTAGCATATGTAATTATATTTTAGAATCATTTAATATATATGTATTTTTTTAGATTATCTCTACCCTCCTCTATTCTTCTCTATTTTAGATTATTGTAAGTGAAATTTTCTTTTTTTTTTAGTTGTTTCCCACATGGGACAACATATTCTCTCTATTTTTCTCCAACAACTAGTATTATATCCCCCATGTTATAATCCCATTTAGACATGGTATTAGTTATTTATAGTTCATGGAAGCAATGCCCTAAATTTGATGAAAAGAATTATGATGTGTAGAGCATCAATATAGAGGCCATATTTAACTCTCAAGAGCTATGGGTATTGGTTGAAGGTGGATATGATGAGGTTGTGGACCTAAGATCCTTCAATGCATTAACCCAACCATAAATGAATGTGTCAAAGGAGAATAGGATAAAATATGACAAGGCACTTAGCTACATACAAATGGCATCAGCTAAGTCAATCTTTCCTAGGATAGAAACATCTATCTATTTTGAACAATCATGGGATGTTTTGTAAAATGCCTATCAAGGGAGTGAGAAGGTAAATCTTTTCAAGTTTTAGCTTTTAATAAGGGGATTTAAGACCCTAAAAATGAAGGAGAGTGAGTCTATCAACGACATCTTCACAAGGACAATGAATATTGGCAATCAAATGAACACATGTGGTTATACCCTTAAATATCATAAGATCATAGAGAAGGTGTTGAGGAGCCTTCCAATCAAATTTGACCCTATAGTGTTTATAATTGAATAATCAAAGGATTTGAGGCAAATGACAATAAATGAGCTAATGGGTTCCTTGAGAACCCATGAACAAAGGATGAACAGGTTAACCAACTTATCCCATGAGAAAACATTCAAGACTAATGTGAATGTGAAAGGAAGGGGGAGAGGATCAAAAAAATAAGAGGAAGAAGTTGCATCAATCAAGAAGGTGGAAGGCATATCCATCAAGATTCACATAGAAGATGAAGAGAAAGAAGAAACAATGCTTATAGAGGAGGATCTACACAAATGTATGACAACTTTAATGTTTAATGTTATTATTGTAAGAAGTATGGACACTATGCTAGTGAGTTTAAAAATAAGGAGTATGACATGAATAGGTATAATTCAAATTTATCCCATACATAAGAGGCTAAACCTAATAGGAATAAGAAAGGTGGAAACTTGTTCATAATATACAACATTACCAATCAAAGTGGTAAATAGATGTGGTAGTTGGATAGTGGTTGTAGTAACCACATGAATAGAACAAAGAGATGTTTAACCACATTGATGATTCATTCAAAGTAGAGGTAAATATAGGAAATAACAAGAAATTTTATGTCATGGGAAAAGGCATCATATCTATCTACACCAAGCAAGGTGATAAAAGACAAATTGAAGATATTTACTATGTGCCTGGGTTGAAGCAAAACCTTATTAATATTGGGTATCTTATCTAAAAGGGGTACAAGGTTGGATTTGAGAATGAGGAATGTATCATATTTGATAGGAGTAGTTATAATAGGAAAATTATAATAGTCAAGATGACATGCAATCAGATATTTTAGTGGTTGAAATATATTCTTCATATCATTTTAAGAAGGTCAGGAGTAAGGGGGAGTGTTAAAATATTATATCCCTACCCCTATTTTCACCTACACTATGTTATGGATTTATATAATACCAACCACCAAACAAATTAAATGTAGCTTTTTGAATTAATTTTTTTGAAAACTATTTCTATTTGGGTGGAAAATATGGTGGTAGGTGAAACTATAAATAAAAAGACAAAAAGATAAGGAGAGAAATAGAATGTAAGAGAATAAAATAAACATAAAGTAGTATAATATAGAACTTAGCATAGTAGCAACAAAAGGTAGAAGTGGTGGAAAGTAGGGTAGCATCTAGTAGTTTTTTATGCATCAACAATAGTCAGAGGTAGAGTAGAGCAACTTGGAGAATAGAGTAGTAGGAAGAAAATAAACACAATAGATTGTGTAATTAAAACAAGAAGAAAAAGGGGAAAAATAAAAAGAGTAGGAAGAATATAAGCTAATAATAGTTAAACTATTTAGTAAAATATAAAGAAGGATAGAATATAAAATAATAGTTTTTTTAAAGAATTTTCTTAATAGTTGTAGCTGTAATTTTTTGTTGACATAACCAACTAATATAATTAGATTTTAAAATCAATTAATATATGTGCATCTTGTGTTTTATACTATCAATGCACTCCTCTGTGCTTCTCTATTTTATCTTGTTGTAAGTGTGAATTTCTATGTTTTTGGTTGTTTCCCACCTTGGCCTAAACATTCTCTATATTTTATACCAACATAATGAGGACTCTTCAAAGGGTCGTGTCTCCCTTGTTACAATGATGATAAAGAAGAAAATATTTGAATCATGTGGGTTTTTGGGTTCTTATATCTAGTGTTTACTTTTTTTTTATATGTTTTCTTTGGCAGAATAAATCATGGCCTTGTTGGCCATTTTGTATCTAAATTTTTGGTAGTAAGTTGTTTTGTGGCTCGCCAACTTGTTGAATTTTCCTCGGTTCTAGTCAGGATGTCAAATAAGTATTTTGTAAATCGTAGAGTTGACAATTTATTTTTGTTTACTTTTTAACTATATTCTCTAAGTAGGAGACCTGTTGAACCTAGGTAATTCTATAAAAAAAGTAATACTTCACTCACAGGTATTGGTTAGTGAGGCTACTCGAATAAAATGTTGATATCCAATAGGAACATAAACTATATTAATTATCCTAAATTATTAATTTCCATGAACATGCAAATAATGTCAAGAAAATATCACCACATCCAATTTAATATAATGCATTAAACATATATAATTAATTATTAATCAATTCTATAATAACTCTATTTAAATTATTTGGTACTTAATCTCACCATATTCCAAGTGAAACAAGCATTTTAACATCAATGGGTCCTTGTGAAGTTATAAGCTGGTCCTTTTAGTTGGTCTAGGAAATTATCTATAATTTTACAAATAAAAAACTATTCAATATATTGGTTACTAATATTATTTTATTAAAAATTTCATATTTACCCTAACATTCACCATTTGTGTCCCTATTATTTTCAACACACAAGGAAATAAATAATAATCAATAGCAATGAGCACTAAACAATCCTAATCTTTGATTTCATTATCTCAACCATTTCATAACAATAATCCATGTCTATCTGAATCTCATTAATTTTTATAATAGAAAGTGGTAAATAATGAATAAAAGGGCTATGTCAACACAAAAAAATAACACATTTCAGATATAGTAAAATAATAGATTAAATAGATTAAATACTTGACAAGAATGATCTGTAGAAATGATAGTATAAAATGGGGTCAATGCTTCCACCATTACCACCACAATACACCTGATAGTCCATAAAAGAATTTTGTTTGGATTTCTTATGGGAGAGAAAATAATGGCAAGAGAAAATAATGGCACAAGAAAATATTTAAACTTAACCCTAAGTTATATGTACAAGATTTTTTTAGTATAATATATTTCATTCATATTATATAATATATAGTATTAAGTATAAAATATTTAAATTTATATTATATAATTTACAATATTAGTTTACATTATTTAATATATATTCCCTACACCTATAGAGGTTGATATTAGTAAACCTCTTCCACTAGATTATGATACATTTGCTTTAAATAACCCCCCTTACCAGTATATACATACACACATACATACATACATACATGTGTGTGTGTGTTTGTACACACACACACATATGTGTATATATGTATCATGTATGTATGTATGTGTATATTGTACATATATAATATTAGTTATTATATAGATATAATATAATATATATGTTAATATAGTTTATAAATCAATAATATATATTATATATTTCAATATAATTACTTTTAATTTATAATATTATATTACACACACACACACACACACACACACACACACACACACATATTCCCCACAATTATTATGAAGTTTGATACGAGTAAACCTCTTCCACATGGATATGATGAGAATTCATATTTTGATTTGCAACATGGCCATAGACATTCCACTAACAGATGCCAAATTACAAAATTTCAAATATAGAAATAGAAGTTGGAACTTTGGAATTGACAATAATGATTTAGAAATGATAGGATCATTCATAATAAGTGGATTTTCATCCAATATCATATAATTTGGAGATGTAACATATTTAAATAGTATCTTTAGGATAAATAATATTTGGTGTTGGTATACTTTGAGAATGCATCATCACTAGGCATAGTAGGCATGCATAGAATAGATGGTGTCTTTGCAACATATATGTCCACTTCAAATTTATATCCAACTAATAAAACTAAAGTTACTCTTTGTCACTTATAATTTTTTTAAAACCATTGTAATATTAAATCAATTTCTCCATTCAAATCACAAAGACAAACCTTGATCAACCATAGTTGAGCTCCTTATCCAATGAATACAGAAGCTCTCTAATCTAAACCAAGGGAGTTGCAGTTTTGATGTAGATATAATGTGCTAAGAGACTATAATATCTTTACACAAATAATGAAATCTATTATAGACTAAAGCATTGCATGATGATTCAAATCCTAATAGGTTTTCACCCACAATTACTTCATATGAACTATATTATATGTAAATATAGTTTATAAATCAATATTATATATTTTAGTATAATTATTTTAAATTTATAATATATAATATTATAATATTATATTACATTATATAATATATATTCCCCACACCTATTATATAGGATTATATGACTAAACCTCTTCCATGAGGGTATGATGATAATGCATATTGTGATTTACAACATGGTCATATGCATTCCACTAACAAATGCAAAATTACACAAGTTCAAATATATAAATAGAAGTTCAAACTTTGAAACTAATGGTAATGATTTATAAATAATAGGATATTGCATAATAAGTGGAGTTTCATCCACATATTTTGGAGATATAACATTATTAAATAGTATCTTTAGTATAAACAAGAGTTGTTGGAGGTATAATTGAGAATGCATCATCACTAGGCATAGTAGGCATGCATGGAATAGATAGTGTCCTTGCAACATATATGTCCAGTTCAAATTTATATCCAAATTCTAAACCTGAAATTCCTATTTGTCACTTCTAATTTTTTTAGCATCATTATAACAAAATCAATTTATCCATTGCAATCACAAAGATAAATGTTAAATAGTCATAATTGAGCTCCTTATCTAGGGAAATATAAGCACCTTGATCGAAACAAAAGGAGTTACAATTTTTACATAGAGATAATGTTTTGAGAGGATAAAATATCTTTACATAAAGAATGCAAGCCATTGTAGACTAAAGTATTGCATGATGATTCAGATCTCGATAGATTTTCACCCACAATTACTTTATATGAACTATATTAAATGTTAATATAGTTTATAAATTAATAATATATATTTTAGTATAATTAATTTAAATTTATAATATATAATACATAATATTATATTACATTATCTAGTATTAGTATGACCCACACCTATTATAAAGGTTAATATATGTAAACTTCTTCCACAGGGATATGATGAAAATGCATATTGTGATTTGAAACATGGACATAGGTATTCCATTAACAAATATAAAATTATATAAGTTCATTTAATATATAAATATAAGTTGGAACTTTGGAACTAAATGTAATGATTTATAAATAATAGGCTCTTCCATAATAAGTGGAGTTTCATCCACATGTTTTAGAGATGTAACATTGTTAAATAGTATCTTTAGGAGAAACAAGAGTTGGTGGTGGTATAATTGAGAATGCATCATCACTAGGGATAGTAGGCATACAAGGAATAGATGGTGTCTTTGAAACATATGTTCCCACTTCAAATTTATATCCAAATTCTAAACCCAAAATTCCTCTTTGTCTCTTCTAATTTTTTTAGAACCATTGTAACAAAATTAGTTTCTCCTTTGTAATCACCAAGACAAACCTTGATTAGCCACAGTTTAACTCCTTATCTAGTGAATACTAAAACCCCCTGATCAAAACCAAGGGATTTGCAATTTTGATGTAGAGATAATGTGTTAAGAGGTTATAGTATCTGTACATAGAGAATTCAATCCATCATAGACTAAAGCATTACATGTTGATTCATATCCCAATAGGTTGGCACCCACAATTACTTTATATGAACTATATCATATGTTAATATAGTTTATGAATCAATATTATGTAGTATATATTTAAGTATAATTACTTTAAATATATAATATATATTAATATTATAATATTATATAACATTACTTAATATATATTCTCCACACCTATTATAGAGGTTGATATGATTAAACATCTTCTATGGGGATATGATGAGAATGCATATTTTTACTTACAACATGGACATAGGCATTACACTAATAGAAGGAAAACTACAAAAGTTCAAATATATAAATAGAATTTGGAAATTTGAAACCAATGGTAATGATTTTGAAGTAATAGGCCCTTGCATAATAAGTGGAGTTTCATCCTTATGTTTTAGAGATGAAACATTAATATTATCTTAGTATAACCCCTTCCACAGGGATTGATACACTAGCTTTACATAACCCCTCTTACCAATATACACATACATACATATATGAGACAAACACACACACACACACACACACACACACACACACACACACACACACACACACACACACACACACACACACACACACACACACACACACACACACACGTGTGTGTGTGTTTATATATGTATCATGTATGTATGTGTATATATGTATATATAATATTAGTCATTATATAAATATTGTATAATATATATCTTAATATTTTTATATATTAAACATTAATCATATGTTATATATGTTCATCACCAAGAAAAACCCTGATTGGTCACAATTGAGCTCCTTGTCTAGCAAATATAGAATCCCCTTGATCGAAACCAAGGGAGTTGAAAATTTAACATCGAGATAATGTGCTAAGATTTTATATTAATATCTTTACATGAATAATGAAAACCATTTTAGACTAAATCATTGCATGGTGATTCATATCTCAATAGATTTTCACCCATAATTACTTATATGAACTATATTATATGTTAATATAGTTTATGAATCAATTTTATATATTATAAATTTCATTATAATTAATTTAAATGTATAATATATAATATTATAATATTATATTACATTATTTAATATATATTCCCCACTCCTATTATAGAGGTTGATATGAGTAATCCTCTTCCACGGGGATATGATGAGAATGCATATTATGACTTACAACATGGCCATAGGCATTCCACTAATAGATGAAAAATTATAGAAGTTCATTTAATATAAAAATAAAAGTTAAAACTTTGGAACTGATAGAAATGAATTAGAAATAATAGGCTCTTGCATAATAAGTGGAGTTCCATCCACATATTTTGGAGATGTAACATTATTAAATAATATCTTTTAAGAAAAAACAAGAGTTGGTGTTAGTATACATTAGAATGCATCATCAATAGGCACAGTAGGCATACATGGAATAGAAGGTATCTTTGCAACATATATGTCCAATTCAAATTTATATCTAATTTATAAACTTAAAATTACTCTTTTTTTCTTCTAATTTTTTTAGTGCCATTGTAAAAAAATCAATTTCTCCATTGTAATCACCAAGATAAACCCTAATTATATACAATTGAGCTCTATATCCAATGAATACATAATCCCTTTGATCAAAAAAATGGGTGTTATAGTTTTGACATAGAGATAATGTGATAAGAGGCTATAATATCTTTATATGAAGAATATAAGCCATCATAGACTAAAGCATTGCTTGGTGATTCAGACCCTGATAGGTTTGCACCCACAATTACTTTATATGAACTATATTATTTGTTAATATAGTTTATTAATCAATATTATATATTATATATTTTAGTATAATTATTTTAAATTAATCATAGGTTTGTGCCCACAATTACTTTAGATGAACTTATTTTGACATTTTCATGGTTTTGGAGTAACTAGATTTAACTGTCGATTTATACTCTTTCACTTAACATAAACCCTCTTTTACACACACACACACACACAAAATATATATATATATGTGTGTGTGTGTGTGTGTGTGTGTGTGTGTGTGTGTGTGTGTGTGTGTGTGTGTGTGTGTGTGTGTGTGTGTGTGTGTGTGTGTGTGTGTGTAATATTAGTTGTCATATAAATATTGTATGATATATATCATAATATTTTTATATATTAAATATTTTAATATAATATATTTAAATTTAATAATATTATATAATATATAATATTATATTAAATAATTTAATATATATTATAAATAAATATCATATATTTTAATATAATATATAAATATCAATCAATATTAAATATATCACTTCCCTTTGAATTTAACTTGACTACTCCTGATGTGCATTTGCATTCAATTAAAATAGGTGGGACTCCCTAACAAATTTGAAATTCAAATTTAGTTTGTTCTGTATAATTTCAACACATTTTTAATATGAACAAAATCACCAAACATGTCTAAGAAAATACATATTCTAAGTTTTTTCTGAACATACACTATAGAGTGTAGATAGATTAGAATAGTACACATTATAGAGTGGCTGAAGCATTGATCATATTTGTTACTATCATTTATTAAAATATGTATTTTTAGGTATTCAATCTTAATACTATTTAGTATAATTTTTTACTCTTTCTAAAATGTGTGATTTGTTTGTGTTGATTTGGCCCTTCTATTCATTGTTTAACACTTTATGTTATGAAATCACTAAGATTCAAATAGTCTACCTAGATTATGGTTATGAAATTGTTGAGATAATGAAATGAAAAAGATTAGGGTTGTCTAGCACTTAATGATATTGATTATTATTTATTCCTTATGTGTGAAAAAATAATAGGGACTTAAATGGCAAATGTCAGAGTAAAGCTAACATTATTTAATAACTATAATAAAATAATCTTAGTAACTAATATATTTAATAGTTTAAGATATGCAAAATTATAGATAATTGCCTAGACCAACCAAAAGGACCAAGTTATAACCTCACACAGACTCATTGATGTCTAAATGTGAGAGTAAAATACACATGACACAACATAGTGAGACATTATAACACTAAAAAAACATAGAGATACTTCTCCTCAATTACACTTCGATTGCTTGATTGCTTTTTAATATAGAATATCTATTACAATATCAATTACACTTCGATTGTTTGATTTCACTTGAAAAAACATTATGACTTACAACCATTTAAATTAGGTGGAATAAATTACAAATTCCAACATTCCTCATTAATTTATTCCATTAGCTATCATAATTTATGTTACTTCTAAATTCTACCTCAAATGCTCAAATCTATCCTTTGCTAGTGCCTTCATGAATATATATTCTAGCTAATCTTCAAATCTATAAAATGCTAAATTTATTTCACCATATTCAACCAACTCACATATGAAGTGATAAAAAATATGTATATCCTGGTTTCATCCATGAAACACTTGATTCTTCATCAATCCAATCCTAGCCAAGACTAGGTGAGTCCATAGCTACTAGTTAAGTCTATAGTTTGGTTTAGAATGGACAGGTTGAGTCTGTAGCTTGTTAGATGAGTTTTTAGCTCACTAGATATATCAACATCCTTCATGTGGGTTGCCTCATGACAAGTGAAATGTCATACAAAATGTCTTTATTTTCTATGTATTATTGTATTATCCGTTTGTACACAATATTTGGAAACTAAACATGCAAAGCATTAAAATAAAGTGATAGAATCAATAACATAGACTATAGTTATACTAAGAAATATAAATAATCTATTTACTACATTAATTTTAAATATAATCTTAATATCCTTGCAATGTTTAGTCTAAAGGAGAGGTAATTGAGGAAATATTAAGGAAATTGATGATAAAAATGAGTCTTATTTTGGACTCATCATTTCCCACACACTTTACCTTTTACAAGTCTCTTTTCAAACTCATCTTATTAACCCCTTATAACTATGATTTCTAGTTTCTAGGAATTGGTTGGGGTCATACATATTGAACTCATTGTCCCAATGGTTATCATGTGCACTGGTGAAACCATTATAGGTTTACACCATTTTCCTCCAAATTTGAAACTATTTATCTACTTAAGGATCCCATTTTTGTTAGGATGGAATAGGAACAAGGAGGAATGATGGTTTAAATCTCATACATATCCACATTTATTATCCTCATGAGTTGTGGACATAAAAAATCATGTCCATTATTGCTTGTGATCTTTAGAGGCTACATCTTAGATTAGTTAGGGACATGACCTCTCTTATTTTTAGTGGAATTATCATTATATCCCAATGTTTTGTGTTGGATATAATATTGTATCAAAAATCTATCTGGTAAATAAATAAAAAATAATAATGTAATTATACAAATCTTGAAAATAATGATCCTTGATATTCTAATGAAGCATGTAGGTAGTTCTAAAGTTAACCAGTAGCATTTTGGCACTAGCAAATACAAGTTTGATGTACAATCCTATGGTCGTTAGTTTCTCTACATATTCATCATGCCTAATTTTCCATGTCAGTTGATTCTTATAGGTGGAGAGAAGGGATTTCAAATAGACTTATCCCACATATAAATTAATCATGAATTTATTAGAGTCCCCTAATATCATGTTGCACAAATAGAATTCAAATAATATATTATGTTATTTTGGGTTAGAATCCTAAAAAATGTGCAAAACATAACGAGGTCCTCATTATTATAAAATAAATCACATGATATTCTGAACAATTTCCACCTATATAATTATTAATATATATACAAACTATAGGATGGGGAAAGATCTCTATAGGCTAGAAGATGTTCTCTTATTTGACGGGCAGCCTTGAGAGTGACTTCAACTTTTTGTGTTTATTGTTTTCCTTCTCTAAATCCTTCCTTAGTGTCTGATTTTATTTTTCTAAAGTTATTTTTAATTTCTTGAGTTCCTTGAACTCTAAACAAACTTGATTCTATTTATCTAAATAATCAGAATAGGTGATCTGGATAGCTAAAGATTTGGACAATGATGAGGCTTGCTCAAAAAGTTATCGATGGAGGATCAAGGTTTGTTGCTAATATTCTACCATCTCCTCATCAAAGTGAGTGAATTTTTATTCAAGCATACTAATTTCATTTATATGTTTTAGATCCATATTCATAAATCTCTCTAAATCTTGAGTTAATGAAGAATTAATAATATCCTTATGTTGTAATTAGTCTAGGAGGTTAGCAACATATGTAACTTGATGTATTATGATGGCCTTAGTTTTTGACAATGCAAGAGTAAGTTTTAGTTCTAGTTATTCTATAAAACTAGAAGGTTGTTCTTCCTTAGAGACCATAGGGGATTTTACTTTACTTGGTATAGGTCTAATTTCACTAGTTAGATAGGAGGGAGAGGTTGTTATTTCCTATACTATAATATCTTCTATTGGTATGTTTTCTTCTTCAGTTTCTTTTTCAATAGGAACATCTTTACTGGTTTAGGGATTATTTTTACAACTGGCTCTTCCTATAATGATAATGTGTCCACTATTGTTGGTAGAGGAAAAGGAGGGTTTTGACACATGCTATCAAGCACTTCAATGGCCTCTTTTTACTCATCATCACATGTTATTATGAAATTTATTCACCTCTTTTTAGTCTTCACATGAGAAATAGGTTCCTCAAAAGGAGTACCCTTCTTTGTTTAAATGTCATCCTATGATTTTGGATCACTAGATACTTTAGGTGCCTATGTTTTACTTGTTAAAAGGATGTCTATATATTCAAGAGCCAAGTGAGATTGTGAAGCTCTAGTTCTCAATTTTCTCTTAGTTGTAGTCTTCTTTTAGGCTTGATGTGTCATTTGAGAGTTTTTCTTAGCCACAGGTGTGGCATGTAACCTAGTACATATCCCTTTAGTGGATGAAACCCTGAACCTAGAAGAGGAAGCCTCTTCCTTTATTTTTGGACTTGGTGTTTCTTTAGAGGCTTTAGGAGGAGGTGTTAATGGTTGCTCAGTTGTAGCTCCCTAAAAGGTCTCCCATGTTGCTTAGATTTTTTGTATAAAATGATGTTATATGATTAAATGAAAGATTCCATGGTGTCAAATTAGAGATAACATATTGGTAGACAAAACTTGAATGGACCCATAAAAGTAAAATTACAGGTTGAATTTGTGTTGGGTCTTTTGTCTTCCATATTTGAGATGAAGGATGATCCTTATGGCTTCACAACCCATAACACTACATTGTCCTTCACAAGTAAATTATTTTAGGACTTAAAATGCAATAAACCTCCATAGTTATGATAGAGTTTCCTTCTTAATACCTTCATCTTTCCCTTTGTAATATTGTATACATGCTATAGATAATTATTTAAAACCATTAAACCATGTAATTGACTCATTAAAAAGGGTTCTCCCCAACAAATTCTTACCTTCTTTAATGATTCCTAATATTTCATTAATTACTCTATTGGAAATTAGGATTTTGATGCCTTAAATCATGGTGGAGTCTTCTTCCATATGTGTTATGAATTATTTTATCAAATATTCATCATATCCTTGGAATTTATGTAGAAAAGGGATCCATCCAACTTACTCAAAGTGAGCTACAAAGATATCATCGTTCATTAACCCTTCTACAGAGTCTAGTTCAGACCTCTTTTTCTATCCCATGGTGGCTATATTGATACTCTTGAGGCAACTTTTAGTCTTACAGGTGAGAACAATAGTGGAAAAGGAAACATAAATTAATTTAAAAATGGAAATATTAAAAATAGTTTGTTTAATTCCACTATCTTAGTAGATATTGATGCAATCCATAGGAATGATAATATAGCATGTTAGAATTTAGTGAAACTAACTTGGGAAAATATTTGATTTTATCACACATGAATTAGATTTTATAATAGAGGGGTCCCATGCTAGGGGCTACTACCTCTATAATTTTTGTCAAAGTAGTCCCATGCATCATCAAAAGTAAAAAACTGTGTAAGAAATATCTACACTTTAAAATAAGGAGCAAAGACTATTTAGCATGAAGCTTTTTGATTGGTTGGAAGTAGTAGGGGATAAATATTTACATTGTTGTACCTATTTTTTTGGTTTCCAACTATAGTTTTGTATCTAATCAAATTTATTTATTTATTTTCGAATAAACTTTTTTAGGTAAAATACTCCTAATTTTTTTAGCAGCATATATTGCAATTTTTTTTAAAGAACATGGGATTGAAAATTAAGAAAACCACTCTTATAATTTCTTAGTAACACCCCATCAAAAATAATTAGTGATCCCCTAGCATGTCATTATCATGTGTGTTGACTTCCATGTCATCATGATTTGGGGTGATATGGACTGAGTAGGTAGTCAGTTGGTGCATGTGGATTAAAGCTAACATGATACCTTCTTTTTTATTCATCACTTTTCTATGTCACTAATCATTTCTGATGTGACTTTTATTTTGACATTCTATAGAATGCTTGTAGTCTGAATTTACTTAAACCACCTGATCTAGAAGGTTTTTCATCCTTCATAGTTCCCAAGAACTCCCAAAACTAATACAATATTGAATATCTTTCTGAGAGCTTTCTAACACCTATTCGAATGCATAAAATATATATTTTATGCATTAGATACTGCTAGTCAAAGTTTGGATTAAAAAATAGTCAAATGGTCAATAATGACATGGATGGTTAAAAAGTTGACCAATCAACATATGACACATGGTAGTGTAAAAATAAATGGTAAAAAGGTGTTTTATTTTCACCTCTAGTCTTTGACACTTGTGTTTGGACAAATGGGCCCTGTTATTTACTGATTGGGGACCCTCAACTAGGATCGACACACTCTTTTTGAAGAGGGGTGACTTTGCCTCCATTAATTCATATTACCATTTTTATATTTTTTCATATATATGCCTCTTTATTATTTACACATTGCATGTGGGACTACTAATTCCAATATTGTAAATTATTCCACATATCATTCAAGTTCAAGCTATGGCAAGCTTGAGACTGAGCCTGAGTGCCAGCCCAAGTGCCAACTCATAGCCTAGGTGCCAACTCAATAGCTAACTTGGTTACCAAATAACCATTGTTTACTTGGATTCTAGCTAAGCTTGTATCCCATATGGATTTTCTAAGCCAATCTTGAATCTTCTAAACCATCCTAACTCACAAGTGGTTCCAACAAACCACATTAACCTTGCCTAAGTTTGGTAGTAATCTAATTACCAACTGAGTAAGGAAAAATAGATGAATATTCAGCCCAAGACACAAACCATATGATTGTTACAAGTCTATTTGAATCCTTTACAATGTTTCCTTCCTATGCATATGAGATAAATAGTTTGTGTTTGCTAAATAAAGAGTTGTGACAGGGTTTGAACCTCAAACCTCATGCTTGGTAAAAAATAATATTACCACTATGCCATGAATCCATGACATTATATAAAGTGGGTGTATTTATATTTTCACAAGGGAATTTAAATGACTATGTAAAATTTATAAGGAGCATTTTGTATAAATTGGCATTGTTGACCAATCTAGAAGCATTTTCAAAATCTCATAGTAAACCAAAAACTTGTTCAAACTTTTGAGAAACTCCTTTTGGTATATTTTTGCTCATTATTTGGTGTTCATTTGACATCATTTTGAGTGATGCTTTGACATAGAACACTAGGAAGAGATTCTGTAAGTGTTTCGAGAAGGTGGAAGATGGTTGTTGAGTATTATTAGAGTTTTCCAAAGGTCTAATGGCATGATTTTACAAGTTTTGAGATTCCATTATGTTTTTGTGAGTTGTATTATTACTTATAAATAGATTTTTAATGGATCAAATTGCTATTTATCAATCTTGGAGATGTAGCCCATTTGGGTGAACTCTATAAACAATCTTGATATCTTTATATTCTATTTTACATTTAGTTTTTTTACAAATTTTAATCAATTATTAAATATTTAGATGCAATTTAATTAAAATACAACAGTTAAATGAGATCATATAAATGGCATTTTGATCATTTTCAATGTGGATATGGTTCAAATGAGTTATTGAAAACACTCATCTTTTAGTTTTGAATTAATTTAAATCACATTATATCAAGTTTGATCATATTTATTTAAACACCATTTTCACTATCCATTTTTAAACTATTTTAATAGTAGGGGGTCTACTATAGTTTATGGATCACCACCTCCTCAATGTGGTGAATATGTATGAATAAAAGGAACTTATACTAACCTAATATAGATAGATAAAATACTTAACTTACCTAATCATACTCATAGTTTTTACTCTTATCCTTCCACCAATTCTAAACTGATAAAAAAATACATGACTTAGTCTTAAGAAATATATACAAATGAACATGTTGATGATTAAAATTTTACCATCAATGAATCAACTCTTTACCTATCATGAAGGTCAAGATGGAATTGTACCAGTCTAATCGTGGGGGTTCTAAAGGTTCATCTAAGATCCTAAAGATGCAAGGGGGTTTTATTATAAATTTTGGGAAATAATCAACAAGTTATCAAATAACTTATTCCATTATAACAATAAAAAAATATATTTATCAAATAAAGAATCAACCAAGGTATAAATCTATAATTTATTCTATTTGATAGAGAAAACCTATTAATTAGATAGTCTCTTGAAGAATATAAACATGATTATATAACATATATGAATATTCAATTGATATCTTCATGTCTTGATTATAATGGTTTCTTATTAAATTTAGAGAAGATAAAATAAAAATATAAATACCAAATAAGAGAGAGAAATACAAGCACATAATCAAAAGAATAGACAAACAACAAATACAAAGTAAACATCTAATCCAATAGCAAAGAGAAATAAACCTAGAATAGAAAATAAATTAAGAGAGAAATATATTCAAAATATGAAAGGAAATAAACATGAAAATATACTAAGATAACATTCTAGGAATAAAATAAATCTTAATTAATAGAGAATAAACTAATGAAAGAGACAAACTAAAAATAAATGGAGAATTTAATTAGAAAAACTATTACAACTTAAAACAACTAAGACTACAAATCAAGATTAAAACTAAAGGAAGGAAGACAATTTCAAAGCTTATGAAATAAAGATAAGTGATCAATATAAAATGAAACAAACCTATCACTTGTTAAACTAACTAAAGATTAAAACAAAAAATTATATTAAACTAGGAACAGTCTGCTAAACAAAATATTCTATTAAACTATTTGACAAGATAGAAGATTAAAAAAAAAAAAGGATAACAAGAAACTAAGATTTAAACTGAAACTAATATAAATATAATAAGGAAAATTTAAGATACTTGAACAAAATAAGAACACAAAGTCAAAGCTATCAATAAACTAAAATCTATCCTAGCGACAACTAAATAAGATAAAACTAACAAAACAAGATAAGATAAATATAAATTCAAAAGAGAGGTAATAAGTAAAGTAAATTGAAAAATATTTCAACCTAAATATTAAAATTAATCTAAGTAAAACCAAAACAACCTTAAATAAATCTATCACAATCAAATAAAAAAGGAACAATAAAGAGAACTAGTTTAAGGACTAAAGAACAAAATAAAATAAACTATTTATAACATAAAAGGTAATATATTAAAAATATATCTAATAAATAAATTATCTTTAGAAGAAATCTAAAAGTTCTATTTATAATAAAAATTAGAGTTAATTAATTACAAAGATAAGTGAGTCTCAAAATGAGAGTCGTATTAGTAGAAAAGGATAAAATTAAAGGAGAAAACCAACATCCTTTCTCTACAAAACTTTGAAATACAACTTTTCAATCAAATATATCAATGAAATGTTGTGAAATAATTAAATGATCATCATTATTTAAATTGAATACTTGAAATCTACGCATATGACTGCAAATAGCAATCAAAAAAAGATATTAAACTTAGAAAACTTTAGATAATCAGTAACAGATAATAAATATAACTGGATATACCTATGTTACATAAGTTATTACTCAACCATCAAATAAATTATCATTAGGTCTATCTATTGTGCTTCTATCTTTAAATGAATGCTTGATCTTCTCTTATACCTTCAACTTAGTTATGAAATAAGTTATCACTAACTTTAGTTAGTTATTGGTTAACGTTAACTAATTTATTTTTAACAAGGTCAATTAATTAACTACATTTAGTTAAGGATAGATTTAGTTAAGATTTAAAAAGTCTTAAGCCAATCAAGGATATTTAAAATAATAGACCTGGGGTACTAAACTTAAATGGGTGGAGACCCATATTAATTAATAATATAGTAAAATACACATTAATCATAAAATAATAAATCAAAATTGTTAAATTCTATTTATGTTTAAACTATAACACATTTTAAATTAATCTTAGGTATATATAATTATATCAAAAACTCTAAAATCACTATATATACCCAAATTTACCAAAATTTATCAAGTCTAAAGTATCAAAGTGTCAAGCCCAAAATATCAAGTTCTACATGGAAAAGTTCAACATTAATAGAAAATTATCTTGTGGATAACCAATAGTCATTCGAATCTGATAACACTTCAATTATTTATTTGTCATGGTCATGAAGACAAACATTATATTACATCTTATTTGTAAGAAAAGGTAAAAAACTAGTTACCAAGTCAAATGTGTTATCATCAACTTCTTGTTTGATTCTTTTTATCAATCTGACCTCCTTAGGTGATTTAGGCTCAATCCTTTTCATAACAATGTTCTTTTCGGCAGTTTGAACTTGAATATCCATGGTTTTTTCTATTGACTTACCCCTACCCTCCCAAATTTAGTCTCTCAATCCTCAAAAGGGGTTCACTATGGGCACTTGACAAGCTCAAATTTCTACATTTACCACAAAGTTTTACATTAGATGAGGCAAGTATATCTGAAAGACTAGCCATCTTCCTAAAATATTTGGCATGGGTTATCTCAATTTCAAGTTAATTGGATTGATCAACAAGAAAATGACTAGTAAATAATGGTTTGTTAACTGGTTCACCTCTAAAGTTATTGGGTTATAATGGTAAGAAAGGAGGATCATGCTTTAGATGATGAGAATAACCACTTTGTGAGTGTGTACGGGCTCCAAATCTATTGCCACAAAAACCCCTATGACCACTATAGCCTCTATTAATGGGGTTATTAGGAAAATTATTCAAAATATTCTAGAATTCCAGGCCATAAGCATCAAAATGAATAGACATCCTTATACCCCTAGGAAATCTAGGCCCAAAATGTCCAACATGAAACTCAAACCTATTAAAAATTCTACTATGCCCTAATTGACTACCACCTCTATTATAATTCATCCCCCATCCTCCATCATTATTATTCCTAGTTGGTTGGTCCGACCTAGACATACAAAAAATATGAAAATATATCAACAAAACTAAGTTTTGAAGCAAAAGACTAAAACAAAACTATAAAAGAGATTGAAATCCGCACTATACTAGAATCATTATTTTGTGTTTGAATTTAGACCACATTTATTTTCAAGAGAAATATAAAATTCTAATATCAATCCTTAGCCAATTTTTATATTTAAAAAAAAAAATTCAAAACTTAGATATTGAGATAAAATTTCAAATGTGACTTCATATTTCCAAAACTTAAAACCCAATATATATATATATATATATATATATATATATATATATATATATATATAATCACTTTATTCATCGCAACCGACTGATTAAACCTTGGATTCCTACAAAACATTTTCACTTCCCAATATTTTTTGAACACAGTCTATACTTAAATCATACCAGAGTCCTAAAAGATCATTACTATACCCAATTTCATCATAAATAATGAATTGTAATTAACCTTTCGAGCACTACTTATATACACAATCATCAACATGAACCTAGAATCATATATAAATCATGTAAACTAATCAAAATGATATAGAGTAATGTATTATCCAATTTATGAAGAAGCATTTCACTATACCCTAGCCATTTCATGATTTGTAAATACTCAAAATATATCAAATTAAATCACCATTTTTCTTGCTTTTATCAATTTAATCACGTACATAGTCTCAACAAAAATAAACCCTAGTTTGAAACCAGATTCACATGAAAATTCAGCATTTTTAACCTCTTTGTGGAATTCCAAAACCAAACCCCAAAAACTTACACATGAAAACAACTGATAAATATTTAATCTTTCTTGATATTTTCAAAAACCCAAAAGGAAAGTGAGTGTAAACTGAGAATACTTTCCACATGCATGCTATGTATGAAACCTTAAACTCTAAATTTAAGCATGATAAAACTTAAACATTCTAAATTCAACCAAGCCATGATTTCTCATATAGACAAAACTAATCTCACTTTCACATACCCAAAAATGTAAACTAGATACTGTCATAACAAAAATTACTTCAAAACATGCTTTGTATAGAAACCTCTGAAAATACAAAGCCTAAGCCTGATATCCAAAACCTAAGTCAAAATTATCATATATATAATTCTAAATATATGTTAAACTTCATGCACAAAACCCCATTCATTTACAACATATACAAGTTCAAAATGATACAAAAACAAAATCCTCAGCTCATATAAACTGGCATGTATAACTTTTATACCATCCTAAAAAAGAATGATAACTTTATCCCACTCGAAACCAAAAAATATAAACCCTCTACATGTGAATATACTTATAATATTTTCCTTCAAAAATCAAACTTTTCTCAACATGTAAAAATATATTCTAAGAATACTCTTTATTATGCATGCACATAATTTTTAGAAAAATCAAGCATGTATCCAATAAAGAATAACTTGTAGATATATCAATAAATTTCCCAAAGGTCGGCATAGAAACCAAAATATATATTCATACAATCTCTGAGTTTCATGTTTCTAAATAAACCCATAAAATCAAATTGAAAACCTTTTAAACCAAGAAAAAAACTAAAAACCCACATGCTCATCAAGATTTTTACAACTTAAACTCCTTTCCATATTCTTCATCTTAAAACAAAACTCAAATATCATGAAAACTTTCTCTTTCCATTTTTCCAAAACTTCATTATTAAAAAACATTTTTGAGATGAAACTAATAAAAAAATACCATATTCATACCTAGTTTCATGTTCTAAACTCTTGCCAAAAAAATTCTTTCAGCCTTTGCTCTACAACTCACTATCTATCCTACCAAGGATTCGCTTCCACTAAGAGCTTGCAAATGGATGCACATAATGAAGAAATCCAACCTTTTATTCACCACCCTTAAAATTTTAACTACCTTGATGATGTGTTAGGCTAGCATTAATTTTCAATAACTCTCACGTACTTAACAACAAACTAAACTACTTTGCCAATCTTGAAAAATCTATCAAATTACCATTTTTCTTGCTCAACACCTTTCTAAATTCTATCTACCAATGAGATTGGTTAGTCATAAATTCTTGACTAATGCCATATCTTGGAGCAACCCCAAAACACAACAAAAAATTTAATACACTTGCCAAATCACCAAACAAACTACGGTTTAAGCCAACTAAGCATCATCCAACTCACCAAGTGCCATGTCATGTCATGCTATCAAAGGGGTCATAGGGCTTAATTATGAATTTAAAATTCTTGATTGATCTAGAAAAGTGACAAAAGGTCCAGATTCATGATTGATTCATATAATACAAAATTTAAAATACAAATAAATTTATCCTAACACGTTAGCAAAGAGTCACATTATACCATGAGTATTAGAATAGGTCTTTCTAGTTAAATGTATACAAATTATAATTAAACTAATAAAGTTCCTTGTACCCATGTTCTAATAAAATGACTTTTTGTGATGATTAGAAATAATTTGACTATTGTATGAAAATTATATGACCTCAATATATCATGAATGACAAATATGTACTAGAATTATAATTAATAACTTGAATATTAACCTAAATCTAAAAACATCTAATCATTAATATGCCAATTATGATTCCATGAAATGTGCTAGTTGTAGAGTCAACATAACCTTGATTGAGCACTACTGAGCCATTTAAAGCATATGAAATTTATAAATAAATAACATATTAAGTAGTGACAAAAATTGAATTATTTATACTAAAATTGATTTGTAATGTCTTTTGAAAAAATCATATCACCATTGCTCATCTAAACTATGAATCAAGGTTACTCATGAAGATCGAATCATCACCATATATAATTAAATATGACTAAGAACTAAAATTAAAGCATCCACTAAATTTTTTAAAGTGTACTAAGCTTGATAAGAAAAAAAATTAATCACATTTATAATCACATATGCATATTTTATTCATTTATCCACCATGTTCTTCAAAACCACTTGAAACATAAATAGAAACCTATCAATAAATCATTATAATTTCATAATCAAATATGCTACAAATACTATCAATCAATAGGGTCCTCAAAATAGTTTTAGGATTTATCATAGGGTCATCTCTATGATAGTAAGTATAGACTTTTGAAAAATTTAGGGGGATGTAGGAAATAGGCATAACACTAGCAACCTTGCTAGTCAATTTTGTGAAACAAATTTGATTATTAATAGATTGCCTATGATATAAAATATTTTGCCTTGTAAGATTGATCCAAAAAAATAATTTCTCAAGTAGCTAAGAATGAACCGCTTAAATAGTAAATTCAAGCAAGGGTTGAATTATTTGGCTAGCATTGCATGAAGAAAGGGAAAGAAATAACAAGGAAGTTTAGGCTGGATGCACAAAAATTTACAAATGCTCAAAATATGAAAATGAAGTAATATTTATAAAACCAAATTTAAGTCAGCCATTATATTCATTTCTAATGAAAAATTGAATTTTTAAGAGTAATTTCTAAAATGAATGATACAACACTTTCTTAGATTCTTGTATCCTTCCTTCATACTGTGATATTCCTTATTTTGAAACCTTTCATTGATCATTTGAAAGAAAAGAAAAGAAAATCAAAACAAAACATTAGATAAAAATAATAACAAAATGAAACAATGAAAAAAAAAGAAAAAAAAGAGAGAATAAACAAAAAAAAGTAGAAAATAAAGCAAAAAGGGCAACAAACAGGCAACTAATCAAGAAATAACTTTAGATGATGGTCATTTACTAAATAATATAGCCATTTTCCTTCAAGATATTTAAGATGAAAAATATTATTACCAATAACTATGGCAATTATATAAGGTCCAAGCCATAATGTATCAAATTTATGGTATTTTCTAGGGTCTTCATGGGCTTTGTCCCAATATAATACTAAGTCACCAACATTGAATTTCTACTAGAAAATTTTTTATCAAAAAATTTCTTTAAATTTTACTTCACCTTGTTTAATTTTTGTAATACTATTGCTTTGGATTCCTCAAGTGATACTAAATCATGCAACCTTTGCTCAATTTAATTTGTATCTTCAATTATGTACGATAAATTAGTCCTAACTAAAGAAATCTAAAGTTTTATTGGTAAAGTAGCTTCAAACCCATATGCTAATATAAAAGGAGAGTAATTAGTTGCTACTTTAACAATAGTCTTATAAGCTCATAAGGCTTCAAAAATATTAAGATATCAATTCCTTTGTTATCATAAACTAAATTTATCATAATAGAAATCAGATTTCTATTAGTGGACTCAGCTTGTCCATTTCCTTATGGATAGTATTTTGATGAATGCCTAGAAATGATAGAATATTTTTTTAGAGATTATAAGAATTAATTTTAAATGAACTGAGGCCCATTATCTTAAATAATCTCATATGGAACTCTAAATCTAGAGAAAAAATGATTTTCTAGAAATAAAATTACTTCAATTGTTATTAAACTTTTAAGAGTTTTAGCTTCAAGCCATTTGGTGACATAATCTATGGCTGTCAAAATGTATCTATGACCTATAGATGAAGGTGGATGAATATCTATAATAAATTCAATGCCCCATTTAGTAAAAGGTTTTTCAAGAATGACTAGATTTAAAGACATTATAGGTAATTTATCCCTTCTGATAAATAGTTGATAAAGCATAAAAGAATGAAGCAACTTATAAGGGCTAATAAAAGTTAGTCCTCAAAATCTTATAAGTTATTGTTTTTGTAGCATAATGTCCACTATAATTTCATTCATGGTAGACCCTAAGAACTTTCTGAGTTTGATTATGAATAAGACATCTTAATAATGCACCATCATGATTATGATAAAATAATAAGTTCTCTACTAAATATGAATTTAATTATTTTAACCCTAAATAACATCTTTCTTTATTATTTAAGTTGTTAGGACAAGCCTGATTTTGAAAATAATAAACCAAATCATGATACCAGTCATCTTCAGCCAATAAACAGTCCCATTCATTCATTTCATGACCAAACCTAAAACTTTTATAAAATTTAGAAACTTTCATAGTTTTAAAATGTGGTTTTGCATTTAATTTTTTTTCAACTAATATAACTAAAACATTAATATCTAAGGAAATTTTTTTGAATAAGTGTTTTTCTAATTCATTTCTTTTAATAGTTTTTAAAGTTTCAAATTCAAGGTCAAATTCTTCAATACACAAGATCCACTTAGAAAACCTTCCTTGAATAGTTGGATATTTTTAAAAATATGATAAAACAAGTACATTAAATCACACACAAACCTTGTTTCCTATTAGTAAATATTAAAACTTAATTAAATAAGAAACGAGTGAGAAAACAAATTTCTCAATAAGAGGGTACCTAGTTTCTGCATCTTATAAGACTTAGATCATATAACCAATATGTTGTTCTTCATTATTTTCAAACTCCTAAATTATTACAGCTCCTATAGCATTTTTAGTAGTATTAACATAGAGGATAAATTATTTCTTTAAATTAGGCTTAGCAAGGATAAGAGCACTTATAATTGCATCTTTTATAGAATTGAAAGCTAACTCAACATTTTCATCCCAAATGTATAGTTTATTTTTCTTAAGTAGCAACTGTAGAGGATTAGATTTTTCAATAAAATTAGAAATGAATTTCCAAAAAAAAATAATCATACCAAAGAAAGATATTAAACTTGATTGATCCTTGGGAGGAGGTAATTATTTTATAGCTTTTACACATTCAGGGTCAATAGAAATACCTTCTTTAGAAATAATGTGTCCTAACAATTTTCCTTCAATCACATCAAAAATAGATTTTTTTTAAAATCTAAAGAAATGCCAAACTTTCTACATCTTGTGAAAACTTCATGAAGATGATATAAATGCTTCCTTTTTCTTATAGTGAATGGTGAGATCATCTAAATAAACTTGAATAACAATACATATTAAATCATCAAAAGTAACATGCATAGCCATTTAAAAATTGGCTCTTGCATTCATCAAACCAAACAGCATATGATTGTAATCAAAAGTGCCTCTACAAGTAGAAAAATTGGTTTTGTGCCTATCATCAATATTTATAAAGATTTGATTTTAACTTGAAAATCTATCTAATAAAGACATCATTTCAGATCTTGTAATCTATTGTAAAATTTTATCTATGCTAGGTAGAGGAAAATTATCTTTCACATTTACTTTATTCAAGTCTCTAAAATATACACAAAGTTTAATATCACCAATTTAATTTATTATAGGTACTAGATTAGCTACCCATTCAGAATATATTACAAGAAAAATGATACCAACATCTATCATTTTATTTATCTTTTTATTAATGGTGTCCTCTAAAAAAGTGTTGATTCTTCATATTTTTTGCCTAACATGTTTGATTATAATGCCATCCTTAATAATACTAGTATCATAACCTTTAATATCCTTGTAAGACCAAGTAAAGATAATTTTAAAAAAATAATAATAATTTGATAAACTTGACTTTTTCATTTTCAGTTACTTGAATTCCTAAATAAACATACTTAGGGTCTTCTTCAGTGCCTAAATGTATAGGAATGGTCTCACCTATAATTATTCTTGATGGATCTTCTATTTTAGAAATATTTGGTTGATCATTAGGTGAAAACATATATTCCAAGCTTATCATTCCAATAGTTAGTTTGTTAGTACTTATCTATAAGTAATCTCTACAATTAAATACATAATCATCATGATAAAAGAAATAAAATTTAAGAAATGAATTTATATGATCATAATAACTAAACACGGGGAAACTATCATTCAAATCAGGAATCTTAAGATGAAAAAGTTAAACATAAAATAAAATCAATAGTGGACTCAACTTCAATCAAAATAGGATTAGAAGCATAAACTACGAGTTTATTAACTTTTGCATTGAATTTTCTAAGAATATGAGTGATATTTAAGGATTTAAAATTTTCAATTAATCACCAAAATTTATGTGTATAATGATGCAAAGGGGTCTGATTGGTCTTAAATATTTTTTGAACTTTTCTCACTACCAATTCTAAGTCTCAAAAAACTTCTAGATATTTAACATTAAATTCTATGGTTTTTTCTAATCCTAAACATAATGCTTCAAATTCTATTGTATTATTAGTGTTTTCAAAACACAATTTGAAAGAATAAAAAAAATTATGAATAAGAGATATGAGACAAATTCTAGTACCACTACCTTGTTGAGATCAAACTCCATCAAAGTAAAAAAACCATAAGATATTTTTTTTAAATATCTCTTCATGTTGTTTTTTGGGTCATCTACATTCAACAACTCATAAATTCTAATACCATTTTCTATGTAAGAAATGTTATATGAATAAGTATATTCAATTGGAGTACCAAAAAAATATTTCCTCTTGATAAATAAAATCTCATTATTAATCAAAACCCAAGTTATCTCTTTTCCAACAAAAGCCTAAGTGACTTTTGACCAATCCCTACCTAACAACATTGCATAATTACTAGGAATATCTAAGACCTAAATATTAGTCATACATATAATAAATTCATCTTGCACAATATTAATAACTATGTTACAAAACTTAACATAGCTTTTAGTTTGTATAGCATCAAAACCAGTAAGTTTCATATTATCTACTTCATAAGAAATACTCAATTGATCAACAATGTATTTAGGTATGATATTCTTTGAATTACCTATGTTTAAAATATAATTATGAATTATTTTATTTTCAATCTTAATTGTGACATAAAAATGAGGTATATAATCAACAAGAGGATAAAAATATTGAGCATAAATATGTTCAAAATTATTTTCCTCTTACAGACTTACATTAGATCTTAGATTTTTAACTACTTCATTTATCTTATATAACTATCCAGGAAGATTAGAAGCCTATAGTAGAGAAAATAGAGCTTTAATGGTTGATAAATAATTGATTATTTTGTAATTCTTATCATATATTTATCTAAAATTCTTTTATTTATAATGTCGATACTGAGTGTTATTATATCTAGTCACCAAAGAAATATTTTGAACATCCTTATCATTATTATTATTATTAGTATTATTTTGGGTTGATTTACCTTTATCATCTGAATGAAGGTAATCACTTGATGATTTAATCTTATGAAGATAAATATAATCCTTATTCCTAGTATTTATAACATAGACATTTTCATTTTTTGAAGAATCATCAAGAATGTTTATATTATAATCCAAATCTTTAGTTATTTCATCTTTTCCTTGTAGAACATACTTTTTAAACTTAATGACAGCTTGACATGTTTTAGGATTATGATAAAGTTCACACACATTAAAATAATAAAAAATAACATCATATTTCATGACTTTATATTAAGAAGAGGGTTTATCATTAAGCTACCTATTAATAGTGATCAACTCATTATGTAACTTTGTATTGCTTTTAATATTTCCATAATATTAAAATTTAACCCTGTAGTAGACCTATCTTTAAAACCTACATGTTTAATCTTCTTTTTTTATTTAATAAAAAATATTATGGTTTCATCATATTCAATAATATCTTTATCTTATAAATCGATTTTGTATTTCAAAGGTAAAACATTATAGAGATAAAGTCTAGACAACTTCTTAAAAGATCTAAGATCACTTAGAATTTTTTGATGTAACTTGGTGAATCTAAAAATAAAATGATACATGGTTTCACTAAGATCCAATGAAATGTTTTAAAGATCATTAAATAATTCAAAATCTTCCTTGGATTTATGAAAAGATAACTCTAACCAGTCTTCTACATCTCTCCAACTATCAATGCCTTTTGTAGGCAGATTAACAAATGCTTGATAAGATTTTCTTTCTAATGTTTGTGCAAAAACTCTTAAATAAATATTTTCACTAATTATTCTAAGAGTGACACATAATAATCTAAAGGCCTCTAAGTGATCTTCCTAATATTCTATAGTAGCACCAGAAAATTTTGGTATGTTCAATCTCTTAAGAGTAGGTAGCTTACCTAGATGGTTTTTGACATTGATTAGATTTATAGAAATCCATGGTGATATAGCTATATGATGCTCTTATTGAGATTCCTCTTCACCTTCACTAAGCTATTTTAATTCTCTATTATTCTATAGTGTATGAAGTAGATCCTCTAATCTTTGTTCTTGTACTAACTATTCTCCTATTGGTTGATTTTCTATCGATTGATCTCTGATTGATTGATTCCTGGCTGATGGATTCCTCACTGACTAATCTACCATTGGAAATTTTAGTAGATAATACCTAAAAAGAATAATTATTTTGAACCTAATTTTATTGGCCTAATTACAAATATATCAAAGCATTTTTAGCAAGCACAATAAAATCATCAAATAGAAAAGAATCAAAAATAAAATGAGTTATGGGCCTAGGATTATTAGATAAAACTCTATCTCTATCTTCTCAAATTTTCCTATTCAAGTTCAAAAGTTTACATTGAGTTTCATGTGTAAGATTTGAATACCAATAAATTTTGAATTTAACAATATTTTCCTCTTGATTTATAATTTTAATAACCTAATGAAGACTTTCAGGATGATTATACCAAGAATAACATATTATATTGAAAGCAACATTAACTTGATCATCTTATAAATCTATTAAAGGTAGGATAATAGGAGGTTGTTTATCTCTAATAACCATTAGAAATAATAAAAAAATTAAAATAATCTAGATTTTTGAATGTTGTCCCCAGTGGAATCATCAAATTTGTAGATGATAAAAATTATACTATCAATTAATCAACCTTTTCACCTATCATGAAGGTCAAGTTAGAATTGTACTAGTCTAATATTAGGGGTTCTAAAGGTTCATCTAAGATCTTAAAGACATGCTGGAAATTATTATAAATTATAAGAAATAATTGACAAGATATCAAACAATTTACTCCATTAAAAAGTTGTTTAAGATATAAATATATAATCTATTCTAAAAACTATTAATTAGATAGTCTCTTAAAAAATAAAAACTTGATTCTATAATATATATGAATATTCAATTAATATATTCCCTTCTTGCTTATAATTATTTTAGATTAACCTTAGAGAAGATCAAATCAGAAGAGAAATATAAAATAAGAGAGAGAATGACAAACACATAATCAAAAGAATAGATAAACAATCAATACTAAAGTAAACATCTAATCCTATAGAAAAGAGAAATAAATCTAGAACAAAAAATGAATTAAGAGAGAAATATATTCAAAATAGGAAAGAAAATAAATGTGAAAATATATGAAGAGAACATATTATGATTAAAAGAAACCTCAATTAATAGAGAAGAAACTAATGAAAGAGACAAACTAAAAAGAAACACATAATTTAATTAGAAAAACTATTGCAACAAAAAACAACTAAGACTGCAAATCAAGATTAAAACTAAAGGAAGGAAGAAAATTGCAAAAACTATAAAATAAAGATAAGTAATTAGACTAAAATGAAACAAACCTATCACTTATTAAACTAACTAAAGACTAAAATAGAAAATTAAATTAAAATAGTAATAGTCTACTAAACAAAATATTCTATTAAACTATTTGACAAGATAGAAGATTAAAAAAAAAACTAGGATTTAAAATAAAACTAATATAAAACTAATAAGTAAAATTTAAGAGACTTGAACAAAATAAGAACACAAAGTCAAAGCTATCAATAAACTAAAATCTATCCTAACTAGAACTAAATAAGCTAAAACTAACAAAATAAGATAAGATAAATATAAAATCAAAAGAGAGATAATAAGTAAAGTAAACTAAAATATATTTTAATCTAAATATTAAAATTAATCTAAGTAAAACCAAAATAACCTTAAAGAAATCTATCAAAATCAAACTAAAAAGGAATAGTAAACAAAACTAGTTTAAGAACTAAAGAACAAAATAAGCTAAACTATTTATAACAAAAAGGTAATAGATTAAAACTATATCTAATAAAGAAATCAAATTTAGAATAAATCTGAAGGTTTTATTTATATTAAAAATTAAAATTAATTAATTAAAAATATATATGAGTCTCAAAATGAGAGTCATCTTAGAAAAAAAGGATAAAATTCAATGAGAAAATCAATATCGTTTCTTTACAAAATTTTGAAAGACAACTTTGTAATCGAATAGATCAATGAAATGTCATGGAATAGTGAAATGATCATCATTATTTAGGATGAATACTTGAAATCTATGCATATAATTGCAAATAGAAATCATCAAAAGATATTAAACTTAACAAACTTTAGATAATCAGTAATAGATCATAAATATAACTGGATATACTTATGTTGCATAAGTGATTACTTAACCATCAAATAAAATACCATTGGGTCTATATGTTGTGCTTCTATCTTCAAATGAAATCTTGATCTCCTCTTATACTTTCAACTTAGTTATGAAATAATTTATAACTAATTTTAGTTAGTTATTAGTTAATGTTAACTAATTGACTCTTAAGAAAGTCAATTAATTGACTACATTTAGTTAAGGACATATTTAGTTAAGACTTTAAAATTCTTAATCTAATCAAAGATATTTAAAATAATAGACTTGAGGTACTAAACCTTAATGGGTGCGGACCCATATTAATTAATAATATAGTAAAATACACACTAATCATAAAATAATAAATCAAAATTGATAAATTCTACTTATGTTTAAACCATAATGCATTTTAAATTAATCTTAGGCATATATAATTGTATCAAAAACTCTAAAATCAAAGTATATACCTAGATTTTACAAAATTTATCAAGTATAAAGTATCAAAGTGTCAAGCCCAAAATATCAAGTTCTGCATGGAAAAGTTCTACACTAACAAAAAAATTATCTTTTAGATAACCAATAGTAATCTAAATCTGATAGCACTTCAATTACATATTTATCCTATTCATGAAGATAAACATTATATTCCATCTCAATTTTAGGAAAATGTAATAATCTAGTCCTTGATTCAGACATGTTATCATCAACTTCTATCTTGATTCTTTTTATCAATCTGACCTCCCTAGGTACTTCAGGCTTAGTCCTTTTCATAGTAGTGTTATTTTTGGTAGTTTAAACTAGAATATATATGGTTTTATTTCTATTGACATACCCTTTCCCTCCTAGATTTAGTCTCTCAATTCTCAAAAGGGGTACAATATGGGCACCTGACAAGTTCAACTTCTACATTTACTACCAAGTTTTGCATTAGATGAGGCAAGTGTATCTAAAAGAGTAGCCATCTTCCTAAAATTATTAGCATAGTTTATCTCAACTTTAAGCTAATTAAGTTGATCGATAGGAAAACTATTAGTAGGTAACGGTTCATCAACTAGTTCACCTCTAAAATTAATGGGTTGCAATGGTAAGAAATGAGGATCATTCTCTAGATGATGAGAAGAGCTACTTTACAAGTGTGTATAGGCTCCAAATCTATTACTACAAAAATCCCTATGACATCTATAGCCTCTATTAACTAGGTTAGAAGGCAAATTATTCAAAATATTCTATAAATCTAGGCCATAAGCATCAAAATGAATAGACATCCTTGTACCCCTAGGAAATCTAGGCCCAAAATGTCCAGCATGAAACCTAACCCTATTAAAACCTCTATTATGACCTGACTAATTTCCACCTCTATTAGAATTCTACCCCCATTCTCCATCATTATTAATCCCAGTTGGTTGGTCCCACCCAAACAAATTGAAAATCTGAAAATATAGCAACAAAACTAAGTTTTGAAATAAAAGACTAAAGCAAAACTATAAAAGAGACTAAAACCTGCACTATACTAGAACCATTATTCTCTAAATCTAGACCACATTGATTTTCAAGATAAACATAAAACTATGATATCAATCCTTAGACAATTTTGATCTCAATATTTATCTTTAAAGAAAAATTCAAAACTTTGATATTGAGATAAAATTTCAAATGTGACTTCATGTTTCTAAAACTTAAAACTCATTCAAAATATTTACATATATATAGATTTTGTCACTTTATTCATCACAACCCACTAATTAAACCTCATATTCCTACAAAACATTTACAATTCCCAATATTGTTTGAATGCATTCTATACTAAAATCATAATAGAGTTCCAAAAGACCATTACTATACCCAATTTCCTCATAAATAATGAGCTGTAATTAACCATTCAAGCACTATTTATATACACAATCATCAACATGAACCCAAAATCAAATAAAACTCATGAAAAATGATCAAAATGATGTAGAATGATGTATTATATATTTTATGTAGAAGTATTTCACTATACCCTATCCATTTCATGCTTTGGAAATACTCAAAATATATCAAACTAAATCACCATTTTGCATGTTTTTATCAAGTTTATCACTTGCATAGTCTCAAGAAAAATAAAGCCTGGTTTGAAACCAGCTTCAAACAAAACTTCAACATACTTAACCTCTTTATAGAATTCCAAAACCAAATCCAAAGAACTTATACACAAAAACAACTGACACATATTTAAGCTTTCATGATATTTGTAAAAACTCAAAAGGAAAGCAACTATAAACTGAGAAAACTTTCCACATGTATGCCATGTATGAAACCCTAAACTCCAAATATAATCATGATAAAACTTAAACATTTTGAATGCAACCAAGCCATGATTTATCATATAGATAAAACTAATATCACTTTCACATACCCAAAAATGCAAATTGGATATTGTCATAACAAAAATTCTTTCAAAATATGCTTTGCATAAAAATGCCCAAAAATACAAACCCTAAGCCTGATATCCAAAACCCAAGTCACAATTATCATATATATATAATTTTCAATAGACATTAAACTTCATGCATATAAACCCATTCATTTCCAACATATCTGAGTTCAAAATGATACAAAAAGAAAATCCTTGACACATAAAATGGCCTGCATAACTTTTATACCATCTTCAAAAAGAATGATAACTTAATTCCACTTGAAACTAAAGAAAAAATAGAAAACATTCTACATGTTAATATCCTTATAGTATTTTCCTTTAAAAATAAAATATTTCTCAACATGTAGATGTCTATTCTATGAATACTCTTTATTCTGCATGCACATAATTTTGAAAAAACCTAAACATGCATCCAATAAAGAATAACTTGCTAATATATCAATAAATTTCCCAAAGGTCAACATATTAACTAAAATATATTTGTAGACACCTAAAAAGTGTCTAACCCTTGGTCTTCCTCTCTCCCCTTGGTCCCTTGCCACTTCGACTATCCCTAACCTACCTAGGTCTTATTAATTAAAAATAATCATCTATTTTTAATTAAATAAGTCCATTTTCCCTCTCCTTGCCACCTCGCCACCCTAGGATACCCTCCTTGGATCCCCTTCATTCCCCACATGGCCATTTAATGCCTAAGACTCCCATTCCAACCTCTCCACTCGCCCAATTAACCCCCGTCGACCGTTTCATCCTCGCATTCATTTGACCCGGCGGTTGGGAAATGGATTAAAGGCTATTTTTAGCCTTTCTCCGGCCTTTTAGCCACCGACGTCGGTCAACTGTCGACCGACGTCAGCGATATTTCCTGCGTCAGCACTTTTCATAACGGCTTCTTCACCGTTATCTCCTCTTCGCTCTTTGCGTCTCTCTCGGGCATCCCGACTCTTGAATCTTTGTATCAGACCTTTGTATTCATCTTTTCACTTGACCTCTCTGCCAATCAATCTGACTCTCTCCCTCAGGTACATAGCAAGCTTCTGCAAGTGAACAATAGGGATTCTCCATCAACAACAGGTCTTTACATCCGGCATCACCAGCAACAGGACACCAACCTACACCATTTTCTTCAGCAGGGCACAAGTAAGTACTCTGTTTGTGTTTTCATTATGCTTTCTAGTCATCTGCTTTTAAACTAGATTCAGCACTTCTTTTCCCAAACCCAGACTGCTAACCAAACCAGGTAGACCTGGATTCCTATCTCCCTGATTGGCATCCTTTATCTCTCTGTCCCTTTTCGATATTTTGTCCATTATCCTAGACCTCTGCACAGACCCTCAACTAAAACCAGACTCTCCCAGACCATTTTGTACGTCCACAGACCAAGCCCAGACCAGACTCTGTCCATGACTTGACCAGACCCTACCTAAATCCCGTCCAAGCCTATTGCCTAGACCGACGCCGGTCACTGCCTCCACCGACGTCGGTAGCATAATCGACGTCGGCATACCTTGACCACCGACGTCGGTGACTGCAACCAGGCCGACAGCTTCTTCTAGGTAAGCCTTTGCTTTCTTTTCTCTTTCAGTTTGCTATCATTTCAGTCTATTTTAGCATTCTATCATTTATCAGTCATTTATCTTTTATCAAAATAGTGGGTTGACCTCCCTTAAGGAAGTTCTCATACTTCTGGGAACAAGCTTTCGCTTGGCAACCCACCATCTATCCATCTAACGCCTTTTTATCCAAGTCTCTTTTCTTTGCAGGTGTCATTCCTCCACAGCCAAAGAGGGGTGCTCACAAACGTCTGGATTACGGTGCGCAATCTTTATCTAGGTACTTCTAGCCTTGTCCATTTCTTTAGTTTCTTTATTCATCTTTTGAATGTAGAAAGCGAATTAGCGATAGAAACATTCTGGCATGCCCGATGGGACCTTAGGTTCTTCCTCGGGTTCCTCTTCCTTTCATTCATTTAGGTGCATTTAGGCTCCTTCCTTCTTGTCTCTTTCTTCTATTCCAAATGACACTATAAGCAGGACTAAAACGAATCTTTCTTCCTTGCATTTCTAGACTAGTCTAAACATCATACTCTCAACCCTTTCTCAAACTTGTCTTCATAACAAATCTCACATTTTGACTTGGGCTTAAAATGTATCACACTTTCATTTCTGCTTGTGCTTGCATTAGTCCACATCTAGTAACTTAAATCCGCATATTGAATAAATCATAGACACTTGATGTTACACTACCAAACCACATGCATTAAAACGAACATAAAACTTACTTGAGACAAGGCCCGACTGGGATTTCATCCCACAGCAGATACCTTACCCGTCCCGGTGACCCTACTTGGATTTCATCACCAAGGGGGAAGCCCACTCCGTTCTCTGGCAGAGGATAAACTCTAGGCGAGGTATATCTTGGCTAAGCGAGACCAGCTAACCACTGGAATCGTGAAGTGAGGGGAGCTTGCTCCTTAGCACCAGGCCACGTACCAGACCTAACATAGATTTTTGAGTGCCTAAAACAAGACCCAAAACCAGCTCTAGACTACCTCTTCTAGGACTCTTCTTACAGCCAATCTCCCTAAACATTCATCTAAGGCATAAGCCACAAGATTTTAAGGTTAATTCCTAGGATTTATCGCTTAGGCTTGTCTGTCTCTCTCTATTTTTCTCTTCTCATCTGTTTGTTTGAGTGAGTGAGGACGCTTTCTTCATTGCTTTTCCAAAGAATCTTAAAATCTTTTTGTTCTCTAGAAGACGCAGTCACCGGCATCAGTTCTGTCACCGACGTCGGCTTTCCTGTCTTACCGGCATCGGTTATCTGACCGACGTCAGCTATCTTCCTTACCGACATCGGTTTTTCAACCGACGTCGGTCTCTGTCACTGTCCTTTTTTTCAAAACCAGCAGCCTAAAACCTGTCCCTTCTCTGTCAAAAACCACATTCTGGTTTTTTGAGACTGCAAGAACACAATTTCTGGAACCAGGACTCCCTTCTTAACCACTTTAGCTAACAACCGCTTCCGTCTACCCCATCCCTAACCAGTCCTATCATGGAGTTCCACTCGGAGACTGAAAGAACTCCTACAGGACCGACCCCGACCCCGACCCCGACTCAAATTCCCATCATCCCTGAAGGGGACCAAGATTTCGAGAGATTCTTGGACCTCAATACCGCAGCCCTCCAAAACTATCTCGCGAGAAACCCAACGCGAGACCTTTCGGGTGATGTGGCAACGACATCCACACCATTCGCCACCCAACCCTTTATGACTCAGCCTTTCGCCTCAGCTATTAACCCAACCATGGCCAATACACAAAGTTTGGCCTCCCTGTCTATTTTTAGACCGACCTTCATCGGGGTTCCATTACCCCCTCAACCACCTGCAATTCAACCAAGTTCTACATCATATCAGAACTTGATTGTCTCGACCCCTCATACTCTTGTGCCCACAAATGTAGGAGTGCCAACCTGTTTTTCTACCAGTGCCGCCATTCAACCACCTTTGGCGGTGCCCAGTCAACTTATACCTTCGACCTTCATAATGCAACCACCTTTAGCCTCTACTTATGTCCCTGCGACTAGTCATCCATACATTGCGCCCTTACAAGCACAACCAACTATGTCGCATACCTCTTCTAGCCTCTTGCAAGCACCTTACAACCTAGGGGGCGCTTCATCCACCAATTTGTCAGCAGACATCATTAAGATGCTGATGGATAAAATGTCCAGTCTCGAAGCCTCCATTTTCGGTTCAAGCAATACTTTGTCATATGAGCAAATTTGCAATGAGCCCATCCATCCTTTCGTCCCTATTCGACCATACCCTAACCATTGGGAGCTTCCTAAATTCACTCGCTTTTAGAGTAAGGAAGACCCACAACAACATCTACGGGCATTTAGACATGCCTGTTATCTTATTGCCCATGACGATGCGTTGCTTTTACGCACGTTCCCTATGTCGCTTTCTGGCCCAGCCCTTGACTGGTATAGTTCTCTTGCCAGACACTCTATCTTTTCATTCATTCAACTCGCCCAACTATTTCTTGACCATTTCTCAATCAACATCACCAAACAAGTCTCAATCACAGACCTTTACTCCATCAGGCAATTTGACGACGAATCCATAACTGATTTTGTCGCCCGTTGGAGAGGCCTGATCAACCAGCTCTCCTTCTCCTTGCCTCAACCTGAGCTCATTAAGCTCTTTTCTCGAGCATGTGCCAGGTACATCTCATCCACCTTGCGGGTTCAAACCTTCCATACTTTCGACGAGGCCTTCACCATGGCCCGAAAGCTTGAACTCTGTGCCCTTGAAGAAGATAAGGTCAAATTGCGTCATACCAATGTTAAAACTAATGGCCATTCTTCTTCCAGACCTTCTTCTTCTGCCAATTCCGAATCCAAAGGAGTGGCCAACACTGTGTTCGTTAGATCACCATCCTTGACAACCACTAATCAACCTCAACCTTTAACATCTCAAAGCATCACAAAACAATTTCAACAACGATACATGCAACCCTTCCCTAACCGTCCTCCTAGCCACAACAACATCTAAACCATGACCAATGAATCTCACAACCATGACATTCATACAATCAACACTATCTTGCCTCTTGTCCCTGACCAACCTCCTTCACAGGTGAAAGACCCTTCTTCCCCTATTTCTCTATCACAGGATGAAGAAATTTCTTCTCCTGCCATTCTTCCATCGACCTCGCCTATAGTGGAGGACGCCTTGACCATGCCAACGTCACTAGCCTTACATTCATCCAAAGACCCTACATTGCCCACTCCTCAAACACACATAGAAGGCACAATTATCCCTGCCATCTACCCTCTTGAGGAGCCACCCTCTCCTATTTCTTCTCCACCAAGAGAAGACCCGGTCTCTTTGCCCATCTTGACCTAGGAAGACCCAGTCACGGTTTCCTCCTGCCCTTTGCCTGAGATTGCTATATCTCACACACCTCCGTCCACCTCCAAACCCAAACCTACATCTAACCTCACCTCACACAATAGTGGCCCTCGACCCAAACACACGAAAGCTACTAGACCTCACCGGAGAACTCCTCCTCCACCTTCGTCATTACCTTCAATCTTGGGCCCACATCCGTCCACTTTAATAGGAGTGCTTCCCACTCCCATCCTTCACAAAGGCAATTTGCCTCTATTACTCTCTCAACCCGTTAGACATATATCTCCTTCAAATCATCGACCAATGCCTCTTACGCCTCTAAACCCAAATTCATCAACCCCCACTGCAATAAGACATCCAGACCCATTAGCAGGTTCTTACGCCTTGCTGTTACAGAAATTGTTGCAGTCCTCTCACCTCAATCTCCTGCCTCTTAGACCATATCACTCTCTCAGACCAAAACCACCATGGTTTGATGACACTCGCATTTGTGCGTATCATCGCATGCCTGGGCATGACACTGAGCATTGTCATGCCCTCAAGGTCGTCATTCACCAATGTCTGGGGAATGACACCCTTCTTCTCGACCACGTTATCAACAAACCTTCAACACTGCCTCACCCATCACCTCTCGGATCAAGACCCTCTTGGTTCGACAACTCTAAATTCTGCCATTATCATCACATTTTGGGACATGACACCGAGCGTTGTTGCGCTCTCAAAGCTGTCATTCGTCAGCAATGGAAAAAAGATTCCCTTCTCATCAAGGATCCTCTTGACCACCTCTTCGACAAAACATCAACCCCGACTCATGCCTCTCCAACCTCATCACCTAAATCAGTATCCCCACGCCAGACTGTGGTCCCTTTGCCACCTTTGACCCCCTTATTCAACATTAATACCATCCATCTAACCACTAAACCTCAACCGACCTTAACCAATCTTTCAAACATTCTCCCTGCCCGCTGGGGGAATTCATCCTTCATCCAAACCTCGACCAACTTTTCAACCCAGTCTCTACCACATATCAATCACTCATTTAATCTTAAATCTCGACCAAGTGTCCATCGACCCAACCCCCGACCAATTATTCGACTAGTCTCAACCAAACTTCAACCAAACATCAATCAACCAGACCTCTCGACCAAACATTCAACATTTTTCAACCAACCAATGACAATGTCAACCAACTTCACATCCATCAATCAACACCTGACCAATCTCGAAAGAGGCAAATTGGGGCAAGTTTGCTCCTAATTGACTTGGACCTTATCATAACATACAAGCATGGCCCAGGGACTTATTAGACCTTGAACCCCTTTTTATGTCTTGCATCTTTGACCATTTCTACTGTTAGTCGAGTGTTCAATCACTTGACGTTTTACTTGAGCTCGTCCCTTGAGCAACCCCTTGTCATTGTCATTCCTTTTCCTATCAACCCTGCTTCCTAACACTTGTCAACCCTTTTTTTGTCAAGCAGTAATGCTTTGTCCTAATAAAAGGGAACCCTTAAACCTCTGCAGGCTCGTCCATGGCTAAACTTCAGTCAACAATTATGTCAAAAATAATATATCATACCAGGTCATAAAACACTCTTAATGTAGACTGCTCCCTCGAAGGACAGCTACATAATTGTTGTATTACTAGACTGATCCCTTGAAGGACAGCTAGGCCAACTTATCACACATATAAAGCAAAAATATAGACCACTCTCTCGAAGGATGGCTATGACTAAATCTTGCTACAAACAGCAACCTTTCTTAGAAGCTTCCCGCATTGATCAGCTTTGCAACATGACCATAAATCAAATGACATCTCTATGTAGACTTCCCACATCGATCAGTCTGCACCCAAAAAAAAAAAGAAAAAGACTGACACGCTATCAAGTCATGGACGCACCTATGGTCATTCTTGGGTCACCTATAAAAGGGGCAAGGTTCTTCCTGCCACCAAAAAAGGGTTACCCCATCCTCTCATATCACATAACTCATCCTATCACCCCAACACACTCAAGGGACTTCAAGCTCACTTAACGTCAAGTGATTTGACTATTTCTCTAGCACAACACTGGTCAACGACGTAATGCATGAACGGGGCTTTTGTTCTAATAACCCCTATCTATGCTCCCTTTCTGGTCCTTGTCAATGAAAGAGCGATTTGCCTTTCACTTTTCCTCTACACTTTGGTCACATTTAACCACATCAATTGTCGACTCAAACTAAGCTATTTTTCACCCTCATGGCATCAGACATCATCCTCGTCCATTTCACATAGTTTCTATGGACACCAATACACATGGAAACTATCGACCAGACCCAATTTATGTTAAGCATAAACCAATACTTGCTGAAGCATAAATAGACGTCCATTCATTTTTAGCATACATCCATCACGACTATGGAAAATTGCTAGGGATGAAAGACCTTTGACCAATGTTACAGAATACACCATTTAGAAAACGCTGTAACATCTCTTTCTCCTCATCATTTCGACACTCGACCAAACTCATCATCAACCATTTTGACCCTCGCAGTCTGAACTACATTGGTCTGAGGCCCTATGACCAGGGCTATGTAGGCAGCACTCAGATAACACATCCTCTGAGGTTAGCTCGACCACCCCCATTTGTTCATCTCTTTGATGGACAAACCTTCTCTTCTGTGACTTTGATCATGACCAACTCCATCAACTTTGACCAAGACCAATCATTTTTCTTTAACCAAGACCAATTATTGTCTTTGACCATTCCTCCCTTTTAGGGAGAACTACATTAGCCTGAGGCCCTTCGCACAAGGGCTATGTAGGCAGCACTCAGATCAAATGATGTTTTCTGAGGTTAGCTCGGCCACATCCTTTCATCCATTCCTCCCCTCGAACACCAACCATTGGAGATCCTACCTCTCTCCTCCGACCCTGACCACTTCCAAGACATTTTTGCCTTGGTTATTTTTGCATATATGCTACCTCATGACTGGTTAGCAGAATTGTGTGCAGACCTTTTTGGACCCTCACAAGTATAGGATCGTACACCGGTTGATTCGCACTACTTGTGACTTTTTCGTGTTTCTAGGAGCACTTCCTGAGCCCGGGATACCTAGACCGCGATGACCCATTTGGAGCTTCAGCTTAGATTGAGTGACCCAATCAGTAGATGACTAAATGCTGGGGCTCGGTTACTTCAATTTTGGCACTCCTCGACCTTTTGACTGTGACCATTTGACCTACCTGTCCCGTGATGTGGTATACACACAATCACAAATTTTGTGGTGTTTTCACTCACTTTTCCTTCTTCTCATCCACCTTTTGTCAAATCAGCACTCGACATCAGGTTCCCTTCCCTCGACTCCCGCTTTGAGGGGGAATACCTCATCCATACCTCGGGGCAATCCACATCATCCCACACCTGGGGCAACTACCTCCTGTTTTTGTCTTGCAGTTCATTCAGAACAACCAACAAGACAAAAAGGGGCAAATGTAGACACCTAAAAAGTGTCTAACCCTTGGTCTTCCTCTCTCCCCTTGGTCCCTTGCCACTTCGACTATCCCTAACCTACCTAGGTCTTATTAATTAAAAATAATCATCTATTTTTAATTAAATAAGTCCATTTTCCCTCTCCTTGCCACCTCGCCACCCCAGGATACCCTCCTTGGATCCCCTTCATTCCCCACATGGCCATTTAATGCCTAAGACTCCCATTCCAACCTCTCCACTCACCCAATTAACCCCCGTCGACCGTTTCATCCTCACATTCATTTGACCCGGCGGTTGGGAAATGGATTAAAGGCTATTTTTAGCCTTTCTCTGGCCTTTTAGCCACCGACGTCGGTCAACCATCGACCGACATCGGTGATATTGCCGGCATCGGCACCTTTCATAACGGCTTCTTCACTGTTATCTCCTCCTCTTCGCTCTCTGCGTCTCTCTCGGGCATCTTGACTCTTGAATCTTTGTATCAGACCTTTGTATTTGTCTTTTCACTTGACCTCTCTGCCAATCAATCTGACTCTCTCCCTCAGGTACATAGCAAGCTTCTACAAGTGAATAACAGGGATTCTCCATCAGCAATAGGTCTTCACATCCGGCATCACCAGCAACAAGACACCAACCTACACCATTTTCTTCAGCAGGGCACAAGTAAGTACTCTGTTTGTGTTTTCATTATGCTTTCTAGTCATCTGCTTTTAAACTAGATTAAACACTTCTTTTCCCAAACCCAGACTGCTAACCAAACTAGGCAGACCCAGATTCCTATCTCCCTGATTGGCCTCCTTTATCTCTCTGTCCCTTTTCGACATTTTGTCCATTATCCTAGACCTCTGCACAGACCCTCAACTAAAACCAGACTCTCCTAGACCATTTTGTACGTCCATAGACCAAGCCCAGACCAGACTCTATCCATGACTCGACCAGACCCTGCCTAAATCCCGTCAAAGCCTATTGCCTAGACCGACGCCGGTCACTGCCTCCACCGACATCGGCAGCATAATCGACGTCGGCATACCTTGACCACCGATGCCGGTAGAACCACCGACGCCGGCGACTGCAACTAGGCCGACAGCTTCTTCCAGGTAAGCCTTTGCTTTCTTTTCTCTTTCAGTTTGCTATCATTTCAGTCTATTTTAGCATTCTATCATTTACCAGTCATTTATCTTTTATCAAAATAGTGGGTTGACCTCCCTTAAGGAAGTTCTCATACTTCTGGGAACAAGCTTTCGCTTGGCAACCCACCATCTATCCATCTAACGCCTTTTTGTCCAAGTCTCTTTTCTTTGCAGGTGTCATTCCTCCACAGCCAAAGAGGGGTGCTCACAAATGTCTGGATTACGGTGCACAATCTTTATCCAGGTACTTCTAGCCTTGTCCATTTCTTTAGTTTCTTTATTCATCTTTTGAATGTAGAAAGCGAATTAGCGATAGAAACAATATCTTTATACAAGTTTTGAGGTTCATTATTCCAAATAAAACTATAAAATCAAATCAAAAATCCTTTATTCCAAGTAGAAAACTAAAAACCCACATGATTATCTAGATTGTTACAACTTAAACTCATTTCCATATTCTTCATCTTAAAACAAAACTCAAAAATCATGAGAACTTTATCTCTTCATTTTTTAAAAACTTCATTCTTATAAAAAAAAATTTATATGAAATTGATAAAATTAAATACCATATTCATACTTGGTTTCACATTATAAACTCCTACCAAAAAAAAATCTTTCAGCCTTTGCTTTGTAACTCACTATCTATCTTGCCAAGGCTTCACTTCCATCAAGAGATTTAAAATAGATGCACAAAATGAAAAAATCCAACCTTTTATTCACCACCCTTAAAACCATAACTACCTCAATGACATGCTATGATACCATTGCTTCTCAATAACTATATCGTACTTAGCAACCTTCTAAACTACTTTATCGATCCTAAAAAATCTAGAAAATGACCATTCTTATTTATAAACACCTTGCCAAATTACATATAGCAAAGATATTGTTTAATCATAAATGCCTCACTAATGTTAGATCTTCAAGCAATCCCAAAGCACAATCAAAATTTTAATACACTTGAAAACACACCAAACAAACTATTATTTAAGCCAGCTAAGCATCATCCAACTCACCAAGTGCAATGCCATGTCATGTTATCTTAGGGGTCATAAGGATTAATCATGATTTCAAAAATTTTGATTGATCAAGAAAAGTGACAAAGGGTCCATATTCATGACCGATTCATATAGTGCAAACTTAGAAATGTAAATACATTTACCCAAGCACGTTATCAAAGAGTGACATTATACCATGACTATTAGAATAGGTCCCTCTAGTTAGATATATGAAAATTATAATTACACCAATGAATTTCCTTATACCCACGTTCTAATAATGTGACATCTTGTGATGATTATAAATAATTTGAAAATTATATGAAAATTATACATCTCAAATGATAAATATGCACTATAATTATAATCAACAACTTGAATATTAACCTGAATCTGAAAACATCTAATAATTAATATGGCAATTATGATTCTATGAAATGTGCTAGGTGTAAAATCAAAACAAATCAGACTAAGTACTACTGAGCCATTCAAAGCATATGAACTTTAAAAATAACCAATATATTAAGTAGTGATAAAAAATAAATTATTTATACCAGAATTGATTTGCAATGTTTTTTGAAAAATCATATCACCATTGCTCATCTAAACTATAAATTAAGGTTACTCATGAAGATCAAATTGTCACCATATATAATCAAATATTTGTAATAACTAAAATTCAAGCATTCACTATAACTATTAATGTGTGTCAAGCCTGATAACTAGAAAAACTAATCATATTTATAATCACATATACATATTTTATTCATTTATCCACCATGATATTTGAAACCACTTGAAACATAAATAAAAACCTATCAACAAATAACAATAATTTCACAATCAAATATGCATCTACAAATACTATAAATCAATAGGGTCCTTGACATAGTTTTAGGCTTTATAATAGGGTCATCTCTATGGCAGTAAATATATAATTTTGAAAAATTTAAGGGGATGTATAAAATAGGCATAACAAAATAGAATAGTGAAATTATTACTTGGAATGAATTGATCAAAAACTGATCAAATTCTATTGTTTTCTAGTTTTATCTATTTTCCCCCTTGACAAGTCGATTTTGGTTTTTAGATCAAGGCTCTTTCTTCAATGCATGATCAACCAACAAACTAGTTTTTTATCAGCATTGTCATTAATGTCTAAAAAATTATTTTCACTATATATATATATGGAAGAAGAAAACCAAGGAGTGGTCCCCTTCTTATTTTTGCATATTTAGATCATCAAAGAGTTGTTATCATGGAAAAACTAGGTTCTGCTATGAAAATAACTCCATTTATAAGGTTTTTAACAAATTCCTCATTGATAGGTTTATGGTATAGTTCCAATCTATGTCCATTTACCAAAAAAGTCTTTTGATTCCCATCTATTGGTAATAGTTATACTGATATATTATCAAAGAATTTTTCTATTTGGTATGGGCCTAGCCATCTTGTTCTCAAATTTCCCTTGAATTAATGAAACTTGGAGTCAAACAAGAGTGCCTCGTCCCCTTACTAAAATTTTATCTCTTTGAAGTGGGAATCATGCCACAATTTTCTTAGAAAAACTTAAATGCCTATACCTCAATTTCTAGAGTCTAGATGTGTCTTCAATGACAATATTGAAGGTTATTTAATGTAGTACTATTGTACTCTTAAGAGGATCAATTTGCATCTTTAGAGGAAACGTATGGTTCCTTGTCATTTTCACTATAGCTATAATGTTCTTGCTTCAACAAAATTTCACATAACAAAACAATACACTCAGATGCTACAATACTCAAAAAAAACTATAGAGGTACTTCTCAATTACACTTTGATTGCTTGATTTCTTTCTAATATACAAATGGTTTACAAGTGCCTCTATTTAAATAGGTCTTATTTATATATTTATAAAACCTACTAACTGTGACTTATTAACAAAATTAAATACTTATTGCATCAAAAAACATCATGCCTTACAAGTATTAAATGGGCATGGAATAAATTATAAATTCCAACAAAATGCTCTTTCTACTTGAAATATGATGAGATTAAGGACTAGAAATTTTAAAAAGAGTAATTCTAGTGTTGATTCATATGTGTGTGTGTGTGTGTGTGTGTGTGTGTGTGTGTGTGTGTGTGTGTGTGTGTGTGTGTGTGTGTGTGTTTGATGTGTGAGTTTAAATTAGATATGGTGATATTACTCGACATGATTTACATGTTCATAGTAATTAATACTTTAGGATAATTAATATAATTAATTTTCCCATAAAATGTCAAAATCCTATTTGAATAGCCTCCTTAGTGGAGAAAATCCCTAGTAGTCACATCATAAGAAATAAATCCTTGTTTAATTACTCTCTAAGCATGTTAAATTATTGTGAGATTAATATGGTGTTATTTGAGTGATTAATTTTTTGTTAAGGATTCAATGTCGAATAATAAGATCATGTTAAGTTAATGTGATAGAGATTAAAATTTTGAAATTTGATAAATTCATCTTGTGTAAAGGTGTTAATGATAGTATGATTTTAAAGAATTTAATAATGGGTTCATTCATAGCTAGATATGTCATTGTGAGGAGTGACAATGTTACCTATTTTTTACTTATAAGTAAATTGCAGACTATTTATGTTTTGACATTAGTTTTATTATCCAATTGTAAAGGCTAAAACATAAACTAAAATGACAATCACCTTTGAGATTAATATAACACATTGGTGGATCGATATTAAAGTATGTGTGTAGATAACTGTACCATATTGGTAGGGTTTTTTAGCTACAATGAATTTCCACTCCATGGAAGTAATGGTGAGTTTTATCTTCCAAGTGATTGTGTTATATATTCAATAATTAGGAAGTATACTTTTTCACATATGAAAGAGTCTTAATTTTGAGGAAATTTTGATAATAGTCATGATATCATTGTAGAGATAGATATTACATTATCGATAAAATTTTGCTGCTGAAAATTAAAATTTGAAGCTTGACATGGGAAATTTGATCCCTCACATGGAAAATTTGAAGCCCATGATGATATGGTTAGAAGAAATTAAATAATAGTTAATATTACATAAATTTTGTCTCCAAATTGTTTTGTATTATACTTGAATATTATATTTTTACTATGTAAGCTCCATTGATAGTAAATATAATAAATTTTGGTCTATTAAGTGACCCTCACTCTACATTGTATTGAATTTAACTATTTTTTTAATTATTTACATACTACACGTTTAACTTGTATTTGTAAATTTATGTTTTAATTTCATAGAAGACTTGAAATCTTATTAAAATTTTCAACTAGTCACTAAGCATTATTTTCGAATAGTCATTACTCTAAAATCATTATTTAAGAGGACTAAGTCACTATTGACTAAGGATTCATGAATTCCCTACTTTTATTCTCCTATTTAGAAAATAATATTTTAGAATCATTGATTCAATGTTCAAGGGACTATAATAAAGAATATAGTTTAAAATTATTGACTGTCAGGCTCTTCAAACTACCACTAGCATTAAAACAATTTAAAATTAGTTTAAAAAAGATATAATAAATATTTCCAAGTTTTCAATTTAATATGTCGTGTGGCAAGATAACAAATCTAATTTTTTACATGAGAATAAAAATATTAATTCTGTTTATGGACTCAATGCATAAAAATACATCAAATTTAATTAGAAATTATATTAAGTAGAGGTATCTTAAGGTTGGCATAAGAAGCAGTGAATCCTATTTTGATGCCCAATACAGGTAGCCCTAGGCCACCCTTGATCATGCTTAGGTGCATTTTATAGTGCATTTATGCATCAATTTTGAGTCATGGTGTATGCAAGGAAAAAATGGTGGTGTGCTATGTGTTTTCCTTTCATAGAGGCTCAGATTTGATAGGGATTTAAACATCACAAGAACCATGATCTAGTACACATCAAATTTAGGACCCAATGAGATGTTTACATGCCAAATGTACCTAAATTATTTATTATTTATGAATGTCTTTACATGTTAACTCTATATAACCATAAATCAATTGTTTTCCACATGCCATGATTATATCAAAACTCTAAAAATGACCACTATAATCAATATTCAAGGTATTACAAAGCCCTTTAATGTATCTCTTAGGAGATACCTTGAAAGAAAATTCCAATTGTGTGCATGTTTAAATTATCAACTAGGATAACCCTTGAAGGTACTAAAAGATCATTCAAAGTATCTCCTAGAAGATACCTTGAAGGAAATTGTAGTATAATCAAGGGTAACTCAAAGGCATCTCCTAGGATAAACCTTTTAAACATGCATAAAGGTACCTTTTAAGGTGTTAAAAGGCCTTTCAAGGTATCTCCTAAGAGGTACCTTGAAATATAATTCCAAGCATGTGAATTTTCAAGGACTCCATAAACTAACTTGACATTAACAATTTCAAAACATAAACAACATAGGTGGTGTTGATTTTTGGCCAGGTGGTTGTGTAGGTTGTTCATGAATATCTTTCCATATTAACTCTATATAACCATAAATTGACTATCCCCTGCATTCCATAGTTATATAAAAACCCTTTTAATGACGATTACAATCAACATTGAAGATATTACAAGGCTCTACAAGGTATCTCCTAGATTATACCTTGAATGAGCATTCCTATCATGTGCATGTTTAAGACATCTACTAGGAAAACCCTTCAAGGTCCTATAATACCTTCAAAGTATCTCCTAGTAGATACCTTTAAGGACATTTTATTAAAATCAAGGGTACCTTGAAGTTATCTATTAAGAGATACATTTAAAACATGCATAAGGCTACCCTTGAAGGTATTACAAGGCCCTTTAAGGTATCGCATATGAGATACCTTGAAAGAAAATTATAATCATGTGAATATTAAAGGATTACATGAAATAAAATGGTGTTAAAAATTTTAGAACATAAATATTATAATATAATATATAACAAGCTAAAACAAAATAGATTAAACACTACAAACTTCAATAATCTAGTTATAGACTTCAGCAATCAAGCTAAGAACTTCAATAGTCAAACTATGGAATTCAACATGGTAGCTATGGACTTAAATTGTCTAGCTATGGACTTCAACAATCTATCTATATATTTAAATAGGGTATCTACATACTTCAATAGTCTAGATATGGACTTCAACAATGAAGCTATGAACATGTAGAGAATGATTTCAAATGGATATAGGTAGGTAAATAAAAGTTATAAAGATGTTTCAAAGGCTGAAAAAAGTCCTGTAGACTATGGTAAGAAGGTCAAGAATAAGGGGGAGTGTTAAAATATTATTATTTCTTTATCTTGCTCACCTACCTAGCCAACTCTAGATTTCTACAATAGGGGCATTTAAGCCACCAAAAAAATTAAATACATAACAGTTTAAATTTGAATTTTTGGAATCCATTTGGTGTTTGGGGGGAACAAGGAATATGGTGGAAAAATCATAAGATAGTAAAGATAAAAGGAGATAAGACAATAAAATAGAATGTGGAAGGAATAAAATAATATTTAGTGTAGCAACAACTGAAATAGAACTAGGTAGAGGATATTTACAAGAAATGGAAACTAAGAGAAGCAAAAAATGATATTTTAATAAATTAGTAGTCAAAGAGAGATAAGGTAGAAGTGAATAGAGTGTAGAGAGCTTATTCTAACTATAGCAGTAGTTTTTAGAAAGTAGGATAAGTAGTTCATTGATAATAGAGAGTAGAAGAAGACAAACTAATTTTTTCAAGATATTTGTTACAATTTTAGATGTAAGTTTATTCAATTGATGTAATCATTTTAATAATAAATATGATAATGCATTTTTTTTAATCAGTGGATGTTATTAGTTTTAGTTTTTGAGGTCTATGCTATTTAGTTTAGACTAGCTCAATAATCATATATTTTCAGAAAAATAGAATGTGCAAGCCTAGGTGGGTAGCAGCCATCAACATCTCCTACAAGATACCATAAAAGACATTTAAGTACAATAAAGGGTACCTTGAAGGTATCTCCTATGAGATACCTTTAAACATGCATAAGGTTACCCTTAAAGTTATTATAACGCATTTCAAGGTATCTCTTAGGTGATAAATTGAAAAAAATTCCAATTGTGTACATGTTCAAAGATTCCATAAATTAACATGAAGTCAACAATTATAGAAAATACACGTAATAATATAGGATAGAACAAGATAAAAAAAAAGAGTAAACACTGTGAACTAGGCATACAAAAAATAATCTTAGGAAAACCATAATAGAACTATCCTATTAATCTCTATCACTCATCATAATCATATTATATTACATAAGATCACTATATATATCTTTTTACATTTCTCTATCTCTTCTCATTCAAACCTTACAAAGTATAAAATAAAAGACTCCTAGCATTCTTATATCTATCACTTAGATTACAAGGCTAAATACACCTAAAATAGCATCTAAACTATAGAGGTGGTGTTGAATTTTGGCCAGGTAGATGTGTAGGTTGTGGTTATTACTGTGCCTTTGTATCCAACTTTTTATTTTGCAAAATTTCTTGGAGCTCCTATGATAAAATGAACTCAAGTCCTTTCATAATTTATGAAATAGTTGGTTTAACCTATGAGAGATCCTTATTGAACATTTTCTAATTATAAATTACTTCCCATACCATGGTAATAAAAATGCATATTGAAATCTAATTGGCCATCATATTTTGCACATCTTCTTCTACAATGGTAAGGAAGTTTGGCATTTGACCATTTAGGCTAGATATATAACACAATACCATCCAACATGTATGTAGTCCTTTGGGCTAAAATAGGTGTAAATGTGTTTCACATTGTCTCATTATGCCATATATAGAGCTTCTTAATTATGATATCACTTGAGTCTAATAAATATTGAAGTTCACAGGTCATAGTTTCTATAAAAAAATTTGATGAATCTTTACATTTTTAATTTTATCTATCATTCTAAACTTTGGTCTCATAGTATACAATGATTTATCAAGGTGTTACTTCCAATCAAGCATTATTTGGGATATCTACTTAGCCTGATGTGAAGTAGTATCTAAGACCTATATATAATTCTTGAGTACTGATGCAGGAGCATCCTCACACTAGGAGCATATTTATCACATTTTTGGTTGAGTTTTGGTATGTTTAAGTATATTAAGTTGTTTTTTTCCCTCCATTTTTGAGTTTTCAAATTTTTGAATTTGCCTAAATATTCTGTAAGCCTGAAAATCTAGTCTGTTGGGTGAATTGTTAAGCAGTTTGAGTTTTCCTATGCTAGAGAATTGTTTTAGTCATTTTTGGGAGGTTGTTATGTGATGCCCAGGATAGAATTAAGTATCTAAGTTGAGAAATATGGTTTGGTATAGGGGATTTGTGTGTAAAAATAAGGGATATATGCATATTGGAAGAGGAATGAAGGGAAAGAGGGATTTGCAATTTGCAAACAAACATAGATGTATATCTTCTTGTTTTATTAATAAAATGCGTGTTCCTTTGAGTAGAGTTGTCTTCTGAGACCGAACATTGGAAGGGCATTGTTGTTTGTTGTTGGTGTGCCAAGGTTTGAATATATAATAAAATAATCATTTGGTCTGCATTGAACTGTGAGATTTAGTGTTGGGTCATGCAAAGGAGATACCACCATTGGGTCATGCCACAGTTTGGGTCGAGAGTCAAATGATGAAACGTCCTCCATAAGATTTCAATTCTGGTCTTTGTAATGCATGACTGTTGGGCCGTTTTAAATGTATTGATTTTAATTCTGATTATTTTAAAGTATATGTTATTCTGCCTATTTCAATGTTAGGCCATTTTTAAATAATGGAGTCAAGCGAAGCCATTTCAATGCTGGATACAATTCTGGAGAGGAAGCCCATGTTGCTTTTGTGACTTTCAAGGAGTCCTATGCTATCGAAATTTCTCTACTGCTAACTGTGAAATTGTGTAATGGGGAAAGTGTGAGGAGTCTTTTGGTATTTGGAAGAGATGTTTATGGAGACTTCGAAGAATACTATCCAGATTGTAAAAACAACTCCAGGTGACATTTTGTTTTGTTTGAAATACATATATAATTTAGTCCTATTTACAGAGATGTCTGTACACCAGTTGATTAATATTTTGTCAAAAACATATAATTCATGCCCTGTTGACAGTTGGAGGTCTGGTACTATTAGAAATCACAAGATGTTGTCATTTTTGTTTTAAAAATAGAGTTTAGTCTTGTATGCTATAGGTTTGTTCCATCATTTGGTATCAGAGTGCAAAGGATTGTGCACAATCTAAAGATCCAAGAGAAGAAGAACGTGATTTGTGAAGAAGAAGCAAGATGACCATGAGAATTATGAATAGAGGTAGAGCTAGAGGAAGGAGACCTAGAGGACAGGTTACACTGGTAGAAGAGATTAGGAACCTAACAGCTAGGCTACAAGACCTAGAGATGGCTCAAAGAAGAGGCACTAACATGGGTGAAGTTAGTGATAGAGAAGAGGAGCCACCAGAAGATGAATTGGTGGTGGAAGAAAAAACAACTGAAGATAGGTTGATTAGAGCCATTATGAAGGTGAACACAAAGCCAAAAATGGAGTTTCCAATGTATGAAGGTAATTTGAATGTGGAAGAATTGATTGATTGGATTAGTGCATTAGACAAATACTTTGAGTATGAAGGAATTGAAGAAGATGATAAGAAAGTCAAGTATGCCATGACAAGGCTTAAGAGCCATGCATCCCTATGGTGGGATGGAGTGCAAGAGGAAAAGAGAAGGAAAGGGAAGCCAAAGATCAGAAGCTGGGATAGAATGGTAGCAAAAATGAAAGGTAAGTTTATGCCTAAATATTATCAAGCAAATATTTTTAAGCAATTACAAAATTTGAAGCAAAAAAAGATGTTTGTAAAAGAGTACACTGAAGAGTTTTACAGGTTGACTATAAGATTAGGTCATATTGAAGATGACACAGAGAAGGTAGCTAGATACACTAATGGTTTGAAATTTTCCATTCAAGATGAAATTAGTCTTCTCATTCCTACGACAGTTGAAGAAGCATATCAATTTTCCTTGAAAGCTGAGGAGAAAATTGCAAGCAAAAAAACATCCTTCTCAAGAGGAAGGGGAAGATCCAACATAGGTAGAGGATTTCAAGGAGGTAGAAGATAGCTACAAACATCTCAAGAATAGGCCAGGAACTCACAAAGTTCAAGAGGCAGCTATACACCAAGAGGAAGAAGGCCATACCAAGGATATCAAAGAGGAAGAGGAAGATTCATGGGCAAATGCTTTAGGTGCAACAAGTATGCAGGACACAGGGCATATGAGTGTCTAGAGAACCCTTTTACCAGACATGAGAGGGGTGTACATGTGACTCAAGGTGAAGAAAAAAATGAAGAAGCTGCAGCATCTTATGAAGATACCCCAGAAGAAGGTGAGTCTCTTTTAATGAAAAGAATCTTGTTAAAACTAAATAAAGAAGTTGTAGAACCACCTCAAAGGAAAACTTTATTTAGAACCACATGTAAAAGTATGGGGAAATGTTGCAAGGTCATCATAGATAGCAGGAGTACTGACAATATTGTGTCAACTGAGATGGTGGAGAAACTAGGCTTGAAGAAGGAGGTACATCCTACACCTTATCATGTTTCTTGGCTATAAAAAGGACACAAACTCCTGGTAAGTGAACAATGCAAAGTAGATATTCAGATAGGAACATATATGGATCAGATTTTATTTGATGTCATGCCCATGGATGTATGTCATATCTTGCTTGGAAGGCCTTGGCAATTTGACAGGAAGGCCATGCATAATGGAAGACAGAATACATACATGTTTGAAAAGGATGGGATCAAGCATACACTTACACCATTGAAAGAAGAGGCTGCTACTGTTGTAGGACAAAATTCCAGAGTATTGATAGTGAGTGGTAAAGAGTTTCTACATCAAATGAAAAAGGAAAAGGTAAACTTTGTTGTAATTGGTAAGCCAAGGAGTGTAGCCACTAGTACTAAGTTGATTGATTTGCCATTAGAGATTCAAGATATGTTGAATGAGTACATTGACATTGTGGTAGACAATTTACCTAATGAGTTACCACCATTGAGAAGCATTATCCATCACATAGACTTGATTACAGGAGCAAATCTTCCAAACAAGGCTGCTTATAGGTTGACACCAAAGGAAAATGAAGAGATCAAGAACCAAGTTCAAGAATTGTTAGAAAAAGGATTGGTAAGAGAGAGTTTAAGTCCTTGTGCTATTCCCATAGTGTTGAGTCCTAAGAAGGATGGGAATTAGAGGATGTGTACAGATTCTAGAGCAATCAACAAGATTACTATCAGGTATAGATTTCCATTGCCAAGAATTGATGACTTACTTGATTGTTTGAGTGGAGCTACATATTTCTCTAAGATAGACTTGAAAATTGGTTACCATCAGATTAGGATAAGAGAAGGGGATGAATGGAAAATATCCTTCGAGACCAATGATGGACTCTATGAGTGGTTAGTTATGCCATTTGGACTAACCAATGCACCAAGCACCTTCATGAGGCTGATGAATGAAGTGCTGAAGGAGTTCACTGGTAAGTTTGTGCTAGTATATTCGGATGAAATTTTGGTGTTTAGTCAAACTAAGTAAGATCATTTTAAACATTTGAGGATGGCATTGAGTAAGCTATATGAAGAGAAATTGCTAATCAATGTTAAAAAGTGCAGTTTTATGAAAACAGAGTTGATATATTTGGGGTTTGTGATTTCAAAAGAAGGATTGAAGATGGATAAGGAGAAGATTAAGGCTATACTTGAGTGGCCTACACCTAGGAGCACATATGAGGTAAGAAGCTTTCACGGCTTGGCTAGCTTCTATAGGAAATTCATAAGAAATTTTAGTGGAATTGTTGCTCCAATGATAGATACAATCAAAGGTGATAAAGGAAGTTTTTGTTGGATTGAGGCTGCTGATAAGAGTTTCAAATTATTAAAAAAAAGGTAACTGAAGAACCAATCTTAACCTTGCCCGATTTCAATAAGCTTTTTCAAGTAGAATGTGATGCTATTGGAACTGCAATAGGCATTGTTTTAAGCCAAGATGGGAAGCCTATAGCATACTTTAGTGAGAAGTTAAGTGATACTAAGAAGAAATATTTAACCTATGAACATGAATTCTATGCACTTGTATAGGCTTTGAAGAAATGGAGGCACTATCTTTTGCCTAAAGAATTTGTTTTGTTTACTGATAATTACGCTTTACAATTCATTGGCAATCAAAATAAGTTGAATCAAAAGCATGTCAAATGGATTGAATTTTTACAAAGCTTCACATTCACTATTAATCATAAGAAAGGACAATCTAACAAGGTTGTAGATGCTCTAAGCAGGAGAAATCTGATCATGTAGGAGTCTCAAGTAAGTATTTTGGGATTTGAAGATTTGAAGGAGCTATATAAGGAAGATCCAGACTTCAAAGAACCATATGAAGATTGCATGAATCTAGTGGGGGTTGATAGAAGTCCTTGGATAGATTTCATGGTCCAACAGGGTCTGTTATTTAGAGGTAGCCAGCTTTGCATTCCCAAGAGTTCCATGAGAGAGAATTTGTTGAAGGAAAAGCATAGTGGCAGCTTATCAAGACATTTTGGGTAGAATAAGACATTAGCACAATTGAGTGCTCATTACTATTGGCCAGGTATGGGTACTGATGCCAAGAAATTTGTTACAAGGTGTAAAACATGCCAATATGCCAAGGGAAGTACTCAAAATCTAGGTTTGTACCAGCCACTACCCATTCCAAATAGGCCTTGGGATTCAATAAGCATGGATTTTGTACTTGGTTTGCCAAGAACTCAAAAAGGTCATGAATCCATATTTGTTGTGGTAGATAGGTTTTCAAATATGGCTCATTTTATTTCATGTTCAAAAATAAGTGATGCTACTCACATAGCTAATCTATTCTTTCAAGATGTTGTTAGATTGCATGGATTGCCTAGAAGCATTGTTTTTGACAGGGATACCGAATTTGTTGGGCATTTTTGGAGAACCTTATGGAATAAATTGGGTACACAATTGAGTTTTAGTTCAGCCTATCATCCCCAAACTAATGGCCAAATAGAGGTTGTCAATAGGAGCTTGGGCAACATCTTGAGAAGCTTGGTAAGTATGCATCCAAAACAATGGGATGTTGCGCTTGCACAAGCTGAATTTGCCTATAATGATTCTCCTAACAGAAGTACATGATTGAGCCCATTTCAAATTATGTATGGAATGCATCCAAGAGGTGTGTATGAGTTAATAAATCTAAGTAGCATGGAGACAAGGAGTGCTGATGCAGAAGAATTTGCTAATGCCATGCTAAATTTGCATGAACAGGTAAAGAAGAAGCTTGAAGAAAACACCATCAAGTACAAGCTAAGGGTAGATCAAAAGAAAAGAAAGGTCAGTTTCAGTATTGAAGACTTTTTTCTTGCTCACCTCAAAAAAGAGAGGTTCCCAAAAAGGGAATACAACAAGCTAAAGGTAAAGAAAATAGGACCATGCAAGGTAATAAGGATGTTTTCAAATAATGCATATGAAATAGAATTGCCAAAGGGGATTGGAATTTCTCCAATCTTTAATGTTGCAGATCTATATCCATACAAAGATGAAGGACAACCAGCCAAAGAAACTGAAATAGGGGTAGATGAAGTTATCCAATGGGAACAACAACTGCCAAAAGAAGTGCCAAAGGAGATTGAGAGCATTTTAGACAAGAAAGTGGTTAAAAAGACAAGGGGCTAAGAATATTTCCAGTATCTAACTAAGTGGAAGAATCTACCAGCTGAAGATGCAACATGGGTGACTGCAAATGATATCCTTAAGCTAGGCACAAGCATGGAAGAATTGATGAAGAAAAACAACAAGTGAATAATACTTCTTTTGCTCCTTGGAAGAATGATGCAGGAGCATCCTCACACTAGGAGCATATTTATCACATTTTTGGTTGAGTTTTAGTATGTTTAAGTATATTAAGTTGTTTTTTTCCTCCATTTCTAAGTTTTCAAATTTGACTAAATATTCTTTAAGCCTGAAAATCTAGTTTGTTGGGCGAATTGTTAAGCAGTTTGAGTTTTCCTATGCTAGAGAATTGTTTTAGTCATTTTTGGGAGGTTGTTATGTGATGCCCAGGATAGAATTAAGTATCTAAGTTGAGAAATATGGTTTGTTATAGGGGATTTGTGTGTAAAAATAGGGGATATATTCATATTAGAAGAGGAATGAAGGGAGAGAGGGATCTGCAATTCGCAGACAAACATAGATGTATGTCTTCTTGTTTTATTAATAAAATGCATGTTCCTTTGAGTAGAGTTGTCTTCTGAGACTGAACATTGGAAGGGTGTCGTTGTTTGTTGTTAGTGCACTAAGGTTTGAATATATAATAAAACAATCATTTGGTTTACATTGAACCGTGAGATTTTGGAACTGGGTCGTGCAAAGGAGATACCACCATTGGGTCATGCCACAGTTTGGGTCGAGAGTCAAATGATGAAGGGTAATCCGTAAGATTTCAATTTTGGTCTTTGCAACACATGACTGCTGGGCCATTTTAAATGTATTGATTTTAATTCTAATTATTTCAAAGTATATGTTATTCTAGCCATTTCAATGTTAGGCCATTTTTAAATAATGGAGTCAAGCGAAGCCATTTCAATGTTGGATACAATTCTAGCCATTTAAATGTTGGAGAGGAAGCCCACATTGCTTTTGTGACTTTCAAGGAGTCTTATGCTGTTGAAATTGCTCTGCTACTGACTGTGAAATTATGCGATGGGGAAAGTGTGAGGAGTCTTTTGGTCTTTGGAAGAGACATTTGTGGAGACTTCAAAGAATACTGTCCAGATTGTAAAAACAACTCTAGGTGACATTTTGTTTTGTTTGAAATACATATATAATTTAGTCCTATTTACAGAGATGTTTGTACACCAGTTGATTAATATTTTGTCAAAAACATATAATTCATGCCCTGTTGAGAGTTGGAGGTCTGGTACTATTAGAAAGCACAAGATGTTATCATTTTTTTTTTAAAAATAGAGTTTAGTCCTGTATGCTAGAGGTCTGTTCCATCAAGTACTTTTCTTATGGCTTCTATTTTAGCATAGATATAATACCTTGCATGGATAAATACCATCCTAAATTTTCAAAAAATTTCACTGTACAGTACTTAACTGGATGGAGGTGGAATTGACAAAGATGGAGCCTTTGCATATGTATCCTTTGACTATATCTACACATCCTTGCATTAGGAGATGATCTATTGAAGTTGTGATGGTGTTATGTAGATAGGAATGTTGATGAATTATGAAATAAAACTAGTGAACAGTGAAAAATCTTTCTTGTAGGTGTTCTAATATAGCATGGCTTCATATATAAGCCTCAAAAATCTATGCAAAGGTGCTTGATAGTCTATGAATAGTGTTATATCATCATTCTTAGTGATGATCATGGTTGACTTAGTGTTTATAATCCATGATTGAATCTGACTATTAAGTTTTTCCATTTTCCTTATGTCTCCATGGGCCTGAAGTCCTGCAAAATAGTTTTACACGATCTCACTCTACTAATCCAAAATATTTTTCCTCACATTATCTTTAGTGTTTGAAGATTATTATAATACAATATCCATCTCCTTCATTCTTATACAACAAGGATGTTTAATCCACCAAACAAATTAAATAGAAATCAATTTAAATTTGAATTTTTAGGAGCCGTTTGACAATTGGAGAGAAATAAAGTAGTTAGAAAATTCAAAAGGTAGTAGACATAAAAAGATATAAGATAAGAAAATAGAATGTGGAAGGATTAAAATAGAATTTATTATGGTGGCATTTAAAAAAGAACCAGGTAGAGGATGATAAATATGGATCCTTTGTATATGTATCCTTTGGTTGAAGCTACTTACCCTTACATTGGGAGAAGATATAGTGAGGTTTAAATGGTGATATGTAGGTAGGAGTGTCAATGATTTATGAAATGAAACTAATGAACTATGAAAAAAATTCTTTTAGGCATTCCAATATAACATATCTTCAATTATTAGCCTCAACAATGTTCATAAAGGAACTTGATAGTATATGAGTTATGAGAGTTCATTATTCTTAGTGATGATCATGTTTGGCTTAGTTTTTGTAATCCATGATTGAATCTCACTGCTAAGTTTCTCCATTTTTTATGCATGTCCATGTGCCTAAAGTCCTAAAAAATAATTTTTCATGATCTCAATCTACCAATCCAAAATATTTTCCCTCACATTATCTCTAGTGTTTGAATATTCTTATAATACAATGAGCATCTCTTGAGAGAGAACTGGTCAGAGGATATTCATAGGTAGTAGCACGTGAGAGAAGTGGTAGAGGACATTTCAAAACAATAGTATCTAGATAGAGAGAAGCCAATGGTGAATTGAGCCTGTAGAGCTTCTTTAAACACAATAATAATCTACAAAAAATAGGGTAGTATTGTATTGACAATAGAGAGTAGAAGAGGAAAAAACTAATTTTTGCATGAAAATTGTTATCAATGTATATGTAAGTTTATTTAGTTGATTCCATCATTTTAAGAATAAATATGATAAATGCATTTCTATATTTTTATCCTCATACTCTGATCTCCCCTGTTTTATGGTTTTTGCATGATCATTTTAGTGTATTTGTAACACTTGTATATAGTTATGACTTAGTCAGTAGCTATAGTTTTTAAGTCATGTGTTATTTGGTCTGGACGAACTCAATAGTTTCAAGTTTATAGAAAAAAATAATGTGTAGGCCGAAGAGGGTAGCAAACAATAGTATCTCTTAGAAAATACATTTATGGACATTGTAGTACAATCAAGGGTACCTTGAAGGTATCTCTGAGGAGATACATTTCAAACATGTATAAGGTACCCTTGAAGGTATTATAAGTCACTTCAAGGTATCTCCTAGGAGATACATTGAAATAAAATTCCAATAGTGTACATGTTCAAGGATTGCATAAACTAACATTCCATTAACAATTCTAGAACAAAATTGCATAATATAAGATATAAAAAGCTAAAACAAAATAGAGAAAACACTTCACACTAGGCATACATAAAATAATCTTAGGAATACCATAACAAAACTATTCTATTAATCTCTATCAGAAATTATAATAATATTTCATTACATTATAGCACTATATATATATATATATATATATATATATATATATATATATATATATATATATATATATATATGATTCAATATCTTCAAATTCTAACCTTTTGGCATATAAAAGGTAATACTCTCATCATTCTTATATCTATCAATTGGCTTATAAGGTCAAATACATCCAAAATATCATATATATTGTAGAGGTGTGCCAAATTTTGTCTGAGTAGATGTGTAGGTTGGGGATGCTAAGACTATGCCTTTATATCCATCTTTATATTTTGTAAAATTTCTTGGAGCTCTTATGATGGAATGAATTTAGGTTCTTCTATGATTTGCATAGTATCTAGTTCAAGTTATGATAGATCATGCTTGAGAATTTTCTAATTATCAAGTACTTCCCACACCATGGTAAGTAAAATGTGTAGTGGAATCTAAATGGTCATGACATTTTTCACATATTCTTCTTTTATGAGGGTAAATAAGTATCTATAATTTGATAACTTAAGCTAGATATATGACATGATACCATCCAACTTGTGTTTAGTCCTTTGGTCTTGAATAGCCATAAATGGGTTGTGCATTATCTCATGTTTCCACTCTTAGAGCTTCTACATTGTAGTATCCCTAGATTATAATAACTATTAAAGTGCACATGTCATTGATTATCTAGTAGTAATTTGATCACTTATTCAATGTTGATCTTTATTTTCCATTGTGAACTCTGGTTTCATGGTAGCTATAGATTTGTCAAGGTTTGCCTCCAATAAAAAATTATTTGGACTATTTACTTATCTTGATGCATAATAGGATATAGGACATGTACATATTCCTCTTGTACTTAATAAATGGATTCAATTTAAACATAGAAAACATACCTTTCACAAATATAATACATCCCAAAATTTCAAAACTCTACCCTATGTAGTACTTAACTAGATGGAGGTGGCATTAATAAAGATGGAGTTGTTACAGATGTATCCTTCAGCTATATATATGAACCTTATGTTGGGAGATGATTTTTTGAAGTTGTGATGGTGGTATGTATTCAAGAGTGTTGATGATCTATGTAATGTAGCTGGTGAATGGTGATAAATCTTTTTTTTAGTCATTCTAGTCTAGTATGGCTTCCTAGATTAGCCTAAAAAATGTGCACAAAAGGTATTTATAACCTATGAGTTATGAAAGATTAGCATTTTTAGTGATACTAATGGATTCCTTAGTATTTAAGATATTAATTTTAATCTCTTTGCTAAAGTGCTAGATTTTATCTTCATGTCTCTTTGCTTAAAGTCCTACAAAATAATTTTGCACAATCTGGCTCTACCAATCCAAAAGATTATCCCTCATATTATATCTAATGTATGAATATTATTGAAATTCAACATCCATCTCTTCCATTTTCATGTGCTTCAACATTATTGTCTTATTAGTAGTAGCCTTATAAAAATTTGAGCTTGAACAAGCTAGTGCTATGTTTAGTTACTACTTCTAGTCCAACATGTTTCCTGTAACATATTATGCTTATATTGTAACATCCTTGAAAATAGTTTGATACTGTTTCAAAAATGTGATGAGTGTATCTAATTCTTATTTTATGATTTGACATAAGTAACTAAGTTCCCACAACTTCTTGGTAGTGTAATAGTATATTGCAAATTAAAAAATGAGTGTTTTTAACTTGCACTAGTTAGACATGACTTGATCAATGATGAATCTTGTGACTAATGCTAAGTATGTGTCTTGAATTATCTTCTTAGGTTATTTTAATTGGACTTAGAGATAAATATTCTATGTTTTGATTTTGTCATCCTCCTACTCCAATAATGTGACTTTTTGTGTAATTATTTATTGAAAAGTGGCAGCACCTGAGAGGATCCTTCTTGAACAAGTTGGCATATAATTATAAATACACAAAATAAACTATGAAAATTATCAATATATTAAATCAAATAAGTAAAAATAAATTATAATGTCTGAATTATAAATTCACCAACCTCATCAAGGGGGAAACTTCCTTTGAGAAAGCTCAATACAATAAATTCATGGGTGCCTTCATTTATCTCAACAATTACTTATACACTTAGTCTAATCTAAGATACTACTACTTCTTATGAATGTGGGATTAAAAAATTATCATGGGACAACTTACAAAGCATATGCATCAATATCAACTATTACACTAACAAAATAAAGTGAAGGGGTAGCACAAGTTCCTAATATCCCCTCCCTCTTAGATAAAACTTTGTCCTCAGAGCTTTAGGTGTGGGAATTAGTGTAGCATCTAAAATAGTGGTTCCCATGTGGCATCCTCTAGTTGCATTCCATGCCACTTAGTTAAAACCTCTATGATGGAGTGGGAGTGAAGTTGGCATGTGCACCTATCTAGGATAGCCTCTAGCTTGAGAAGAATGGATCCTTCATTATCAAGTTCTGGTAAAATTGTTTGCACTTTGATTTTGGTGCCAAGAACTTTCTTCAAAAAAGAGACATGATATACTAGGTGAACTCAAGAAGAATATGGGATATCCAACTTATAAATATCTAAAATAATATTTTGGAGAACCTTATAAGGCCCATAGAACTTAGGATCTAGCTTATGACATGCTTTGAGTTTTAAGGAGGATTGCTTGTATGGTTGTAGGTAAAGAAAAACCATATCACCTACTTGAAAAGTGCACTTAGAATGGTGTTGATCACCCTATTGTTTCATCTAATTTTGTGCCATATAAATATTATCCTATAAGGTGTTGAGGATCTGATCCTAGGTTTAGACAATCATGTTGACCACTTAAATTGATGAAATACTAGGGTGTATGAAAGGAACATTGGTGGTGCTTGATCATAGATTACTTCATATGGAGTCATTTTCATTAAAGTGTGGTGGGAGGTATTGTACCACCATTCAGTGAGGGGGATCCAATTTTCCCATTAATGTTGTTATTCTAAGGTGATGTAATGAAATAAAATTTCCAAGAATTTGTTGATAATTTTAGTCTATCCATCTATTTGGGGATGATACCCAAAACTCATCTTCAGTTAGGTGTTAGTGCGGTGAAATATTTTTGTCCAAAAATGACTGGTGAATTTTACATCATCATCTGAGACAATAGATGAAGGAATTCCAAAAAGACAAAAAAAATTGGTCCATGAAAATCTATGTGACTATAGAGGTGGTATAGGGATGGTTCAGGGCACAAAAATGACTATATTTGGATAGGCAATCAACCACAACCAAGAACATTATTTTCCCTCTAAATTTAGGTAGCCCCTCAAGGAAATCCATATAAATATTGATCCAAATAATGGTAGGGATGGGAAAGGGTTTGATCAACCTAGGGATGAGTGTTGTTTCACCTTTTTTATGTTGGTAAGTATCGTATTTAGCCACCATTTGTTAAATTGCCTTTTTCATTCCCTTAAAAAAAAATTTGTGTCATGCCCGCTCATAATTTTTGAAAAACCTTGAGTGCCTTATAGATTAAGAAGCATGTATTTTATATAATATAGCTTGCTGAAGATCTATGCTCTAGGGGAGCACCAGATGACCCTTATATTGTAGAAAAGCACCATCTCAAGAATAATGTGGTAAAATAGAGGGGTTAGTGGCAAACTATTGAATGATTTGAGATCATTAGGATTCATTAACATACTCCTATAAAATATCTAACCAATTTGGAATAGGCATGGAAATATCTAAAAGGGAAGCTTGGTCCACAAATCTATGAGATAGAGCATTAGCCATAATATTATCCTTACCCTTCTTATAAGTGATCTCATAGTCACAACCCATGAGTTTACTAACCCATTTATGTTATGATGGAGTGGATACCCATTGTTCTAGGAAATATTTTAGTTTTAGGTGATCAGTTTTGATGTAAAAATGATACCCTAATACACATGGCCACCACTTATATACTACATGTAAAATGGCCATTATTTTCTTCTCATAAGTAGAGAGTACTAAATTATATCTAGAAAAGGTTTTGATAGTGAATGTAATGGGGCATATTTCTTGGAGGAAAACAACACCAAATCCATTACCACAAGCATCGCTCTTGATAGTGTAATTCTTGGTAAAATATGACATATCTAGAATAGGTATAGTACACATAGCTTATTTTAATTCTTCAAATACACACTCAACAACTTTTGTCCATGTAAAAGCATCATTTATTAACATATCTATCAGTGGAGTTGAAATATTCATATGATCCTTAGAAAAATTATGATAATATCTAGTCATCCCCAAAAAAACATGGAGGATCTTGAGTGTGTGAGGATGAGGCCAATTTGTAATGAAATCTATTTTTTTAGGATCCACGTAAACCCCTTAGTTTGAAACAATGTGCCAAAGATACTCCACTTTTTCCTAGAAAAAAACACATTTGGACTATTTTTTCATAAATATTATGGTTAGAGAGAAGTTACAGTGCAAGCTCTAGATGTTGGAGATGCTCAGACCATGTTTTACTATAGATGAGGATATCATCAAAGAAGACCAGAATGGATTTTTATAGGTATGGATAGAATATTATATTCATCAATGCCTAAAATGTTAAAGGAGTATGAGTAAGGCTAAAGGACATGAATTGAAACCCATAGTGGTCATCATGCATGTGAAAAGTTGTCTTCAGGATATCATCCTCACGAAGCTAGATCTGGTGATATCTAGAGTAGAGATCCAACTTAGAGAAACAATGAGTGCCATGAGGCTCATCAAAAAGATCATAAATATTATGGATTGGTAACTTATTATTGATTGTGATGTGATTACATGCCTGGAAGTCAATGTAGAGGTGCCATGACCCATATTTTTTGTAAACAAGGAGAATTGGGGAAGAATATGGGCTAATACTGTGACAAATAATGTCTTGATTCAGTAAGTCTCAAATGAGTATCTTGATCTCAATATTTTTTTGAAGTGGGTAGTGGTAGGGTCTAATTCTGGGAGGGATGCTTCCAATAAGAAGCTAAATATGATGGTCCTATGGCTATGGAGGTGGAAGTTACACTGGTTTGATAAAGACATATGCATACTTATGTAGAACAATTTGTAGATCAAAAGTAGTAGAGATCATTGATGGTTACATTTGAATGAAATGGAACTAGGTAATGATGTCATGTGAAGTCTTCTTAAGAAAATTTTCTATGTGATGTGAACTTATGATGATGAGAGACCTGAGTTGTAATCCTTTCAATGTGTGTTTTTTCCCATTGTCTAAAAATTACATCCAAATTTCAAAAAAAATCGATAAGATGGGTCCAAGTGTGCATTAACATTAGGCTCCCAAAACAACATCACATATACCTAAGGGCAAGGAAAACATGTTAGAGTGGAATTTATAATCTCTAATAAAGATATAAACATTGTGACACTTCCCTTTGCAAGGTAATGTGTCCTAATTGGTAATCATGACTTAAAAGTGAGATCAAGGATAGATTAAACAATCAACTTATTTGGTGATCCAAGGGTCAATAAAGATATGAGTGTTACCAAAATCAATGAGAATTTTTAGAGGAAAATTATTAAATTAATCCCTAACTCACATGGTTTATGGGGTGGTGACTCATATTAAGGCATGTAGAGAGATCTTTGGTTAGACTTCCTAAGAAGTAGGTTCTACAATCGATTAAGCTTCTTTCAGATCATTTTTTGTATCCTAAATATTACCAATCTTTAGTTTTGTGTGGAGAGTCCACATATAATAGGTATAGATTTTCTCAACACATCAGTGTCCCTGAGTGAATTTTTCGACATAATTATAACATAGTCATTTTTCTCTATGAGCTCACATCTCTACTTTAGTCAAATGCTTAATTGGAGTGGTTATAGGGTTGATGTTGTTTGAGATCATTATGGAGCTACATTTTTTAATGGAGAAAAATTAGATTTGAATCGTTACTAAGATATGATCTTGTACCCTACCAACTTATACAACCCTATGGATTCCATCGTCATGTTAGGTTGGAACATTTTGACCTCAGATCAAATTACATCCTTCAATCCATTGACAAATAAAATCCTAAATAATTCATAAAATAGTCCCTCTGTGTGATTGGCTGGGTTTTAAAATTCTTTTTAAAATTCTCTCATGGTTCTTATTTGAAAATTTTTAGTGAGTATTCTAGTGAAATCATAAAAAGCACTAGTGCCAAACTGTTGTAAAATGAATGAGTAAAAATTGGTCCATATGGGTTCATCATGAGCCTTGGTATATGAATGATACAATTGAAGGGATTCATGTTCCAAGTGAAAGGATGTGAGGACCTTGTTGGAATCAAAAGTATTATGCAAACTAAAATATTGTTTTACTCGATAAATCCATCCAGTTAGATCTACATCATTGAATTGAGGAAAATCAAACTTTGACCCACAAAAATTGCTAGAAGAAGAGAATATAGTGTCAAAATAAGACTCTAGGTGTCATCTATTGTTGAAGGTGGTATGTTAAAGATTGAGGTTGAGAATTTTTTCATCAAGATCTTTGATGCATGTCTTGAGGGTGGAAATTTCATCCTTCATGTTTTTTTTCCTATTTAGGATACTACCATGACCTGAATAATAGATTTTTTTGTTTTTTTGTAATGGGTAGGAAAACTAGAGTTAAAACACATTTAATAAAGTAATTTTATGATTTAGGAAAATTTAGAAGGGGTAAAGATACTTTTACTAACTTGTTTACATAGTGGGAGAATGATTGATGAAGGCGAGGGTAATTTTACGAGTGAAAATGGAAAAAATGGAAAAATTATTAAAGAGAGACAAAGGAGAAAACAAGGGTGAAAAACATTGTGGAAATATTTTGAGTTAAATAGACAAAAATATATGAAGTTATGGCCAAACTCAAAAAAAGGGAAAATTGAGTTTTGCAAGAATTAGGAGTGGAATTAGGATATGGGACCTCAATGAAGAAAATGTGTAGAATGTAATTTTAGGTGTCTGAATAAAGATTGAGGATCAACAAGGCTATAGATGGAGAGATATGGTAATTATATTTTTTTTTCTATCATATCTGGTTACAAGTCCTCTAAGAGTCAACTAATAATCTACTAATAGTTATTCGAGACTGAAAGGATGAGGATTTTTTAGGTTTTGGTTTCTATTAACTATCTAAATGTAATTCTATTGCAATTTTTATAATACTCTATTGGCTACTTTGAGAATCTATTAGAAATATTATAAAATTGATAGAATGGGCCATAAGTTTCAATGGTTTCCTAAGGTTTTATAGATAACTCTCTAGCCACCATTGTCATCTAAGTGAGTACCACTCCCTAGAAAAGCTTTGGCCATAGGTTTACCTCTAAGTGACAGCTCTTGGTTTTCCTCATGGATGGGAACTACTCAATTGAGAAGGGGTTGTCCATTTTACTGGCAGGTCCTCTCAATGGGCCAATTACTTTGGGTTTCCTATGGTACTTCTCATAATGAGTTTTAGGTATTTCACCCAAGCACTTCCCATAATTATGTGAATAGGTTTTTACCCTAGTCTGAAATAGAGTATTTTGATGTAAAACAAAGCTATGAAGTAAAATAGAGTTAAGACTTTTCTAAAAAAAATTCTTAAAGGAATTATGTAGTAGAATAGAGTTTAGAATTTTTGAAAAAAAATGGCCTTGGAAAGTGCTTTGATACCAGATGAGAGGATCCTTCCTTAACAAGTTAGCATATAATTACAAATACACAAAATTAACTATGGAAATTAACAATATATTAACTCAAATTAGCAAAACTAAATTACAATGGATGAATTTTAGAATCATTGGCCTCTTCAAGGGGGGAAACCTCCTTTGAGCAAGCTCAATACAATAAATTCATGTCTACCTTCATTTACCTCAACACTTATATATTAAGTCTAATCTAAGTAACTACTACTTCCCATGAATGTGGGATAAAAAAAATGCTCATGGGATGACTTACAAAGCATATGCATCCATAACAACTATTACACTAATAAAATAAATTGAAGGGGTAGCACAAATTTCTAACAACACCCTTCAATTGCTTTTATAGGGGTAAGCAAGAAACATCCAAGGATGTTTCTTGCCTTAATGGGATTATGGCTAAAGCAGTCATTATGGCTATGAAATTGGTGCATGACGTGTTTTCAATAGGAAGATAATATTAGTGTGCCTTGAAACTACCATGGGAACATTCCATAACCACACTTTAGAATAAAATGTAGAATGTTGAGCATGTACCCCTTGGGTGGTAGAGTCATCCTATGGTGCATTTTATTCTTGTGATACCTACTCCACCACATCCTATAGTACATTTTTTTTGTGGTTCCTCTTATTGCTATTTTTTCCCTCATCCTCTCCCTTTTTCTATTCATCCTCTACTTATTTTTGATGTTTTTCTTCTTTCTACTTTGGTTGCATATCAAGTGTAGCATTTTTTTCTTATTCTATGTGGGATCTTGCCTAGGTATTGTGTTGTCTCTATGCCTCTATTGTGAAATATTTTTACTCTATGTCATTCTATGCCTGAGATTGTTTATTCTTGAGAGATTTAGCCTAATTTAGTCTTTACCTTTAGGCATCTTCATCAATACATTATTTAGAAGCAGTCACATCAATTTGGGCTTGTATGTACTAAGCTACGACATCTATAAATTCTTTTTATTTATGTACCTCCTATGCCTTAGCTTGTTTAGTTTTAGCCATAACTTCTTGTGCTTTATGTGTATCCTCAATAGCTTGCCTATAAAGAATCTCTACATCTTCAGCCTTTTTCTTGTCCTCAACTTCTTTGACCTGTATTTTTGATTCTACATGATGTTGTCACTAATATTTTTCCTACTATTGTGCCTCCTCTTTTTAACATTTATTTTTCTCCTAGAGTACATGTCATTCTATAGCCATTGATGCTTCTTCCCATGTATCCTATTATTCCTTCATGGTGGGTTGTTATGGTACCAATTCCATAATATTTATGAATGGGTCTTCCTTAGTTGATAGTGTGTAACTTTATCAAATAATGTCCATAGAAACATTGTACTTTTTCTTGCCTAAGGTGACCACTCTTTGCATGGATAGTGGTGAATTTGTAGTAGGATAATATTATGCTAGCTACATAGAAATATTGGCCTAAAACTTAGAAGTTATGAATTATTTTCATAGATTGAAGGATACCTGAGTCTTTATGTGAGTTCTCCTTTATTAGATAAGTGCTTCTAGTGGGCTCTCAGCTAATAGTTTGAAAGGGTTTGGAATAGAAAAAAATTTAAATGGTTGCTCACCAAATAGCTCGATAATAATATTTATGTTCTTTTCCTCTAGTTCCACATTACTATGATTGAGGAAGGTCAAGGTGATATTTTAACCCATAGATTTTTTGGCACCTTTTTTTGTACTTAAATTGCACATAGCTTTCCATAAAAAATATTCTTTTTATATTATTTTTCATATAATTTACCAGTTATGTCTTCCATCATGACCTAGTAAACTTCTTTTTCATCAGTTCCCATTTAGGGCAAGTCACAACTACTCATTATCAAATTCACCTTCAGATCATCAAACTAAGCCATAGTATTGCAAGTATTTTTTCTTTATGGAGGAGAGGATTGTTGCTCAGCTAGGGCCTTTCACTTTACCTTATATAACTATGACATAGAGGCCTCAACTTATTACTCTTAGGGAACTATTACATCAGTTGGTATTATCTATAGTGGTGTGTCTCTCCTATATGCATAAACTTTTTATTTATCTATCTCTACCTTTACCATACCCATGTTAATGAAATATGACAAAGATCTAAATAGTGACTTTGGCAACTCATGAATCTAAATTATGATCCCTTTTGCTTTCTTGGTAACAACTTCATGTTATTCCTAGTATTTCATGTCATTGGGTAGGGCTCATGGATGTGTTTTACTAATCTCTAGGATTTTTTCCCACCATTAACAGAACTTATCTTGATGATCAAGGTTTCCCATTTCCTATGTCTAAATTAGATTCTATAACTATTGTGTAGGCTAATATTCAAGGTCTAGATGTACTTCTCATTCTAGGGACTTCTATTGTGTGAATTAGAGTAAAAAAATGAGAAAATAATACTAGAAAATTTGGTTGGAAATCATGCCAAACTTTTTAATGTTGATGATGATTTCTTGTACAAAACACTCAAGCCAATTAAAATGATCATTGTGATTAATCATCCTATGCACATTGTCAATGACACCTTTAGTGGCTTGGTTTTCATATTGAGTGGTCTACCAAAATTGATGGGTTATGCATTCAGCCAATATGTGCATAGGTTCATTTATAATGTCTTTTATGGATACGTTTCAAGATCCACAAGCATATGTGTCTTATAATTCTTGAATTAAAAGAGGTACCTTTGATTTATAAATGGTGAGAGAACCTCTAAATGTGGACATCCTAATTTCTCTCGACATTACTAATGTATTAATCATAATAGTCACATCTAGAGAAAGATAGATGTTGTTGTCATTATATTGGGTGAGTAATGGATAAACAACCTCAACCATATCATTGAAATTCAGTAGGCATATCATTCACTTGACATCTAAATTATGAAATTTCTGTGGCAACATGATAGTTTGAGGTTTCATTTCTTGTATAAGGTTTGGAAGGAAAAGCTTCTTCTCAGTATCTCAAATAAACTCAAACATTTTAGGATCATGTAATGTTGTTTGCCAGAATGAAAGATTGATGCCCATTTCTTATTTCTATGCATTAGATAGAGGCATGATAATTTTAGATCATTCCATTTTATCATGTTCCATAGATGATTCATTGATCAGTATATGAAGTATAGATCATCGATTCTCTATACTTTGGAAAAATGTAGCACTCGAATTAAATCTTAGTTTTTTAAATTTATATAAATGTGAGATTAAAAATTGGTGTGAAATTAGTTACCTTTATAGTTTTTGTGCAAATTTATTTCATTTTTAATTCATTATTTAGTTGTATTTGGATATGACATGCATTTAGTTTGGGAACAAGGCATGTTGATGTGACAAATTTTGTAATTTGACTCTACAAATCAATAGTTTTTTATAAATGCAATAAGATACACCATTTTATCTATTTTTGGCCATACTTGAGTATTATATTGTGATAGCAACTGATAACCCATTTGGAAGATACTTTGTCCTTTGAACCCATAATTTGGTATTAACTATTGTATGCTCTTGAATCCACTCATCTTAATAATTCTATTAAAACTACTAATTTATCCAATAACCATAACCTTAGCCAATTAATTAAAATCATATTTCCCATATAATATTCCCTACACCCCATAAAAAATTTTATACCCCATATGACCAATTAATCATCCTATTATCCTACTAACTATCCTGCTTATCCACTAATCCTATTGCATTAACTACCCACTAAACCACTTGTAAATTAAAAAAATATTTTAATAACCCTATCTAACTTACCACCCTAGCCCTTCTTACATCCCTATGAACCCTAAAACTCATTTAATCCCCATATAATCCCCATTATCCCCTAAACTAACCAAGAAACATCTAGAACTAGTTAAGTTCCTCTAATATTCTAGAAGTCTCTATACTAGAGGCTTCTAAATAATTTAAAATTCCCTAAAATCCCCATCCACTATCCTATAAAGTCCATGATTTTTCCATGGTCAAATATAACTTGGAAAATACATAAGCCTTCATTATAATCTCATAGTCAATGATCTCAAATCATCCTCATACTCTTGCAAATCCATTCAACTATCTAAAGAAGCCATTAGAGTGATTTTGAAGCCACAAGAAAAAAATCCACAAATAAATTATTTTTCATTGAAATCAGTTTGGAAATCTTGGATAGAAGCCATAAGGGAAAATTTGATGGTAATATTTCACCCTTAAATTACCAATTTTACCTTTATTTCCCTCCTTTTGATGTTATTGTGTTGTTGGGTTTAACTTACTATATTGAGTAGTTTTAATTGAAAGTGAGAAAATACAATCATACAAATGCCATTTATGTCCATTACTTTTATTGTTCTATTTCCTAATTTTTTATATTAATAGAGAATCAGTGTTCAAACAAGTCTTAAAGTAATCAATTCACCATTAATGAATATAAATTGCATTTCCACTTAAGGTGTTTTGTTTAGTATTTTTTAATATCTTTGCATATTCAATCCATTGAAATAACATTTAAAATCAACATTAAGGGTATTACAAGGCCCTTAAAGGTATCACCTAGGAGATACCTTAAATGAAAATTCTAATCATGTGCATGTTCAAGGTATCTACTAGGAGAACCCTTAAAGGTACTACAAGATGCTTCAAGGTATCTCCTAGAAAATACCTATAAGGGCATTTTAGTACCTTAAATATTAACTTTAAGGCATCTCCTAGTATATACCTTTCAAACATTCATAAGGTTACCCTTAAACTGGTATCAAAATGCTCTTCAAGGTATCTCCTATGAGATATCTTGAAAGAAAATTTCAATCATGTGTATGTTCATGATATCTAATAGGAGACCCCTTAAAGGTACTACAAAGACCTTCATGGTATCCCCTAGGAGATACCTTGAAATAAAATTCCAATCATCTACATGTTCAAAGTATCCATTAAGATAACATGTCGATGTGTGTTTTGTGCACACTCTAGAATTTAACGAGGTGACCTCTAATGTTTAAGGATCTCAATAGAGATAAGCTCTACTCCAAGGCACAAGTTATCCTATTAGAGTTTTTGTTTCATATAATAATATAATATATTATAACTCAGATCAAGAAGGTGTTTATGGTAGATTCAACTTACACCTAGATGATTATACTAGAACTAAAACACTCCTACACACCTCATAATGTTAACATAATTTTAACCAATTTCTTTGATCAATGAAAAATACTAACTAGAATTAGAATATATCAATTAAACAAATTAGAATTATTTATAGCTTATACACACTTAGAATTATTGAGATAACACATCCAATAAAATAAAACCTTAATAGCACATAGATGGGAGGAAATAACATCGACATAGTTGCAAGACCATTAAATTGATTTCTTATTGTATTTATAAAAACCATTCCAACCCTTTCAAATGAGGGTTATACATGTATAAATAGACTTGGGGATTGGTCACCTCATCCTCCAAGTTCATGAAAATTCATAATTACATTGTAATTATAACACAATTTCTAATTTTAGTCTCAAAATTGCATGTATGCATGCATATAGTTCACTAGCACTATGTCTAAACATAAGTCAACCTATATAAATAAATGTAATTTGTGCATGCTCATAGATAGCTCATGAAACTTTTACATTTCAATTATAAATAAAATTAAACTGTGAGTACAAGATATAGTTAATTTTACATGTATTTGTATTAAAATAGGCTTCCTTTTTAATAAATGTAATTGTCTAATAATGGAGGTTTGTGTATCCTTTTTACTTGTTTTAAGAGCTAGTTTTTGTATTTTTAAAGTTTACTTCAAAAATTCCACCTCCATGACCTTCTTCCTTACAAATCTTAGCTAGGACTCAATCTCCTTGAATGAAAGTCCCTGAATACTTTGCTTGAAGTTGGTAAAAGTCTATTGAAGAAGTCGATTAAAATTAATTTTGTTTATAAGCCTACCTATTGAGTCTCTTTCTTGTGAGAGACTTAACTCTCCCAAGATTTGAAAAATTAGAGTTTCATGTCTGACATACTTAGGCATTACTACCTCAAATATTATTATCCAATCCAAAGCTTCTTGAGTTCTGATGACTACCAAGTGGAGAGCATTTGAAGCCTCTTATGGTGCCATTAGGTCAAGGTGGTTGTTTACCTTATTATTTTTATAAAGAATAAATATTTTCAACTTGTAATCATCTTGATTCAAGGAATTAAATAATTTTTAAGTCTCAATTATATGAGGGGTCAAGACTACCCTCATTACAATAATGGATTCAATAATATTGTAAAATTTAGAAGTGATGTTTTATAATTTTGTTTCAATTTTAAGAAGAATATGAACCATTCACTATTATTCCTTTATTTCCTAAAAATATTTAAAATTATGTCATTTACTTGATATAATTCATGCTCGAGCTCTTTCCTATCCATTTTTATTCCCTCATGCAATTTTGACAAGGTATCCTTATATGTCTTGAGATAGGACTTTTAGTCCTCCACATATGGAGACTACCTCAATTTCTTGTTATTTCTTTTAGATATGGTAAAAACCTCTTATCTATCTTCTAAGATAATACCTCTCCTAGTATTATCTTCTAATTTTATCTTTCTTACCCTCTAGACAATCCTTATATATTTAACAAATATTTAACTCACTATAGGTAGTTCTATGATTGTGAGGTTTAGCTTATGGGAAGCCTTTGAACCTAAATCAACTATCAACTGAGGGATGACCAATTGGGATGGGTTTATTGGTTTAGTGTCCTTGGTTGTAGTCTCAACTAATGTTCATTTAGATGGTTGATTTAAATCTTCTTGAAGTACTTGGTCAGAAAGGGAAGGCCAAATGATATTAAACTAGTCCACTCTCCCATGTTGAGGCAGTGGGTTAAAGGTGTATGTTAGATTTTTATTCCTATCTTTCTTTGAATATGTCACAATGGTGCATTAAAAAGATATATAGCAAGTCATTTTAAAATATATTCGAGTGGATGATACATTAAGTTGGTAAATTTCCAATGCTCCCTTGACTTTCTTAGAGGCCTTCCTTTTGTCTTTAGGGGGTGTTAGGGTAGTGACAAATGCAACTATAGAAGTAGTGGAGGTCATTTTATATGTTTATATAACTGATGGAGTGGAAAAAATGGGTAAATGGAGATAATAGGGGTAGAAGATACATAATCTACCCTAGGAGTAACTAGGGGTGAATGGGAAATGGGATCAAAAAGAAGAGAATCAACTTTAGGAAGGGAATCAAAATAGGAAATTGGAGTAGCAGAGACAAGAGGTGTTTTATCCTTACCTAATTGATTTACATCTAGAGGTACCTTTCCTTTAATTTTTTGGAGGCTAAGGAGTTTTACTATTTACAAGTCCTCCTCTTCATTTGGATCTCTCTCTTCATTGATAAGCTTTTGTTCTACATCCTACTACTGAGCTAATGGAGCTCCTACTATTTGTTCCTCAACATTTGGGTCCTTTAGAATAGGATGAGACCTTGATTTCCTCTTAAAACAAATTTTAATATTCTCAAGTTTGGGGGAGGCCTATTGAATTGGTTTAGATGAAACATCCACACTTATAAGTTATTACATATGTGGAAAAGCTAGATGGTATAGGCCCTCTGAATATGATGAGTCAAGAAAAATTGGATCTCCTTCAAATCCTCTTATTATAGCTTCAATTATTATAGGCTCCTTGATGGCCTTCAATGTCTAGGGATATTCTTGAGAAGGCTTTCCTTATTTTACTAATGGATGTGGAGGCATAATAATCAACAAATTTGAGGCATCCCATCTTTCTAGGGGTGGGAGCCTAAGTTTTTCATATAGAATATAGATATAGGGTTCTCCTTGTATGATGTTTAAATGTTCTTCCCTTAATTCTTCCTTTTGTGACATTTCAAAGACCTGAGCATTATCCTTGGCATTAAATAATAAGAAGTCATGATCATAAGGCTCATGTTGTTATGGACTATCAAGACCCTTGATATTATTTTGAATCCTACCATGGGGATTCCAATACCTATGAGGCAAGGTGGGCAATAAATAGTAATCTCTCAATTTTTTCCATTTTTCCAAAGTGGCTATGAATTATGTATAACATTTAGCCTTTCATCACATGAGAGCCATAGAATGTACTCTTATTCTTATTTTTCAAAACCTCATCTACATTCCACCATATATGAAATGATATTTCTTATTTTACCAACTTATCTGACACATTCATGGGAAGATATAAGGGGTTAAATTTGTTTCTAGTGATCATAATCACTATATAATTTGGGTATAACCAATAGTCACCTCATGGTTCCAATGAGTATGCAATTGACTTGGATACCCTGGGTAGTGGGGCTTCATGAATTTCCTATCATACATATAATTAAATTTATTGAGAAGTTTTGTCATTTATGTCAAGTTCAAGGTGGATGTCATTGATGTCAAGGTCAAGATGGATGTCACTGATGTCAAGGTACATCTAGTGAAGATGCATGGTGAACTAGTATGTGATAAAATAAAATTTGAAATAAACCTATTATCTCTCTATTGTGATAGGGTTTTAAGGAAACCTATGATTATTCTAAGTTTTATGTCATGGTTCAACACAAGGTAAGCATTTTTGTGTACCAATTTTTAAGTACAAGGTTCATAAGAAGGCTTGTGTATATGATGCCTAGTCTGGTACATGAAATATTATGGTGGCTTAGTGAGATGAATGAAAAAAGGCATAAGATGATTTTTTAAGATCCTTTATCATGTATTTTAATCATTTAATGACTTAGGATGGCTTCAAGGTGAGTCTACTGGGGTAGAACCTACAAGCTTATCATGCAACTATACTAGTTCTAAACTCTATCTAGCCTAATAAGGTGCCATGAGATGTTTTAAAGGCATATTAAGGATGAAAAATAGTTTTATATAATGTGATAATTTTATTAATCATGTGATTGAGGTGGAGAGTGTTTGGATAGTAGCTAGAAGGTCTATTTCAAAGCCTAAAGTGACCTACAGATCAAAAGTTTGAAGATCAAAGAGAGAGATAGTGGCCTAATGGGGTATCGAGATTAGTTTAAAATGTAAAAATGGAAAAATTATAATTTAAAAATTTATTCCATGTTTTTTGAGGTATGTATACCAATTATGAGGTCAAAATATGCAATAATATTTATGAAATGTGGTTTTTAGGTTTCCTATGTGCAGAAAATGAAGAATTCTCAACACAATAAGAACTTTCATGTAATCATTTGCATGTGTAATATGTAAATGATAAAATAATACATTCATGTTATATGGGTAATATTCCTATCTCAAATTTCCAATCACTGGTTTCTAGATTAAGGGCGTAAGCTTTTATGAATGATTGTTAAGACTATAAGATGGTCTTAACCCTCTCTAAAATCCTAACATTGAAATGATATGGAATATATTTATGGAAATGGATTATAATGGATTTTATAATATATTTTTATGATTATATCATGTAGTGTACTCTCCCAAGCATCTCTAGGTGTCATTAGTTTGTCATGTGAGTGAGTGGACCCTACAAGAAAAGCCTTGTTTCTTGGAAATTTGATATAGTAGGAAATGTTAACCAAGTCAAAGTTGTTAAATGGATAGAATTTTAAGATTGAAACTTATATATTATTTCCATGGTGATTTATTATAAAAATTTAAACCTCATATGTGATAAATTGATAATGCAATTTGACGTATTATTAAAATGCCTAGCGATGATGATAGTGAGAAAAAATAGGTAGAAATGAGAATGAGATTATGGATGTGTTGTCATGGATTAGAGATGGATCCAAATGAATTGGGTTGGTTTTAAATACCTATTATACATATTCATGTTGGTTATATGTTTTTTTGGTTAATGAAAATATATAAATTATTTTTCATAAGTTAACTTATCTAGTTCAAATGAGACAATAAAGGTGCAAGGTTTGAGATTTATCTACAAGACCAATATTATCACATGAAAATGGTATATTTCTATCTGATATTTACATATTTATCACATGTATCAATATTATTTTAAGGTGTCTACAAAAGAGTTAAAATTCATTCTCACCATGATTGTGTTTGAAGGTAAAGTGACAAATCTGAGTAAGCTAGTGGGAGTGATGAGTCAGAGGCTCTTTACCATTAGATAAAGCATAAAATTCATATATTATTTTTTTTAAGACATAAATTACATATAAATTATTTTAATAATATTTTAAATTATTTAAATTGATTGAAATTTTAAATCCAAAATGGGTTAACTAGTTCAGATTTGACTATGTATACTGAAGACAAAAGATTGGTCTACAAGACAAATATTTGGCATTTAAACATTTAATATTTGTAATTGAGAGTTATTTAAAATTTTTAAATAATATTTTTAATATCTCATAGTTAATAATTATTATTATTTCATAGATTAAACTTCAAGTCTTCATGACTATGTTTTGAGACTAGTTAACAGTCCCGAGTGGGTTACTTACAGAGAAGGGTTTGAGTCTTTATACCATGAGTTATAATGTCTATTGCACATGGTGATTACCCTAAGGTAATTTAGTTTATATTTTTATATACATGTGTGTTTTGTGTGTGTGTGTGTGTGTGTGTGTGTGTGTGTGTGTGTGTGTGTGTGTGTGTGTGTGTGTGTGTGTGTGTGTGTGTGTGTGTGTGTGTGTGTGTGTGTGTGTGTGTGTGTGTGTGTGTGTGTGTGTGTGTGTATACAAACATGGAAACTAAATACATACATACATTATATAAATACATACATACATATTTATGTATGTATGTATATAATGTATGAATGTATGTTTTTAGTTTCCTTGTTTGTTTTTGAAATTTGTGTTTTTGGTTAAATTGTTCAAAACAAACTTTCAAGGTATGCACATGCCTAATTTGAACAAGTACTAATGATGTGCTCTAAGTAGTGGTTTCAGCTAAAAATAATTGGATCCTAGATGAACTTAGAAGAGGTCTATTAGGATTCCGTATAATGTGTCTCTTCCATGTAATGTGTTTTAATTTTCTCCAATAAGATCAAAGGGTAATGTGTGCTAACAAGGCTTAATGGGATTAGGTCTCTATGAGACCTAAAGGAGAAATAAGACATATTTGAGAAAGGTTAGATCCAAATGGACTCAAATCAAATTTTATCCATGTATATGAGGTTTTATAAGATCCATTCCATGGCTAAACTAATAGTATAAGAGTTCTTGGCTGACTAGGAAAGATATGAACAAAAAAAGTGTTGTATATATACTAGGCATTTTTAGGCCTAATAAGAGGTGTAAAGTGAGAGAGTTAAAGTGAAGAAAAGAATAAGAGGATTGTGTGAGCTTAAAAAAGTGGTGATACATATAAAATAAATTATATAAATTATTCATATACATCGATATGGTTTCATGAGTGTTTTCATGACAATTTCAAGGCATAGAAGGGCTAAATGACGAAGAAGGTAAAGGAAATTTTTTTTACTTGTGTGAGAGGCATATTTGAGTTTGATAGAGAAAAATAAGACCATCATAAATTATGATATGGAAAAAAGATCTAGGTGCAAAGTATCATAGTGTTTATTGATTGGGTGCCTTATCATCAAGGTGGGTGTAGCTTCCTATCAAGTTAGGGCTTACTAAAGTCATGTTGGTACTTGATAAATTCAGGAGTTGGTGTTCCTTATTGGGTTGGTTCTCAACTAAATTTTATTTATGTTCTTATAATAAAATCTATCCAATATTTGTTTTAGTGGATTTTATTCCCCTTGAGGGTTTCCCAAATATTTATTATGTTCATATGTTTCATACTCTCATGGATTGTTGTTGTACATGCTTGTCTAAATGATATATGATTACTTAAATAATATTGTTTAAAAATTTAAATATTGATTAAACCCCCCCTCTCAATCATTTTTCTTTCAAAATTTGGTTTCATATCTAGGTCCTTTGAAGTAGGTTTAATGGAAGATCCTAGAAGCAAGGATGGCTAGTGAATAAGCTCAAGGTGGTTTCTCTACCAGTAAGGATCCATTGTTTAATGGATCTAACTATGCCTTTTGGAATGTCAAGATGAAGATATATTTGATGTCAAAAAGTCATTATATTTTATAATTATTTATGTATGGCTATAGTGTTCCTCTTATTCTAACAATTGATGTAGTAGATAAGAAATCTTGTGAAAATAATTCCAAGGCAATGAATGTTATTATTTGTGGCCTATCAAAGGTAGAGCTTATGAAAGTAATGAATTATGAGTCTTCCAAAGATATATGGGAAAAATTTAAGACCATATATGAAGGTGATACCAAGTTAAATATGGATAAATTATAGACTCACAAAAGATAGTTTGAAACCCTAAAAATAAATGAAGATAAAACCAGTACATCCTACCTGTTAAAGGTTGATGAGGTTGTCAATATAATTAGAGGATTGGGAGAGGAAGTCAAAGAATATACTATTGTTTAGATAGTGTGGAGATCACTAACTACTAATTTTGGCTTTAAGGTATCTGTAGTAGAATATATACAAGATTTAGATAAGCTAGAGATGGATGGGCTTGAAGGCGTTTTGAATGCCTATGAGATGAGGACTAATGAAGGAATAACTCCCAAGAAATAAGTAGTGTTCAAAGTTTAAAATAAGTCAAAATCCAAGAAGGTCAAGGATGAATAATTCTTAGATGTTGATGATGACCAACTAATATCCATGTTTGCAAGAAATTTGAGATTTTGATCTAGTAATTACAAAGGTAAGTTACCATTCAAATGTTATAACTATGGAAAGATTGGTCACTTTACATCTAAGTGTCCTAACAAGGATAAGTTTAAGCATGATTAAGAACATGATAAACATAATAAAGATGAAAAGAAGACCTATAAGCTTGATAAAAATAAGAAGTTTATAATGTATGAAGGTAGAAAATAAACTTTCAAGAACAAGAAAAGTTTCTACACTAAGGAAGATAATCCTTCTGATGTAACTAACTCAAGTGAATATGATAGTGATGATGGTAGTGATGAAGCTAAACATGACAATATTGAAACTGTGTTTATGGTCATAGAATCAAAAAATAAGGATTCTTCAAGTGGGATAGGAATTATGGTTAATATGGAATTAGATGAAGAAGAATTAGAAGTAGATATTGAGGTAGAATTGGTAAGTACACTAGAGGAATTAAAGTTATAAAGGAAAAATAATCACGAGATAAGAGCACTAGTTAAGGACTATGAGGAGCAGATTGACTTGTTTGAGGAAAGGTTGAGTAATGCTTCTAAGGAATATGATGAGATCATCAATCAAATTGAAGCACAGATGGAAGTAGTCAATAATATCATAAAGATTAAAGAGGAAGAATGCATTAGATATGTAACTGAAAAAGAATCCTTGAAACATGATTTGAATCAAGCATCTAGAAAAGTGAAAACCTTTGTGAGGATTGAAAAGATCACTAAGGATCTAGATGACATATTGAGTAGCCATAAGTATTAAAGTTACATGATAGGTCTTAGTTTCAAAGAAGACCAAAAGGAGGAACCTCAATTCAAGGATAATAATTTTGAAGACATGAAGGTCAACACAAAAATATCTATCAAATGACCAAATGCTATAAGGTATGCCAATCCATTCAATGGTTACTATTATATGTGCAATAATTTTGGTCATAGAGTAAGAGATTGTAGAAGACACTATAAGAATAAGTACTCATGGGAATATGGAAGGATTCACAATTCACATCAATCAAAAGGTATGTATAAAATGGTTTGCTATAGTTGCCATGATGTAGGACACATTGCAAGATATTGTCCTAACAATGTTATAAGGTCACCTAATAAAAATAAGAGGTTTGAATCCTCTAGATTTATAGAGAGAAGATAAATGAATGTTTAGAAACCAAATATAATGAAAATACATCATGATCAGTCTACAAGCTCAAGTGGACTACTTACTATGATAGAGCATGCTTCAAATATGAAATCAAGTTAGGAATGACTGTTATCAAATCACATTGACGATCAAATGGATGATAAAGAGGTCAAACCTATAATGTGAATCAATCATAAAAGGGTATTGAAGGAAATTCACTTAGAATAGATCATGGAGATGTATAATCTATTAAAACTTGAATTTTTTAGTGCCCTATGGGAAGTGGTGACTCCATTAGGCTTCATGGAGACACTAGTCAATAAATAAAATAGTGATGGATGCTTAATTTGAAGGGGATATATTCAAGTTTATGAATAAGTTTGATCTATGTCAAGAAGTGGTATTTTTATCATAATTCATTTAAAAGAGGTATGCTTGTAGTAAGGGGGATCTTGTTGCCTTAATTTTTTAAATTATGTATGTGAGCTCCTACAATAAGAAGGTTTGGCTACAGTAGTCTATGCAAGTGTGAATCTAGATGATAGGTTATGTGACACCTTTTGTCATTAATTTAAAAGGGGGAAAATTACAAGAAGGTAGTTTGAATATCTTGGGGACATGAAAGAAATTAGAATGAAGAATGTTTTTTCTATCAATGATAAAGGAGGAGTTTATTGAGAAATTTTGTCATTAATGTCAATGCATATTTGGTAATGATGCATGGTGAAGTGGTATGTGACAAGAGATAATTTGAAGGAAACCTAATATCTCTCTATTGAGGGAGAATTTTAAGGCAACTTGATGATTCCTTTGAGGTTTATGTCAAGGTTTAGTACAAGGTAATCATGTTTGTGTGCTAGTTCTTCAGGATAAGGTTCTTAAGAAGACTTGTGCATATGATGCCTAGTCTAGTACATGAAAGAGAATGGTGACTCAGTGAGATGAATGAAAAAGGCATAATAGGATGTATAAGGACACTTGATAATTTATATGAATCATTAGAGTAATCAATAGATCTTTAAGTTGAGTCTATTGGGGTAGAACCTACAAGACTAGCATAACACTAGACTAGTTCTAGACTCTGCCTAACCTAATAAGGTTCCATGAGATGTTTTCAAGTCATATGAAGGATTAAAAATAGTGGTATATCATGTTATAATTTTATTAATCATGTGATTTATGTGGATATTTCTTGGACAATAGTTATAAGGTTTGTTTCAAGGCCTAATACAACCTACAGATCAAAATCTTAGAGAGCAAAGAGAGAGATACTGGCCTAATGGTGTATTAGGGCTAGTTTACAAGGTAAGAATGGACAAATGAGAATTTAAAAAGGTATTTCATGTTTTTTTATGTGTTTTTTTCCAATTATAAGGTCAAAATATGTAAGTAAAGACATAAAATTTGGTTTTTAGGTTTCCTATATGCATATAATGAAGAATTCTCAATCTAAGAAGAAATTTAATTTACTCATTGGCATGTGTAATATATGAATGAGGACATAATAAATTTATGTTATATGGGTAAGGGTAATATCTCAAATTTCTAAGCATTGGATTTTTGATTAAGGCCATAAGCTTTATGAATGATTATTAAGATTGTAAGATGGTCTTAACTCTCTCTAAAACCCTAACAATGACCCAATATGGAAGATCTTGATGGAAATGGATTAGAATGGATTGGATTACCTAAATTTATGATTTTATCATGTATTAAACTCTCCTAAGTGTCTCCAAGTGGCATTTTTTTGTCATGTTAGTGAGTGGACCCTACAAAAAAAGTCTTATTTCTTGGAAATTTACTATAGCATCCAAGGTTGATCGAGTCCAAGTTGATAAATCAATGGAGGTTGAATATTGAGACTTAAATATTCTATCCATGTTGATTTATGATCATGTTAAAAACCTCATATGTGCTGAAATAGTCATGCAGGTTGACTTATTACTAAAAGGTCTAGTGATGTAGACACTGAGCAAAACTAGACAGAAGTGAGAATGAGATTAGGGATGTGTTGTCCTGGATTATGAATGGATCCAAATTCATTGGATTTTTTTTCAATACATATAATTAATTTTCATGTTGGTTATATGTTTTGGAGGTAAATGAAAATGTTTCTCATAAGTTGATTTGTCTAGTACAAATGAGACAGTGAAGGTGTAAGGTTATGAGATTTGTTTACAAGACCAATATTTTCACTTAACCATGGTATATTTATATTTAAAAGTTAAATAATATATAATAATATCATATAAATTCATTAGGAGCCTCTAAAAGTGTCTACAAAAGAGTTGAAAGTCATTCTCACCATGACTATGCTTGAAGGTAAAGTCACAAATCTAAGTAAGTCAGTGGGAATGATGAGGTGAAAGAACTTTACCCTTAGTTGAATCATCTAATGCATGTATTATTTTTTTAATACATTAATACCCTATCCATTATTTTAATAATATTTTAAATAAGTGAAGGTTATTGAAATGGTAAAGCAAAAATGGGTTGATTGGTTCGGATTTGATTGTGTATACTAAAGACAAAAAATTAGTCTACAAGACCAATATTGGACATTGAAAATTGTAATATTTGTACTAGAGAGTGATATATAAGTTTCAAATAATATATTTAAGTTTTCATAGGCTATAATAATTCTTATTTTATAGATTAAATTTCAATTCTTCATGACTGTGTTTTGAGACCAGTTGACAGTTCTGAGTGGGCTATTTGCAAAGAAGGGTTTGAGTATTTCTACCCTAAGTTATGAATTATAATGCACATGGTCATGACCCTAAACTCATGTAGTTTTCATGTGCATGCACACACACGCACACACACACACACACACACACACACACACACACACACACACACACACACACACACACACACACACACACACACACACACACACACACACACACACACACACACACACACACACACACACACACAAACACACACACACATTCCATGTTTGTTTGTAAAATTTGTGTTTTTGGTTCAATTATTCAAAATATACTTTTTGGGTATGTATAGGACTAATATGAACAAGTACTAATGATGTGATCCAAGTAGTGGTTTGAGATAAACAAATGTTTTAAAACCTATATAAACTTATCATAGCTATATTGGGATGGAATATGATGTTTATCTACCATGTAATGTGTTTGAATTTTCTCCAAGAAGATCAAAGGGTAATGTGTGATAACAAGGCCTAATGGGATTAAATCTCCATGAGACCTAAAGGAGAGATAAGACCTATTTTAGAAATGTCAAGTATAAAGGGGATAAAACCATGTTTTATCCATGTATATGAACTTTTATAAGATATATTTCATGTTTGACCTAAGAGGATAAGATTTTTTGGTCGACTAAGAAGGATATGAATAAGAAAAGTCTTGTATATATACTAGGAATTTTTAGGCTTAATAAGAAGTGTAGAGTGAGAGAGTTGAAGTGAAGTGAAGAAGAATAGGATTGTATGAGATTAGAAAAGTAGTGAAACATATCAAATAAATGATATGAATTAGTCATAGACATCTATAGGGTTTCATGAGTGTTTTCTTCATAGTTTCAAGTCATAGAATGGATAAATGAGAAAAGAAGGTAAAGGACATTTTTGTGCTTCTGTGAGAGGTAGATTTGAAAAATAAGACCATATTAAATTATTAAAATGAAACAAGAGAAATGTGGATAGTCTTATATTCTTGATTGAGTGGGTATTTGATCAATAAGGGGTTTGTAGCCTCTTATAATGTTGGTGCTTGATAAATTCAAGTTGGTGCTTGATAAATTTAGGGGTTAGTGCTCCTAGTTGGGTTGGTGCTTAACTAAATTTTATTCATTATATTATAGGACAAGTTGTATAATTTGTGTTTTAGTGGGTGTTTTTTTTTGTTGAGGGTTTGCCATATATTTATTATGTTTCATGCTCTTGTGGATTGGTGATTATGATTTCTAAGATGTACATGCTTCTAAATGATCTATGATTACTTAAGTAAGATTATTTAAAGTATAAATACTAATTCAACACCCCCTTCTCAATCATTTTTCTTCCAACGTAGCACATATTTCCTAATATCACATGAGAGCCATATAATTTACTCTTCTTCTTCTTAATTATATCCTCATCTATGTTCCACCATAGTTAAAATTTTATCTCTTGTTCTACCAGCTCATCTAACACATATATGGGAAGACATAAGGGGATAACTTTGTTTCCAATGATCATAATCACTATGTAATCTAGGTATAACCATTATTCACCCCATGGTGATAATAATTATTCAATTGACTTAGATACCTTAGGTAGTGGGGATTCATGAATTTCCTACCATACATGTGGGTACACATATTCTACAATGTGAGCGATGTTCTTGATGAATTCATATATGTTCATGAATGAATAATAATCACAAATGAATTTTTTTATATATTCGGGAGCCGAATCTTAGAGTGACCCATAGTGCACATATACCATTCCCATCATAGCATCCAAGAGGGATGTCATAATTTAGAAGTGGCCATTAGTAGGTTTCTTATCTTTGTGTAAAACATGTTCTCTTAGGTTTATGTTGACTATCTCACCCAAGTTAAAGTTTAAGTCTAAATTCATCATTAGATTACAAGTGAAAAAAATGGATGTTAGGTAAACCGTATACTCTATTTAATAGGGCCATCCTAATACAAACCCCCATCCTAAACTTGATGATAGGTATAGGCTCCTTACCCTTTGGGCTGATAATCCCCCCAAGGAGAATCCACTTTCTCAATGTTTTGTGAACTAAATTGTTTTATTTCCACCCTACCACCTTGTGTAAATTATATGTGGCATCTACAAATGTTAATTACAAATACCTTTGGAATGCATCTCTTGAGATGTAGGACATAATGATCTTGTGTTATATATGGTGCAAGTAATTTTCCCTCATTATATTTACAATAAAGAAGAGATATTATAGCAGGTCTATGCACGACATCACTTCAATTTTGGATGCTATGAAATGTAGTCCTTATCATTTGAGAAAAATTAGATATGCCACTAATTGATTTTATGTTGGTGTTATGCTTTCCTCCTGAGTATGGGTGTCTACTATATCGATGGCATCCCATAGATCTAGATAATTGGTGTATTAATCACTGCAAATGGTAGAGTTGAAAATAGCATCCATATAGTTAGTAGAATCCTTGATTGAGAATAGGGATGGTGTCAAAACTCCTTTGAATATTCTAAATGAAGAGGCCATGGTTAATTGACTGGTATTGGTTTTTAGACTTTGATAGCTTACCTTTATTGGATTCACTTTTGTAATTCACATATAGGGCACTAGGAATTTTTTCATGTTAGTAATTTAGATTAAATTTCATTTGTGATGATTGAGTACGATGATGGTCTCAAGTGATAGATATAACTTTAACATTTAACTCCAGCTCATGAACCATTAATTTCCAATGTCTATTAATTCTCTTTACTTGTGAAATTGGAATTTTAATACTTTATTTGGTGGGTATGCCACTTTAAGTCTTCTTTTTTTCCTTTATTGGTTATGCTAAATAGGATTTTATTAGTTGGTAATGGGGTTTTGTGTTGGTACCAAATCGACCAATTCTCACAAATTTGGGGATTTTGAACATAAAGTCCAAACAAAAATCTCAATGAATAAACTCATCCTACAAATAATACCCACTAATAACATTTCATGCACTTTATCTGAATAAAAATCTTGATGATCAAACTCATCTGCATTGAAGCGCTAGTCAAAAGTACTAACAAAAATAACAAACATTTTTGTTGAAGATAAAAATATTGAATATTTAATTATCAACCACCAATTTTAAATCATCAATTTTGACATAATTTCTCTAAGGGTAAACTCCTAAATGGAAATCTTAAACATAAAATACAAGACCAAATAATAGTGGGGCAAAAATATACCAAGTAAATGTAGAACATAAAATCTAAATACCAAATTTTTGAAAAATAATAAATTGTAAATAGAACCTGCAAGTAAAAACTCTAAAGACTAGATAACTAATCGGTAACTTGCTGAAGAACTAATTTTAGAACAATTATATTGAGGACCAAGTTAAACCAAATGAAAAATCCTAAACAAGTTCTCCTAACAAAAATATTTAAAGGATTGAGATGAAGACCAAATCATGAAGGTAGAAACATAGGATTTTCAAAAATCTAAAATTTCAAATAGAATTCCCAAATGCTTTGGTTGAATACCAAATTTTGAAGACCAAAATGTGTCTGTCCCAAGAGAAATCTATGCAGATGCAAAACCTACAAAAGAGCTTACTAAGTTTGTCTAAAATGAAAAATGCATTCGCTTGTATTTCCTATATGGAAAAATTTATATGTAACATGTAATAGTTATTACAATGAAAATACCTCAAAAAAAAGGATTGGACTTCTACAAGGAATAGTGGGTCCCTATTACAAAAAATGAAAGGGGGTTTGTTGAGTATAATAAAACCCTTGAATGTACTACAAGAACCTTCAAGGCATATCCTAAGATATACCTTTCAAACATGCATAAGGGTAATTTTGAAGGTATTACAAGGCCCTTTAAGGTATCTCCTAGGAGATACCATGAAATAAAATTCCAATCATGTGCATGTTCAAGGTATATAATAGTGTTAGGTTGTGGAGCTAAAAGCTTCACCAGGATGCAAATAGGAGAAGTTACGGAGGATGCAGAGTTGCAGAGAGTTGCAGTGCAATCAACATCGGTTTGATCAACCGACGTCGATCAGATGGCAGTGAGGAAGCAACTGACGTTGGTCACCAGTTGGCTGACATCGGTCTTGGCAGTGCCGGCGTCGGCAGCCTGTGCGAGAACAGGCAGTTTTCATGTTGATCCCAGAGAGTCTATTTTTGGACTGTTTGTTTGCATGTCAAAGGCTAGTCTTAGTCTTGAGTTGCATGTAATTAAGGTAGTCTAATTATTGTAAGCATGAGATCTATATATGGACTCATGGGTTGTATTGTAAAAGTGTGCTAAAAATCCATAGAGCTTTTAGAGAGAGCTAGATTAGCTCCTCCTAGTTCCACAGGGCTGCTGAGAGTGTATGATCAGGGAGAGTTGCAGGGTCTGCAAGGTCTAGGAGCTGATCCATCGAGGTACTGGTTGAAGAATCATAAGGACTTGGTGAGGCAAGTACAAGGGTTCTTCAGGGGTGTAGATATATCTACATGGTGAGTAAGGTCTAGTGATTTGCAGGTAGAAGCAGAGAGTAGAAGATCTACTTGGAGTACGATTGTGTACTTGGTGAACTGGAAGTGCGTTACTGACTGGTTGGAGAGGTGAACATCAATTATTTATTGGAGTTGATCGTTGTGACTGAGAGAGAGAGGGAAGAAGGTCTTGAGGTGTGGCGAACCTTTGAGGTGGAAGAAGAAGTGGCATCTTCTTTATTGTATATTCTTCTGAGTGATTATTAATACAATTGTGTATTGTCTCTCAATTCCTATGTTGTTTCATATTTCTAGTTACTTATTGATTCTGGTTAAATTCCGTGTTTAGTTGCTAATACAAGAAGTAATCATATGTACTTTATTGGTAGAGCAAGATCCTGACTAAGTAGGCATCGGAGCATGTTTATTGTTCTAGGTCCCTGACAAATAGGAGACCCCTTGGAGTTACTAAAATAACCTTCAAGATATCTCTTTACCTTGACAGACATTTTAGTACCTAAAAGGGTAACCTAATGCATGTTTTAAAGGTATATTTTAAGAAATTATGTTAAGGAATTAATTCCTCCCAAATTCTATATTATCTTAACAAGATCCTATTACATATAGAGTCACTAAGATCTATAAACTAGAATTTTTATGACACATTATTTATTAACATAACTTAATTAACTCACAATAGAATGTTTAAATATGTAATTACATATATCAAATAGGTAAGATACCATATCAATGAAAATAAATGGAAGAGACCAACATACAACACAAACTTACAAAACAATATGGAAGATACATTTAAACTCTTGGATTCACCATAGAGGATCAAATCACATATAGGATCTTAAAATATAAGTAGCTAATCATTTTAAATGATTTTTCTCAAAAAACCCATTGCTCAATATAATTTTTTATACTAGTAAAATATGCATGGTTGAATGTTAATTTAATTAGCTATTTTTATCTACTAGGCTATTGCACTCTTATGCATGTTTGAAAGGTATATCCTCAAAGAAACCTTAAAAGTAAGATGAAATAGGGATTGAAGTATGTAGTATACGATATTAAAATCTATTTTTTTTTGGATTGACATAAATAGTACCATTAAAAAAGGTGTTATACATTACCTTTTTACCATTTTTTATGTTTTAACATATCTCCATGCTTATGTTATAGTATAAATAGAGATTTACCTCCTACATATAAGTATAAATTGGACTAATTTTATAAATAACATTATTAACAAATATTATCATGTCTTTTGTAAATGCCTAGGCTAAAAAAATCATACGTCAATGACTTTCCAATGTGGAGACTATGTTTCACTCATAAATAATGGTAAGGTCATTAGTGAAGTAAAAATACACAAAGTACCAATTCCAAATTTTGAATCTTCAGAATCCATAAATATCACTTCCACACACCATAATGAGGAAATACCTATTGAATTTTTAAGTGTTAATGTGACAAAATATTTTTATATGACTCTACTACTTCTATTTCCTAAAGCTTTTATGGATAATTTGGGGGATGTCGTTAACAATTACGGATCACAAGAATGATGCAAAATTTCATAGACAATTTTTATATAGAGGATGACATGGAAGAAAGAAAAAATAATTTCAATTTAGTTCTACATATACAACCATTGCAATAAGAAAACCCTATATTGGATTCATTGGTTTGATATATCGATGACCCTACCACATTTCATAGCCTAAGAAAAAAATTATTAGGAAAAGGGTACATTTGTTTCAAAAATGTAAAAATATTATAAATGATGAAAAATTTGCTTTTGGTAATGTTGAATTTTCACAACTATGAGAGATTTTGGTTGACCTGCTATCCCAATTTTAGAAAATGAATTTGGAATTTACATAAGCCATGTTCTACAACATTGTGAGACTTGGAGTATAGAGATAACTGAAACATCTATCATTATATGGCCTTCAAATAAGATAGTGGACATATAATTTAGACCAATCAATTTATCATACATGACACCAAATGAGAAATAAATTGGAAATGTTTGGGATGTTGTGGATACTAAATTTATCCCTTGTATGAAATTCCTAGATAAAATGCATCCAAAAAAATTAATTCATGCCTACAACTACTTAGGCCAAAAAATAAATCAACTAAACAATTCACTCAACCAAGTGGAGTTTAATGAAAGCATAGATAACGAGATTATAAAAGTGTATGCAGATAAATTTTGTACCAAAAAATGTTTTCATTTAGGAATGTCATTTGAGATACTAAAATATACAAGGATAAATTTTATTGATTCCACCACAACAAATAGGGGGAAACATGTCTTGGATTCCCTTTCTATTAGTTTATTTAATAAAAATATAAACAAAACTACCATTTATTTTCAAGGTACTAAGATCTGTTTGGAATCTTGACTTAAAATATATGGATTGAAGAAAATTAACTTTTTTGAAATTTAAAATTGTCACAAAAATGGGGAATAAAATGTATTCTATGGAGGGAGGTTTCAAAAAATCCACAAAATAAGATAATGATAGCTAAATGTTTCTTGGACCAAATGGTGTATGATTTTGTAGATGTTTCTTCAAGAATTACATGCCAAATATATATAGACAGATCATGAGAAAATGTTTGAAATATTCTAGCATCTTAACTCAAGAATTTATGAGGCACCACATCAATGCACAACTAGAAGATATGGAATATGAACCAATATCCCATTGAAACTTCAATAACATGTGGATAACTAATTTTAATGATGTGACCATTTCCAAGTTTGATGACTTTGATAGGTATAAAATATGTATCTTGATGACTCAACAAAAATGTTTTGGGTCCCTCTCTATAGATCATGAAGATTGTATTGATCAAAAATTCTTGTTACACTCAAATTAGATACTTTTTACAAGACAAATGCATTACACATATAAATTAATGTCAAAGTAATACCATGAAGAATGCATCAATGTCATTCACGATAAGGTGGAAAATCAAAAAACATTTGTAACAAGGATAGTGATAAAAAGAAAAGTAGTTATTGACAGAATAGTAATGTTGTCAATGGCATGGATTATAACACATGGTCATGGTGTAGGTGGACATGGTAATTTTTTATTGTATGTTCTTGGAGGGTTTAACTTTACTATCACCTCATTAAAGAAGTGCTTCAAAAATATGGAAACAATAATGATAGACACTTATGGATGTTTACTATATAAACTTGGATATTCAAAATATCCATTGTATAATGCACTTTTATCTAATAAATTTTACCCTAAATGTAATAAATACATAGAAAAAGCAAAATCAATTAGTTCCTTCAAGAAACTTCCTTCTAGGTTATACCTTCAACTAAACAACTATTATGGGGACAATAAGAAAAGGTAATTTCTTCCATCCATGATTATATAAAAAAATTGTTTAACCTTGTATGGAACTAAATGCAATTATATTACATTTAAAAAATCATAAAATCATGTTTTATATACATGTTTGTGTTGAAATATTTATCTCTTCTTGTCTAAAAAGGTATATTCTTTGATATGGAGGTTGGATTTATCCCATTAGGGCATCAATGACATATTTTAGAAATCTATCTGAATGTATAAAGAGGAAAGATGTATGGAGTGTGGCAGAGATAATGGAAAATTATAAGACATGAAAATACAAGAAAATTCATGCCATATTTGATTGAAGTAATAGATATAAAATACTATGTTAATAGTTACTATCTGAAGGGAAGAAATGAAATAGTATGCTTGACAAAAGGTCAATATTTTATTTTACACATAGAGGAAGAAATTGGTCCTGCACCCGCCCCCCCCCCCCCCCCCCCCCCCCCCCCCCCGATTAAATTATGGGGAATAAAATAAAACGGTGAGCCAAATATTCCATAAGGTAATTCAAATAAAATAGTTTTCAAAGACTTGAAAAATAGAGAAACATCATAAGATTCCATGTTGGAAAAGTCTCAAATAGAAGTAGAAAAATTTGAAAAAGAAATTAAATATATCTTGATTAAGTATGTATAACAATTAAATGAATTTGGTTTGACTAGAAATAATAGGTGGAAGGATCTATCATATTAATTACAAAATATCCATGACACAATTAAATAAGACATGTTCCCTTTTGAAGTTGAATTTATAGGAGATTTTTGGCCTACAACTCACCACGATATACCCCTACATAGAGATATAAACAAGATGGTTCATGATAGGACCCTTGATTTTGGAGTCGGATTTGCATATACATATGTTGTTCCAAAAAACAAAATAACAAAAATTGTATTTGATCTAGCTCAAGATGTGTAAATTAGAGATATGTTATTTGTCAGACCTGATGATTCTATAAGAGTGAACTACACAGTATGGGTTTCTATATCTGAAAGAAATATTAAGATACTACAAACAAATAGAGATATATAATGAAGGGTCAATGTATCTTGGTTCACCCTAGTTCATGTAGAAAAAAAGATGTAGAAGAAGAGCAGAAATTTATTTAGGTTTTTGGACAATAAATGGAAGCCAAACCAAACTGACACCTCTTTAGCATCCATTCTTATAGGTAATATTATCTATGATTGGAAACTAGAAACCAAATAAAAATTAGAGAGGGAAACTACTTACTATCAATGATTTTTTGAAAGTCATTATAATAAACTATTTTAATGCATCATCACGTTATGCGCTATTAAAAATACTGATAAAGGATTGGGAGCTATTATTTTCTTTCGTGACATTAAAAAATATGAAATGGTGTTTCCTTAATTTTGAAATTTGAAATATGAATTGATTTTTAGAAATGTAAAATGTTTTAGACTCACTTAGGAGATACCTTATTTTTTATTTACTTTTTGAGAGTTTTTGTAGTCTTCTTTTATGGCTTTTATCAAAAAATTCCATATTATGGAAACTATGTATTAGTATTCCATGTTGTGCCTTATTATTTTATTGTTTTATTTTCTAATACGGTAAATTAATTATTAAACAACTATGCATATGAAAAAGGTCTTTGAAGTTTTATTGTTAGAATGTGCACATCAAATTTTGAGTATTTCAAAATGGTCTTCAACTTTTGTGTATTCCAAATAGTAAGTTCACATTTCATGAATCATGAAAAGGTCTTTAGATTTTTAGTTTTTCAAATTACACTTCAAATTTTGCATCCTTAAAATTGGTCTTAAAATTTTGAACATTATAATTTACTCTTTAGCATTTATGTATTTCAAAATAAACTTTGGCATTCCCATGTTTGAAAAATGGTCTTTGGGGTTTATGCCTCAGAATGTCCCACTTTAGCATTTGTGTCTCATTGATTTTTCATCTTAGTTGTTATTAAGGTTTTGTGGAAAGGTATTTTGGGATTTTTTTCATTAGCATCATGTAGGTTGATAATCATAATTAGGTATTCAACATTTGTGAATCAAGTTTTATTCTTCAGCATTTGCATATCAACAAATGGTCTTAGGATTTTATGTTTTTCAAATTACAATTTTCAGTTCAAGTCTCACAAAATGGTCTTTAGTAACTTAGTACTCATAAAGAATGTGTACTAAAAACTCAAAGTGCAAATAACTAAGCACCAAAAATCATGTGACGTAGCATAATCTTGGTGACTCAGTTGTGCATAAGGATGAATAGTCAAAACAAAAGCCCTAAATAGTGTGATCATCTTAGCTTTTAACACACATCACAATCTTAATAATGAGGCTAATGTGGGATAATATATAAACATCTTGGAGGTGCACAATGACCCAAACATCCATGATCATTCCACTTATCACAATCTTGAAGACTCTCTCACAAAGACTAAACTCAACATGGGTGAACCTAGCTTGAGTTTCCAAGTGATCCACACATAGCCTTTGCACAATATAAGATAAAATTTTATGGTCACAAGGACATCACCTGAAGATTAAATAAATATTTCACAATCTAATCAACTGCTAACATTTGGCATCCTAGTCATCCCAAGTGACCTAATCACATTAATCACTTGAGCACCTGATTGATGTATGAATTATTTTTCCTTATGAAATAAACTACGTAGTCTTATTATATGTAAATACATGGTTTTTAAACCAATTTTAATGATAGTATAAATTTAATTGAAGATATAAATACCACAAGCCTTTTAATGGCATGATCTAACTATTTTGCACACTTAGATAGATGCGATTTATTTGTAATAAGTCTAACTAATTCTTGATAAGTCCTAATAATTCTTGAAAAAACCTAATTTATTTTTGATAGTTTTCAAAAATTAGACTATTAATTATTTATGATATTTTTAAATAATTTAAGGTTATTAAAAATACATTATATAGATGTGATTTATTTGTAATATGTCCAACCAAATCTTCATATAGTCTAATGTATTTTTTATAGTTTTCAAAATTTTGTTTACTAATTATTTTTTATTATTTTAAATAATTTGGATTTATTAAAAATACATTAGATAGATGTGATTTATTTGTAATAATTCTAACTAATTATTGAAAAGTACAACTAATTCTTGATAAAGTCTAATTTATTTATGATAGTTTTCAAAAAATGGATTACTAATTATTTATGATCATTTTAAATAATTTGGAATTATTACAAATACATTAGATAGATGTGATTTATTTTTAATAAATCCAACTAAATCTTGATACAATCCAATTTATTTTTGATAGTTTTCAAAAATTTGGACTGTTGATAAGTCTATATTATCTAAAATAGTCCTTGAATGGATGGTCACAAATATCTTCCCAATATGAACCTAGTGTAATAATCTTGTGACATTGATAAGGAGGATGCATAGGTATAATATATATCACTTTACTATCAGTGATGCTCTATGTATGTAAAATAAGAAATTGTAGTCTAGGAAAGATAGTAGGAGTAATAGGAGTAGGGGTTCATGGAACCCATTGTTAACTGTTTCGTTGTTTATTTCGATTCTTAGTAATTGGTACATGTGTAGGTACTCTATATATCTAAAAATGGTGTGTGGTATAAAATGATCTCTCAGGTATTTTTCACCTAACAAATGGTACTGCCTTTTACTTACCCTTTTATGGTGAATTATCCTTAGTAAGCTTGATAGTTAGTTGTCTAGGTATTAGTTTCTTTTGTTAAAAAGGATGCTCATATAGAATTCTAGAAACTATACTTACCCAATTGGTGTGAATGTAGTTAGCACACCATGTACTATAAAATTTGCAACTCAAAGAGAGTGTATCCAATGTCTTTTTAATAATATATCAAAGATGCCCAGTTAAGGGATAACTAAAAAGGTTGTAACCACATGGGTAAGAATGAACTATAAAGGTAGATAAATCTTGAAAAAAACCTTCTAAGAGGTTCCATTGAGTGATATAATTAATCTAGTAGAGGGGTGTAAATAATGATGAGTAAAACCCAAGTGCATAATTAATTTCATGGTGTAAACATTTTCACTTGTACCATATGAATCATAATAGTGTATGGGGTGTTTATCAAGGTATGATTGAGTGAATAGAGAATGAAGATCAGAGTCATCATTTAATTTTATTTCCATCCAAGGAGATAGATGGTATTTGAACCATAAGAGGTCTATGTCATGTTTAAGTACCAAAAATACCATCAAGGGGATGGAGGATGATGTGCATCTTATGCCATTTGCACTTTTGGCTCCTTTTTAGAATGGTCTTTGCAAATTATTTTTAAATATTTTTTATTTTTGTTGATCACCAGGTTGTGAACCTAATTATTTTGAAGGATCCTCAAATTTAAGAAATTTATCATCAATAAGGTCTTAGATCTCATGTTTTAAGGTAAAAAATTTGTTTGTAAAATGCCTTGATCCTTGATGATAATCATAATAGGTATTTTCATCATACCCTTTAGGTAGAGTTCGACTCATATCAACCTATATAGGATGTGGGAGATTTTTAAGATAACACATGATTAACTATGGGAGGAATGGTGTTGAGGACTTAGGTAAATGTAATAAATGTCTCTTTGGTGCATTAGATAAAATAAGTCAATTAATTTGTTGTGATAATTAATCATGGTAGTTTTTTCCTTCTTATGCTTGGGATGTTTGACCTTATAACTTGGTTTGATTGTAATATTATTACTAGATGTAGATGCATTTGGTATTTTTTCTACATACTTGAGATTATTTAATGAAATAATATTCATTTCATGGTCTCATACAACTTGGCATTAGTCATCCAAAGATTGGATTTTTTTTGAAAACAATGGACTCATGTAAAGGAGAAAGCAAAATTTATTTGAATATGTTTTTAAACTCTTTATTTGCCATAGGATTAGTCATTTTAGATAAAATTATCTTATATATTATTACATATTCATTGATAAGATCATTGGTTTCTTTTTTAATTTTGGCAATTTTTGCATAAGAAACCTTTTTTGGAAATGTTAATGGAAAAGTGTGTTAATAGTTGGTCTACAAGAGGTTTGTTCATATATTGGAGATGCAAATCATATAACCAACCCAAAGCATTATCCTTTAGGCTTATATATAATAATTTGTTCAAAATTTTATCATTAGAAGCATAGTTAAGGTATGTTTCATATAAGGATCGAAGTTGTTTCTTAGGATCATCCTTGCCATCATAAAATAGAAATTTAGGTGCAATAAAATTAGTTATCAAAGGGTGAAAATATATCTCAAGTTCAAAAGGGTTATGAAACACATCTTGTAAATCAATAGCATGAGGGGATTTTAAATTATTTTATTCAATATGAGAAACTTTGTCCTTCAAGTTATTTATAACTTAGAGTGTTTGAACTATAGACCCTTTGGGATTTAGATTAGCATGTTGAGTAGTCACCAAAGGGGATGTAAACATGCTTTACGATGTAATATGAATTGAAATTGGTATATCCATGGTAGATGTAATAAGTTTGATAGATATGGAATCAATTGTAGTACCGTCTAAGGATTCACCATCACTATGTGAAGAGGCCTTAGCTTTATTATGTTTATTGATTTAATCATTTTTAACATACAAAATGAATCAATTAAGCTTTTGTTATTATTGATATGATTTATCAAGGACTCCTTATCTTCTAATTCAAAATAAGTTTTTTTAAATTATTTTCCATTGCTTCAAAAATGAAAATTTTTGTAACAAAGTAAAATAATTAGATATTAAAAACAAGAAAAAATTGAAAATCCTAGGTGACCTAGGGTTTAATGTTCAAAGATCAAGTTCACCAAATGTTTAACCCTAATTTATAATTTTGGATATGACAATCCTCAATTAGATTATATAGGGTTAATAATATATAAATTAAATAGCACAAGGGTAATAATCATATCTATATCATGCCAACAGATGTTAAATTCATATATATGCATATGCTAAATTTATAAAACTAAGATAGTCTAAATATAAAAAGTATAACTAAATTTTATATAGAAATGACATATAAAGCAATGTACTTATATGGTTCTAATGGCAATATAGTTTTGGATCTAGAATAGGTAAGAAGAGAGTTGGAATATAGTTTTGAAATAGTTATTATATTTTAGATCTAAGATTTTTAGATCTCTAGACACCAACATCAGTTTGGGATGGTTGTTTCAATGATACTATCTAGATTCATTGTAAATGTCATGTATAGATTACATGTTAGAATAAGATGTGATCACCTATATTATTCTATATTTTTCTTTGCATTCACTTTGTTGCCTTTATATTTGGGTCATGGATTATCACTCCTCATGATGGCAAAACCTCAGTTTTTCATCTTCATAGTGACCTTAGGGAAAATGGGTTAGTGGTTACATGGTTTAAATCTAACCCAAAATGCCCCACTTTTAATGGTTTATATCTACATATCAAATACTATAAAAGAGAGCCTCATACTGATTTAGTTCTCCCCTAAGTGTTGGATTGTGTGTGAATCATATAATGTGTGTAAAGTAAGTACACTAATGAATTATCTTGTAACTTAGAAAATTGGGCTCTTGGGCTTTTCCTTTAGTACTTCAAAGTTGTAAATATGTTCTACATAGGATTGATATGAAAATAGATAAGCTTTGTAAAATTTATTATTTTTTTGTAAGAATAATTAGTATTATTTATGTGTTGTTAGGTGGTTCATAGGTGAGGAATGAATGAGGGTTGATCTTATATTTATATCAATCTATTTGGATTATAACTCATATTAAATTTCTTAGGCCAACAATTAGGATATGTTTTATTTGAAAATTATATGATGTTAGGTCATTGGACACTTTTGTTGAGTTAGTATAGTAGCGTCAATTCTACTATCTATCTCAAACATTAGTGTTCAACATGTAAGAAAGTAGGTACATGACTATAACTTGTAGAGGTGGAAGATAAGTATACTTTAAGCATTATGGGTAAGATATAAGGTATGTGTCATCATCATAAGCTATTTAGACTAAGATATATAGGCTAAGGTGCATAAAGATAGAGCATATGTGAGACTTGTGGAAGCGGGAAGAGGTATAAAACTGAGAGGAACAACCAAGGTATGAGTTTTCCAAGTGTACAAGACTAAGGTCTTATATAATAATAAAATAGTGTATACACTACTATAATATGAAAGAATATATTAATTAATTCTTGATTTGTATTTAAATGGTTTAGTAGGGTTGTTTTATCTTCCATTTTAGAATTATGTTTTCTAACAATTTCAATATTTTATAAATGCAAACAAAGATGCCACAAGTAATGAAAAAAATCATAAATGCAAATTATTGAAATTTGAAACCCTATCAGGATTAAAACCCTAGATTAATTTATTAGTTTCATGAGAATACTCAGAGGTCAAGTTCACCAAATGTTTAGCCCTTGGGAAATAAGGATTAATAATGAAATAGTAGCTTAATCAAAGCAAGGAGTAGAGTACTCTAAAAAGTAGTCCAATTAATGAATTTAAATTAAATTTATGTGCTGATAAGAAATAATGAATATAAACATATGCTAAATATAGAAAGTAAAACAATTAATATTGTTATACTAGTAATATAAAGGAGAAATTATACTTAGTTTATACACTGATGTACAATAAAATCTAAGTAATTCAGGTGTAGAAATAGATTGTATGAAAATTTTGATCCAGTTGTCAAATTTTGAAAATATATGAAGGATAAATTATACTTAGATTATACACTAATGTACATGAAAATAAAATTAAAGATAGCATATAAAAATATTGTATTAAGTTTAATAAAAATTATCAGATTATAAAAATTAGTATTCTATTAGCATAGGCACATCTATCATTGTGCACACACTTGTGTCAATAATACTATTTATGATTAGACACATATGTCTTATATGAAATATTTAATGTTGAATAAAAATTCTACCTATGTCTTTGTATATTTTTTCTCCATTTAGATTATGTGTTTATATCACACACATAGGCTCTAGATATCACACTATATATCAAACCCTAAATCCCCGTAATAGGTCTTGTCACCTTTCCAAAAATGGGTTAGTAGGATCATGAAGTCGAGATGAATTCAAGGACCCATTTTTAAATGAGCATTGCATACATATGTAATATTTTAAATAGGGCCTCAAATATATGTATTTCTCCCCTATGTGTTGGTTAGTGTGTGAACAATGGTGAAGAATGTTATATGCAAGTGCATGTAGTGATCTAGTTTGTAATTTGATAAATATTTCTCATGTATTTTTATTTGAATTCCTAAAAAAATTAGTACGTCTAATTTTATGAATGATAATGAAATAGGGAAGAATAGGTCAGTAAAATGTAGTTGTACAATTGGTTGAATGATCTTGAATAGGTGCTTGCTTGATATTTGTTAGATGAATAAGGAGTTGCATTTAGCTTGTATTTATATTGATTATTTTGGTGCAAGTACAATGAAGGGGATAATATTTAAATTATACCTCTAATTCCCATGTTATATGGGTTTATAAAAACTCTTAGAAACACATGCATTTTGTCAAACAATTGATTGTCTTACTACATAGATCAATTTCATTCATTAAATATAGAGGATTATAATTCATAAATAATGCCAATATTTGGATTATTTTCATATAATAATAAGAATTAAATAATACATTACATTATTTGTCTTACACACACCTTTGTCCTCATATTGACAACATAAAACTAACTTACAAACCAATAAAATACAAAATAAGACAATTTTGGTCTTTTTCTTTAAATTCCAATAGCCCTAAAATTTGATATCATTAGGCTTATATATATATATATATTCAAGATTAACATATGATATATAGAAGTGTAAATGAATAGAAAAGAATAAGGATCATATATAAATTGAAAAGTGTGACATAGAGATTAGGTGGGAAAACCTCCAATGGAGGTAATAAACCCATAGTGATTATTCAATGTAGAAACAATTCCCAAATTCATAAAATCTTCTAAATCTCACTCCTTTTCCAATAGATTCTTCATATAATTTATTATTAGACAAGTATTTGGGACAATAAATATAATACTCTTCACAAAATCTCATGAGAAATAATAATCACCATGTTCAAGATATGTATTTACAATAGGGGTAAACCCAATTTATAATATTCATAAGGGGATGTAACCAAAAATCTCATATTTTCCCTAATGAAAATTTAATTGCATTCATAATTATTGAAAAAATATAATTTAATTATTTACATTCAAAAAGTTTTTACCTTGTATAAATAAATAATAAATAATTATTATTTATTTAACTCTCAAGGTAAGCTAAGGGTGAATAAAACATCACTTAGTCATTAAATTCCCTAACACTCCCCCTTGATGCTAAATGGAGATAAATGTCACAATCACCTTAAAAAAAGAATTGTAATATATACATAGTTGAAGGATTTAAAGACCTTCATCATTCCAAACAACAATTTTTTAAATAAAATAAATTATAATCCATAAACTAATCTAGAGTAAGTTTTAGGCTAGCATGATCGGGAGACTACATCTCATAGTTTCTCATGAATAATCACTAAGCATATTTGAAGAATTTTATAACATAAGGACCTTCATCACAAAGTATGATTTTAATGTATTTGGTTACAAAGTTAAAACTTCTACATGAATTTTACTCAATTCACATAACTTTCACACAAAGTTTATAATATTTTATAATGAGAATAAGTATAATTAAAGACAAGAAACACAAGGTCATTAGGAAGTGGCATTGTCATGCACACTCCCCTGAATGGAAACTCTGAGAGGCCCAACATTGCATGAAACTGATAAAACATGATAGAATCAAGTGGTTTTATGAAGATATCTACCAGTTGTTCATTTGTAGTATATAATTTCAAATCAATATCACCATTGAGGACTTTCTCTTAGATAAAATGCACATAAACTTTAATATGCTTAAATTATTGATGTTGTGTACCTACACAAAACATAAAAACATATCCAAAAATATATTCATGATAGTATAATATGGTTAGCATCAAAATAACCCTATACATAAAAATATGACATGTGTTTTTCTATGGTAAAACATATTTTAAAACAATCATGTCATATTTTAGGCAAACAAGTTCATTACTTTGATAACAAAGTTAGTGAAAAACATAAATTATTGTATGCAATTAATTATTGTATGTGTCTAATATTAACAAGATGATCATCCCCAATTGTCATGTACGAAGTTTAAATAAACATTCGTATCCTATTATCAATAACTCATTTTATCATTTGAGTTTTGTCAAAAAACTTTTCAAGTTTAATATGCTTAAAAAATATATTGAGGTATAACCTCTCATATATCAAATATGTATAATTTTAGCATTAAATTTCATCATACAATCAAATAGATATGAAACTAAAAAAATAAGTTTAGATATGTATGAATAGAATGCTTAGTAAAGTAAATGATGAAAAGTCAATAATACAAACTCCATTTAAACTTTGCATTTCATAACATATCCTATTATCAAATGAAGTAAAAAAATATGTTATTATGAATAATATAATTATATTATCTAAGGAATTTGAACACAAAATATCCAAACTCATTGAGGATGATCTTCTTACAAAATGCAATAACTAAAATATGATCATTTTATCAAATTAAGCATGATGTTATGCATATAATGTATTTCAATGCTAACTAAATTGAAAATAATAATAAACCTATATATTTTATTTTATTTATCATCTAAGAAAAATATATCTCTTGAAATATAATTTTAATATTTTATTTTCAAAAATTAATACTAAATCATTTTACTAACAAATACAATGTAAATGAGACATTATTAATATAGTTAGTATCTCTAAAATAATGACAAAATAGTTTTATCAAAATAAATGAAATTTTATGTCAATACATGTATTTTTGATGTAAAAAAATTAAAATATTAAGTAGAGATTATATTTAGAATATGCATAGTAGTATTCATGGCTTCAGCCCCTAAGAACTAGTAATAATATTTATAGAATGCAACATTGTTCTAGCCATCTCAATAATGGTGTGGTTTTTTATTTCAACAATACCATTTTAATAAGGAGAATATAGATTTGTTAATTAAATTTTAATAACATAATCAATGTAAAAATAATCAAATTATTTATTAACTTTTTCACCATCATTATCAGTTCTTGATCTATTAATAAAAAAATCAAATGTATTTTCAACACTAGCTTTAAATTCCTTGAATTTAGACAACACATCAAATTTATTTTTAATGGAAAAATACCAAATAATTATAGTGTAATCATCAATAAAAGTAATATAATACAAATAAATACTAAGATATACAAGTTCAATTGGTCCTACAACATCACTATGAATCAATTCTAAAGGATGTGAGGAATTCACATCATGATTTTTGTGAAAGGGATTATTATGTTGCTTACCACATAAGAAACCCTCAAAATTTTCATTATGAAAGGGGATATAAGTAAGTACAATAAAAATATTATTTTTTAAAATATCATATAAACTTATAGAATTAATATGCCTTAATCTTTTATGCCATAATTGAGATTCATTCTTACTATGTGATGAAAAAAACATGTAAAAGGAAAGAAAATATATAAATCATTATTTCAAACACATTCAACAATCAAGGACCAATATTGATTTATAATGGACCATCTCATCTATATTTAATTAATTTTATAATAAAATTATCATTTATATGTTGAGAACAAAATAGTAAATTCTTTTTAAGCTTAGGTACATATAAAACATCATTGATAGTAACATGTGAAAACTTTGCTTTTCCATGTATAGTTACTTATAAAAATGAACTATCTAATAAGTAAATTATTTTATATATATCTCTATAATCATATAGAATATTATATAAGAAATTCATATGGTGTGATGCACCGCTATCTAAAATCTAATCATTTTCATTTGAAGCAAATAAAACAACATATAATTGATAATAATCAGAGGAGTTGATACAAATAATTAACTCAAATTAATCTCATGTAAAGAACCAAATATAATATGAAGACAAATTTTCCACACATAATAATAATCTGATTATCTTATTTTTTTATTATTCATTCAGGGCATAATAAAAGTATATAGGAATAGCATCCTATAATTTATCCTTTCATTTATCACCTAAATCCTATAATAAAACACACACCTAAATACAATATGTTGTTATAAAAATATCTTAACAATATATTCTAACCTATTTATCATCATATTGTTTATAAAAATATTTTGATAATTAATAAACTATCAATAATAATGTTACTATATAAATCCATAACATTCACCCGCTTACCATTATTATTCCTAGTTTCACCCCTTTAGTGTGAACATGGGGTAAGCTCTATCTAATATTTTCTCATGTTTTACATGGTTTTCTAGGAGAACCAACAACTCCAAAAAATGGTTTTCTAGTGGAACCATCAACCACTTAGTATGTGGTTTTCAAGGAGAACCACCAACTCTTCAGTATGTGGTTTTCTAGTGGAACCACCAACCACTTCATAGTAGCATACATGTTTGCCCACTCATTTTTACAAAATGGATTACAAAAGGAAATATCAAAATGGATTACCAAAATAGGAATATTACATCTATTCTTATTTTAAAAATTACGTAGTGAAATTGAAAAACACACTAAATGTATCATCAAAACAAGTTAATGACTTCATCACTGATGATTGATGATAGGTTACAAGTCACCTCCAACCTCTTGTTCCTCTATCCTCCAATAAATGGCTACTTACTTAGTCAATGTGTTGATGAAGCTCAAAAAAATTATAGGATGTTGGGTACTCCTAATAATGCATCCATGTACAAATATTACAATTTTTTACAATAATGACTCAACTTTGACATAAAAATAACTCTTAAAAAAATGACTTAGTTTTTGGTATTTTAATAAAATGACTAAACTTGTATCAACACTTTAGATATAAATGACATTTACATGTATACATTAATATTTTGACTTTTATTAAAAAACTTGACAAACTTAATTATTATTTTTTATGACATACTTGACTTAGACACTTTTGACTTTTTGATAAAGACATAGAAAACAAACTCTACAAACTGATAATAATGCCAAACATTTTTTAAATTATATAGCTAAAAGCTATAATTAAAATTTTAATTAACTTATAGCATTATATTAAGACAAGTACTCTAATTATTTAAAATTTTTACTATATAAAAAAATGCCTAAATTACCTAAAACTTTTTCATCAAATATTCAAAACTTTTCATTATATCCACTAAATAATTAAAACCTAAATCATTTACATGACTTAGACATAAAATTCTTACTCTTTTAAAAATTTATACTAAACCAAAATACTAATAAAACTGACCTAAAATAAACTTAATCTAAATCTTTGCATCATTTTTGAATATTTACAAGTAGAATACTTTACCGATAGTTAACATTTGGATGGAGAGTGATAACTGGAATGCTAAAATTATGCACAATAGATTTTTATCGAACCAATATTTTCTCCTTTCTTTTTTGTGGATCTTTGGGACAAGGAAAGCTAAGAATTAATGAATTTTTAGTGGTGGATATGCATGGTGCATGGGTATTTACATCTTTGTATCAATTTAAATGTACTCCACATCCCCTAATTTCTATTTTATAAATTAGAAATACAAATGAATTATGGATGAATATAATTATCTCTATATTATGAATCATGGCCTTGTTTTACATGTAAAACTACTCACATAATTTTAATAATTTTTCAAAATATTTTATGGGTTTTCTTACCCTAATATTTATCTTTCCATAGAAATTTGAATCATCAAATTTAATTAATAAACAACAAAGATATAATGATTTCTATGAGTCTATAAGTCCTTAAAATAATAGAGTCAAAATTGTTGAAAACATCCAAAGAGTCTATAAGTCCTTTATTGTCAAAATTAAAAATTGAGTGTTATTATAAGGGTGCATTTTCAATTGAGATCGACACCCATAATTTATATTTCATTAGAAAAATTTACCAATTAAATTTTTCACACATGAAAAGTGAAAATACAAATATAATTAATGAATAAGAATCTTTGGAGGATTGTGAGTGAAAAAGAAACTAAACCAACAGATGTTAAATTACTATAATGGCAAACCAAGGATGACAAAGGAAAATATATTATTAGACTTTCTTTATCAGACACTGAATTACATTATGTTGACTTGGAAAAGAAGTATAAAGATATCTAGGAATTTCCAAGCAAAATATTTGGTGCTAACATTGTGAATGCTAAATTCACACTAAAATTGTAGTTATTTAAATTAAAAATGAATGAGAGTTCAACAATGTCAAGTCACATTAATGAATTAAGATCTCTCCTAAGACAATTTAAAAAAGTAAAATCTCCAGTGGAAGATGAAGATGCAAAATCTATCTTATTAAATAGCCTACCCCCTAAATACCGTAATGTACTTTTTACTCTTGGCTAAATACCTTCCCAATTACTAGATGATATGATATATGCACTCATAGCTGAGGAGAAAATATCAAAAGAAGACATTAAGGAAGAAATAACCCTTTATGTAAAAAATAAGTATACAGGTTCCTCCAAGAATAAAGATGAAGTAAAATTCTTTTATTGCAAGAAAAAGTGACATAAGTTTCCATTTTGTAAATTCAGAGCAAAAGATATCATAAGTGGTAAACTTAAAATAGATGAGGCTAATGCAATTGTTGAAGAAGAAGATTCAAAAAATGAAGAACTAGAAAAAATAAGATATTATTCAGATGATTACCTTTACTAAGAAGTAATCTTCTAGAGGTTGGAGGATAAACAGAGGAAGGAAGTCTTTCATCAACTTCTGATCAATCACCAACAATGGGTCATATCATGTTTTGGTGATGTTTGTGGTGTGATAGTTTATATTTCTACATTTGTGCTTGAATAAGAATAGAATCACAATTCTTGTTCAAGTAATCCCTCTTATTATTTCCTTTATAATCCTTCTAAGTTAGAAAATGATGGGAATTAAATATGTACTTGCATATATGACATGGTTTGTGGTAAACCAGTAAAACCACTTGGTTGGTGGTTAGCCATGAGATAAACCATCATTGGTTGTTAGTAAGCCATGGGAGAAACCATCATTGTTTTTTGGTTAGCCATGGAGAAACCATTTTTTAGGTTTGTGATCCTTAGAAAAATTATATAGTCATAATTTAGATGCACTAGAGGATGATATTCTCCTCAGGTTCATATTAAGGGGGTGTGACTATGGATAATAGTGTTAAAGGGGTGAATTTTATGGATAACATTATTATTAGCATTATTATTTGTACGTGAGATTTGGTTAATAGACAACTCACTATTATATTTTCAATTTTATTATTTAGAAGACCTTTGGTTTCATAAGTGACATTTTATAGGGATATGTGAATCCCTTATTATAGGAATGAAAATCCTATATATCTATTGTATTGTGTTCATATGATTATTCTGAATGAATCCATAGTGTTTTCTAAGCTTTTATTCTATGATGACTCTTTTATACAGTGCATGAGTGATTCATGCTCTAATACCAAATGTTATGGATAACACTATTATTAACATTATTATTTGTACATAATATTTAATTAATAAACCAACTCACTATTATAGGTTTGGTTTTATTATTTAGAATATTTTTGGTTTCATAGGTGAGATTTTATAGGGATATGTGAATCCCTTATTATAGGAATCAAAATCCTATATATCTATTATATTTTGTTCATATGATTATTCCAAATGAATCCTTAGTGTTTTCTAAGATTTTAATATTCATGTGTACTCTATGATGACTTATTTATACAATGTATGAGGTGATTTGTACTCAAATCTGCACCAAAAACATCATTTAGTATTAGAGCAAGTTAACCATGAGATTCAATATATGTGATTGGTATTCTAAATGAGTGTCTATATAAGGGAAACTTTCTAAAGGAGGCCCTTAAGTGATGTCTTTAGCATATGGTTATATCTACCTAATTATTAGATAGTCCTTTCTATGCTTGGTATTTGCACATGTTGTTCATACAAATTACAATCAACATTGATAATTATGCTACTACTATATTAGCTTAGTAATAATTTTTATCTACACATTTTTAATTTCTTTATCAATAAATAAATTATATATAGATATCAACAAAATTCAAATATCTATGTGTTTGGTATGGAATGAGAAGAGTTCAATGACGTTCAAAGATCAGTCAGTCTCTTCATGCAATTATTATTGTTTATGAAGCTATTTAGATCCTTTCATCCAAGGCAAATCATTATCCATGTTCTATTCTATTTGTCATACTAGTATCAATGTAATTTTTGTCCCATCACTCTTCACATGGATGCCTCGACCTAGCTATGTATTGCTTTCTCTTTGGAATCCATGAAAAGTGAGAGATCTCCTTCACCTGCCATTGTATGAGTTGAGTTCATACAAATAATGGTGATTTTTTTTATGTATGTCAAAGTATGTATGCCATGTCATATCTAAATCCCATACTATTATTAGTTATAAGGATTTTAATTTTTAGTTTAAAACTTGTGTCTAGTTTTCATAGGCTTGTTAAGAGCCGTACGGCTAAAGACAAAGTATTATAGTTAAAAGTTAAAAATGTTTTTGGGTTAAGAGTTATTTTTTATCAATACTCAAAAGTCATTTGGATTACAAGTATTTTTTAAGTCTTAATAATTATTATATGTTATGAGATGTTTTAATTATTTAAAATAGTAAAGTCAAAATTGTTTAAAACTTCCAAAGAGTCTATAAGTCCTTTATTGTCAAAATTAAATATTGAGTGTTATTGTAAGGTGCATTTTAATTGGGATCAACTCCCATAATGGATATTTCATTAAAAAAAATTACTATTTCAAATTTTCACACATGGAAAGTCAAAATACAAATGCAATTAATGAACAAGAATCTTTGGGGGATTGTGAGTGAAAAAGAAATTGAACCAACAAATGTTTCTAAATTGCTATAATAACAAACTAGGGATGAAAGAGCAAAATCCATTATTGAACTTGCTTTATCAAACACTGAATTACATTATGTTGACTTGGAAAAGAATTCTAAAGATATCTAGGAATTGCTAAGTAAAACATTTTGTGTTAAGGCTATGAATGCTAAATTCACTCTAAAATTATAGTTGTTTAAATTAAGAATGAATGAGAGTGCAATAATGTCAAGTCACATTAATAAATTAAGATCTCTCCTAAGACAACTTGCAGAAGTAAAAGCTCTAGTGGAAAATGAAGACACAAAATATATCTTATTAGATAATCTACCTCCTAAATATAGTGATCTAGTTTTTACTCTTGGCCAAATGACTTCCCAATCACTAGATGATATGATTTTTGCACTCTTAGCTAAGGAGAAAAGATCAAAAGAAGACATTGAGGAAAAAATTGCCCTTTATGTAAAAAAGAAGTTTACTAATTCTTCCAAGAACAAAGAGGATGTAGAATGCTTTTATTGCAAGAAAAAGGGACACAAGTCTCCATTTTGTAAAGTCAGAGCAAAAGATATCATAAGTGGTAAACTTAAAATGGACAAGGCCAATGCAATTGTTCAAGAAGAAGAGTTAGACAATGAAGAAGAAGAACTAGAAAAAATAAGATATTATTCAGATGATTACATATACTATGTAGTAATCTACTAAAGACTGAAGGATACATGAAGGAAGGAGCTCTTTCAATGACCTCTCATCAGTCACTAATGATGGGGCTGTATCATATTTTGGTGATGTGTGTGGTGTGATAGTTTCTATTTATATATGTGTGCTTGAATAAGAAAAAAAGTGTAATTCTTGTTTAATTAATCCCTTTTGTTATTTATTTTATAATCCTTCTATGTTAAAAAATGAGAGGAATTAAGTATGTACTTGCATATATGATATTGTTTGTGGTAAACTAATAAAAAGACTTGATTGGTGGCTAGCCATGAGATAAACCATCATTGGTTGTTGGCAATCCATGAGAGAAAACATCATTAGTTTTTGGTTAGCCATGGAAAAACTATTTTCTAAGTTTTTGATCCATGGAAAAATCACATAGTCTTAATTTAGATGCAGTACAAGATGATATTCTCCCCAAGTTCATATTAAGGGGGTGTGACTAAGGATAATAATGTTAAGGGGGTAAATGTTATGGATAACATTATTATTTATATGTGATATTTGGTTAATAAACCAACTCACTATTATAGGTTTAGTTTTATTACTTAGATGATTTTTGGTTTCATAGGTGAGATTTTATAGGGATATGTGAATCCCTTATTATAGGAATCAAAATCCTATATATCTATTGTATTATGTTCATATGATTATTTTGAATGAATCCATAGTGTTTTTTGATCTTTTAATATTCATGTGTTCTCTGTGATGAACTTTTTATATAGTGCATGAGGTGATTCATGTTCAAATCTACACCAAAAACATCATCAAATCTCCTTTCATTTCTCACCTAAATCCTAGAATAAAACACACACCAAATACAATATGTTATTATAAAAATATCTTAATAATATATTATAGCTTATTTATCATAATATTATTTATAACAATATTTTATTAATTAACAAAATAGCAATAATAATGTTTTTGATTAAGGCGGCAAACTAGGGGCCGAACCCTATACTGTCAAAAAAGACAAGAAGGCAAACAAACAAAAAATGCCTTCAGAGAGATGATGGCACAACTGAGAACAATAAACAGAAACAAAACACAAGCCACAGAAAGACCAGAGTCAGAGAGGTCTCCCCTTACATAACTATTGATTTGATAAGATCATTGAGTTTCTCATTCTGCATTGTCAGCATACCCAGTATTACCCATGACTTCCAGCATAGACATGTTCAGCAGAATTGTATTACGAAGCCCTCTAGTGAAGACCTTCTCCAAATTTTGAATGTAGTCCTTCAGGGCCCCAATTTTATTTTTCCAATTAGTCTCATTCTCAGTGCCCTCACCAGCTTCCTCGACATACATTTTCCCCTTATTGTCAACAGTTCCCATAGTGTCAGCACCCTGCTCCTCAGTAACCTCAAAATCTCTAGTAGCCTGCTTCCCTCCAGTGTCCTTCAAAATTTCTTAGATTTCTAGCTCCTTAGACTCTTCCTCCTAGGTTTCTTCTTTCAAAGAACTTTCTGAATAATCAATCAGTCTGGCCTTCGGGGCTAGTTTACCAACAATCCACCTTGACCTTCTCACTCTGGAGGGGAATCCTTCCTTATTAATTTTGGAAGGCTTGTGAGATTTGCCACCTTGGCCCCCTGTGGCCTTGCCTAAATTCTTGTGGGTCCCTTCTGTAGTCTCTTTAATATTTTCTTCCTCTTCATCAACCTTTCTCTTCTTGCCCTTCTTGCTCACAAAGGAGCCAGGGGTATCAACAGGAGGTCATCAATACACCTCATTCCTAACAAGTCATCTCCTTTTGAATGATCTCCCTAATGTTTAAGGGAATATGAACACCTTGTCACCACACCCTCCAACCCAAAAATTTCTGCCCAAGGTAGGCACAAGCATCAGTGACCCTATTGCCTTCTCTGTAGGTATGGGAAATCTCAACTTCAAAAAACTTTTGTAAAAGAAATTGGATATTAGTAATGATGTATTTTAGCTTGATTCCCACATTTGAAGCTTTATTAATGGCATTTATGACCATCTTAGAGTCTCCTTATATATTCAAGTTCCTTATTCTTAGGGATATAGCTAATTTTAATCCCCATAATAAAGCCATTGCTTCAACAAGTTGTTACTCTAGCATCCAATTCCACCGGCATAGATAGCAGGCATCCATCCTTTATCATTCCTTATAATTCCTCCTCTATTAGCTTTACCATCCAAATTGGATGCCCCATAAAAGTTGAGTTCCATCCAGTTAGGTTTAGGGGGGATCCATTTAGTATTAAGTCTCTGTAGTATTTTGGAGTTATTATACCCAGGGATCTAGTTTAAAACCTTCCATTTGGCTGCAATTTGGCTTTCAATTTGAGATAGGGGTTTCTCTACAACATGAATATGAGTTGTTGCAACACTTTCCATAATGGTCTTAGCAAAGGAGTTAAACACCTAAGAAGCATTTCTAGAAGTGTCCCTAAAAATTTTGTGATTGTGCTCTTTCCATAAAGTCCAACTCAAACATGGTAGAGCTTGCTTCCAAAATTCCATAAGCCAGGGATGTGTGAAGGTTGGGTTCCAACTGAGAATTACTTCTTTAAGGTCAGAATTTTAGACCCATTCAATACCAAAGTTGTTAAGTATTGTGCCCCATAATTCCCAAGCAAACTCACAGTGGATAAAGAGGTGTGAAACTGATTCCTCTTTTGAACCACATAGGAAACATCTGTTAACCAAAGTAAACCCTCTCTTTTGAAGGTTATCTTAAGTAAGGATTTTTTTATGAGCAGTAGCCCACCAAAACATGTTAATTTTTGGAATAAGTTTATGATTCCAAACCTTTTTTCATACATATTTATTTTGAGCTTCAGGAATGAGCAGATGGTAAGTAGATTTGATAGAGAATGATCCATTCTTATCTAGCCACCAGTATTGTTCATCCTCCTGGGGAAAGAGAGGATTCTGATCTCCTAAATGCACTATTGGATCTTCCAAACTCTTGAGAAAAGCTCAAGTTGGTGCACACATTAATCCAAAATATTTTTCTAGCTCCTCATCCCATTATTATTTTCCATATAATCACTGACCCTATCTCTAAAAAACTGGGTAGTCAAGTCAAAAATCTCTCCATAATTTCCCTATGTGATGAGAGCCTTGTCCTTTAACCAGATATCATCCCAGAATTTAATATACCAGCCATTTCCAAGTTTCCATCTAATTCCCTATTTGAGAAGGCTTCTACTTTTTAGCATTTTATTCCATATCATAGATCCCTGGGGTAATCCCATCTGTTGAAGAAAGTTGGAATCATCAATGCTATGCATGTATTTCACATACATTATTTCCCCCAATCATTGTTTTTATGGATTAGGTTCCAACTAACTTTTGAGAGAAAGGCTTTGTTCATGTTCCTAATGGACCTAATATTAAGTCCACCATGAGATTTTGGAAGACACACTTTTTCCCATCTGACTAAAAACATTCTCTATTTGTCTTCCACTCTTGTCCATAAAAATTTCCTTTGGATCTGTTCCAGTTTCTTAGCCAAATATGTAGGAATTTTAAAAAGAGACAAGAAGTATGTAGGAATACCTTACAGTGAAGCCTAAAGAAGTTGCAGTTTACCAGCACTACTGAGTAGTTTGCCCTTCCAACCAAGAAGTTTCCTCTACATTCTTTCCACAATTCCATTCCAAAATCTAAGAGATACCTCTTTGACTGAGAGTGGGAGACCTAGGTAGGTAGTTGGTAGGCCCGCTTCAGTACATTATAATATATCAATGATTTTATGTCTAAGTTCATTAGGAGTGTTGAAGAAATACACATTGCTTTTCTAGAAATTTATCCTTTGTCCTGACTCTCTGGCATAATTATTTAAGATATTCTTCCATCTTCTAGCTTCAATCACCGATGAGATGCCAAAGAAGATGGTATCATCCATAAACTATTGTACCACCATAGGATGAAGGGAGAAGGCAGGTTTGATGCCCACTAGCTTTTTGAGGCTATATCTGCTTGTATGTATCTTCCCAGTGCCTCAGCCATAATGATGAATAAGTATAGGGAGAGAGGGTCTCCCTAAATAATTCCTCTCGAGGATGAGAAAAACCCTCTAGGAACACCATTAACTAGCACTGAGAATTTTGTAGAAGAGACCACGTTCCATAACAAGCGAGACATTTTATCATTAAATCCAAATTTTTTGATCACTTGGAACAGAAAAGTCCATGAGACTCTATCATAAGCTTTAGAAATATCAAGCTTGAGAGCCATCCTAGGGATTCTGCTCTTATCCATGGATTGAATAGTCTCATGTGTGGTGCTCATAGCATCAAGAATCTGCTTGCCCAGGATGAAACCTTTTTGAGTAGGAGAAATAATTTTGTTAACAATAATAATGTTACTAACTATAGATCCATAATAATAATGCAATCATATTATGAACTTGATTGTCAGTTTGATTAGGGTTTTTATTCTTCTACTTATTTTGATTAGATTTATTCTCTTTGCTATTTTTAAAATATTTATTTTTAGTTATATCTTTATTTTTATAAAAAAATTCTCTTCTCTAACTAAATTTATCACACAGATGCAATTTCTATTAAACTTAGGTTTATTATTCTTATTACCAGATTTCTTATTCCCATTTGAGCTAGAAGTAGAATTAGGATTAGATTTTTTGTTTTTATTATTATAAAAAATAGTATTTAAGGTTACAAGTGCTTAAGTGAGATTATAATTGGTCTTAACTTGCTCTTATTAAATCAAGAAAGAAGACAAGGTTGTAAGGTCTATGATATCTTACTTAATTTGATATTTAAAATTCAAAATTGAAATCAAATTTCTAAACTTTTCATGAGTATTTAACTGAATAATAAAATAAATCAATTTATCTTGAATCAAATTATAATTACATACATATAACTAAGCTTTAATTTTTTTAATTTTAGTAATAAGATTCACAACCTTCTCATCACCTTTCATAGGTGTAGTTAGAAATTAAATGATTAATTTAATAATATTCAAGAAACTAGTGACCTCATGCATGGATTCAAAGAGTTTCCAAGAATTTCTAAGAGACTCCTGATTACTGATGTAGATAATGAATTCATCCTTAACACTCCACAATATAATAAACATAGATTGTTGTGATTTTTGTTGAAATGAATTGGTAAGCTTAGGGGTCACATGTTGTACAGAAGTGGTTTTATCAGTCACAATAACAATATTACACTACTTTCGGGCCATAAATTCAACTTTAACATGAATTTTTCATATATTAAAGTTATTTCCATTAAGCATTTGAGAATTATCTAAAGAAAAATGTGTTGAATCCATAGCTCCCCTTTAAATAAGACACTAAACAAACGATTAAAATGAAATATTTTAGTGTGAAATTTAACTTAATTTCATAATAAAATAAATTTTAAAGTGAAAATACACTAATGTAAGAACAATTTTTATTAAATTCCTTTTTAATTATTTTTTATATTATTTTTGTATGATAAAATAAATCACAAGTTTAATTATACTTAATTTCACAATTTAGATGTCAAATAATGTAAAAATTTGATTTAGAATTGCACAAAACTAGGTGTTAAAAGAGATGCACTCATAATGACCACATAGACACTATTATTAAAAAAATTATAAAATTATTAATAATAGGTTTAAAACCATAAAATGGACTACATAGATGTGTTCATAAGGTACCAAAACCTTGGGATTGACTAGTTACATGACTATGTTTGATAAAATATTCACTGGGTCGAAAGTCAAAACAAGTTTGATAGGTCAACTAAGGTTTTAGATACATGAAACATTGGAATGAAAACTAAAAAATAGAATTATATTTAAATTATATTTAATAAATTAATTTTACTAAGTAAAAAAACATTTAATTTAGGGAGTTTTAAACTTGTAACCTCCTTAGTTACAAGTTCTTGCAAAAGAAAGTTTACCAACTCATCTAAGAGACTAGTTAAGCTTTAACATGCACTAATTGATATTTATACATTTTATTTGATTTTTAATAATAAATAATATACAAATAAATTTTTAATATTCATGTAAAACAAAATTTAAATAAAGATTACTTGTGTTAACTTTTTTTAATATTGGTTATCTCTAAAGTGGGATGCACAGGTGGCTAGCATGGAAAATTTTGAATTAAAAATTTAATTATTTTTTAAATAATATTTCAAATTTAATAACTAAACCTCATACTTATATATTTATATTTATGGATCTTGAAGGGAAGGAGATAAGCTCACAGAAAAATTAGTAGGCCTTTATAGACCTCCAAAATTTACCAATCCTCTTGATTTTTCTTGCTGAAGACGAAGGAAACTTAAAAATTGATTTTTTTTCTAAGAAATGATTTTTTCTAAGATCCCAAGGTGCATAATGGTGCTCCATAGAGAAAAAAAATTCCAGGTGCTTGATAAAGGCTTCTCAAGATCTGAAAAAGTCTCAACCTCCTTAAATATGCATAAGATTATTATTTAGAAACAACCAAGCATGAAAATGATTGATTTACTTTTTTGGATTCTTTCATTGGGAATTGGTAGTACACCTTTACCACATGGAGGAAGGAATCAAGAAAATCCTTCTTAATTTGAATGAGATTTGGATTTGCTTGTTTTGAATTTGGGATGCTTAAGTCACCAAAAAAGACTTCCTTATAGACTCAAATAGATTTCTTACTCTCCAAAACCATACCAAGCAAATGGCATCCCAAGATTTGATTAATAATATTTCAATACATTAATATATCAAATAATGCTATTTAATTCAATATAATTTGATTTCCAAGCTTCTACACTCCATAAGATTTGATACCATGAAAATATCTTAAATATATATATATCCAAAATTCACACTAGATATATATAAGTGTAAAGGAATAACAAATCATAAATAACATAGATCAATTAAACAGTGTGACACATAAATTAGGTGGGAAAACTTCAATAGATGTAAAACACCCACATTGATTATTAAATGTAGAAATAATTCACCTATACATAAAATCTTCTCAATTTCACTCCTCAAATAGCTTCTTTATAAAACCTATTCTTATACAAGTATTTGCCACAAACAAATACAATACTATTCACAAAATCTCATGTCAAGATATGAATTTACAATAAGGGTAAACCCTATTTATAATATTCACAAGGGGAGGTGATCATGGTAACCAACAATCCCTTATTTTCTCTGATGAACATTTAATTACATTCATAATTATTAAAAAAATATAATTTAATTATTTATTTTCATGAGGTGTTTACCTCATGTAAATAAATAATAAATTATTATTATTTATTTAACTCTCAAGGTAATCTAATGCTGAATAAAACACCATTTAGTCATTAAATTCTCTAACACTTATATAGATAAGAATGAATGACTCTCCAATTTCCCAACATCCCTTTGCCTTCATTTAATACTCCATGTTTCATATTAGGTGTTTCAAACATGTTATAACCTAAAATAGAATGCATAAGTTCTCAAAATTGAAAATTCTATATAGAGTTGGCTATCATCAGACTTTTTATTGATAAAATAAAAGATGATGAACTTTTTTTGTAAATAATGTGACCCTATTAGATTATGTGTAGTTTATTTACACTAGAGAGATGTAGTTGGGGATTTTTTAAGGCTTATGAACTCATTTTAGTCCCTATTATGTCTCCTAATGGTGTTAAAACCAATTCATCATATTAATATCCAGTTAGGATTGGGTGTGTCAAGAAACACCAAATGAAACTATTGCCAATACCATTTGGGGCCTTTCACCTCCAAGAAATGTTGTCAATTTGAATTCCAACATTTAAGACCTATTTGTTCATAACATTCCAAGTAGGACTATCAAGAAAAATTGAGAATAGTTGCTTACCTATGTTAGATTTCCTTTACCAATTACTATTATTATGAATAGTGTTGAAGTTCAACCAACCACTTTGCCATAGTCTTAGCATACATAGAATTATATAGGTTTTGCATTGCATCAAGACACAAGTTTCACCAAAGGTCAATTCGAGATATACAATCTTGATTAATATTATAGTACATCCCATCAAATGTTAAAGTCTAACATAAACCAAAGCATAAATTTGAGATCAATTACCACTTAGATATAAACATTACTTTTAATGAAACTAAAACTTCATTCCAATCAAAACATATATCCCATTTTATAAAGAGAATATAATTGATAGTTAAATAGTGCAAACTAACAATAGAAACCAAATTACAAAACTAACACCAAGTGATAAGAAATTTACTTTGACAAATCCCATGCTTATACCATTTTGATACTTAGAAGTCTGAATACAACTCAGAACCCAAAACTTTGAAGATGAACTATTTGACCATCCCAAACACTAAATCAACAAATTAAATTGTAAGATGAATATGCAAGTGTGATTTTACCAAAACAAACATGCCAAGTACATGAATAACTTGGCACAAAAATTAATAACACTTATTTAAAACACACCAAGAGCCAAAATGGAAAGCAAACAACAATAGATAACAAACTCTCTATTTTTGGCAATGCAAGATTGCTTAAGACCACTTATGCTTCTATAATAGACACCTGAGGTTAAAAAATTGCCATCTATGTTTAAATTGGATGGGATAAGTATCAAAGTTAATCTTTTGGTAATGAGGCATAGTGAGCATGGAATCCCCTTCTAATATACCAAGTATCTTAAATTTTTTTCCTTTTTTTATTCACCATTTCCATCTCCTACATTCTAGTTTCAAACCTATTTTATTTTCATTTCTAATATATTTATATCTTCTTGTAGGATTTGATCCACACTAATCTATCTCCTTTATGGACTTAGACCTACCATTACATGTCCTCATCATCCATCCACTGCCACCTAAATCCCACTTGGATTTTTTCACACATTATCCAATAAGTTTTTGGATCCTATACAACCTCACATATCCATGTTTGTAGTTATTCTCTCATGGATTAAATATTATCTATCAATCCCAATCTCAACATAGTTGAATCAACATACACTAGGGCATCCAAGTGATATAAACATCAAGAATCATGTCAAGGATAATATTGAAGTTCACATCTTTCATTGTCCATGTTATTAGAATAAGTAATTTATCTATCTTATTTACAACATCTTCATCTTCACCACATGCTTAAGCTTCCATATGCATTTGTAACTCCTTATTCCACTTGGTGATATCAAGAGACTCACTATCCATACTCACAATCTCACATATTTGATTTTATCTCAAACTCAAATACCCTAATTCATCCATCACCACACTATAAACTTGATAGATGTCAAGATTTGGATTCTCAAATCCTTCAATTACATTCTACCCACTCCTTAGGATAATATTAAACTATTTTAGGGATAGATCTCCTTCCACACATCACTACAAATGAAAATTCATCTACATATCTCCTTAAACAAAATGCATTCCCATGATTTATCACCCTCTCTTGTTTCATATCAACTTAAAGACACTCACCCATGTTTAAAACTATTAGCAACCCCAAATTACACCATTTAAAGGAGATTATTCAATTATGATTCAAACTTGGACTGATATGGGAATGGATTAAAGGTTGTGGGTGATATTATAATTATACTAGACCTCTATATTATGTAGCTACCTCACCTGTTGCATCTATTTGGATCATAATCACTAAAACCTATAGATTTGGGGAGAAAATGGATAGAGAATGCAAAAAAAAAAGCCTACTCTAAGGGGTGGTGATGCACCAATATTGTTTATCCACTAAAATTTAAATACTAATAACACTAGTGAACTTATTATGGACTAAAACACTACCTTAAAAGATCCTATGCAACATTTTTTTACATGAAGGTCATGGTGAACTACTTCAACTTAGAGGTGATGGGTGAGAGGCCTGTTTTGAGACACTTCCAACCAAGTTACACTTCAAATTTGATCACTATACTTTGAAACTTATTATAACCTACACAAGATAATTTATCATCATATAAGTGTGGGAAGGACATACCAAGGGGATATTTATACTAGTTATGCACATAAGAATAAGTATGTGCACACTATCAACCAATCATGGATAAACTATAATAATCCATTAATAGTTGGAGAGGTCTATCAAGTACAAAACTAGGTATATTTTCCTCATACCTAGGTGAGGGATACAAATTTTGGCATTCCAAACTCTATAAATGTAAGCATATCAAGAGAAGAAGAGGGAGAATGGCATATAAGTATTTGATAAATTCAAAGATCATAACTTATTCCACCTAACATTTACAACAATCTTCCATACTCTTCCATGCATTGAAGTGTCTTTAATGAGTGTCCTTAAGATGGTCAAAGTCTATTTTTGTAAAATTTAACCCATGAAAGGTCTATTAATTCCATATTTAATCAATTCCTTCTATTTTATCAGTTACAAGCATTAAATAGATACAAATAACCAACCTCCATGAAGTATTAACTAAGTACTTATTCTTGTGTGTTGACTATATCCATAGAACTACCAAAATACTTCATAAATACTTATCAACATGGAACCTTCTTTATTCAAGGGGAAATTATAGATGTTTCTTAATATTTAATTAATCCCATGTAGTCTCCCTCTTTCTATACACTTCCATGCATTAAAGTGTCTTTAATGAGTGTCCGTAAGATGGTCAAAATCTATTTTAGTAAAATTTAACCCATGAAGGGTCTATCCAATCCATATTTAATCAATTACCTCTATTTTATTATTTACAAGCATTAAATAGATACAAATAACCAACCTCCATGAAGTATTAACTAAGTACTTATTCTTGTGTGTTGACTATATCCATAGAACTACCAAAATACTTCATAAATGCTTATGAACATGGAACCTTCTTTATTCAAGGGGAAATTATATATGTTTCTTAATAGTGAATTAATCCCATATAGTCTTCCTCTACCCATGAGTTCCTCCATTTATTGATCAAGTAGGATTATTAGGCCTATTAGGCCCAATTACTTGACTATGTGTGTTTTGTATCCATGAAAACTTGTATGAGACTTTAAGATCATATGAAAAACCATGTTACAAGCCTAAACAAGTATTTCAAACCATGATTCAAATCTTCAAAGCATTACACACATGTAACCTTGATCCACCTAGGTAACTAAGCCACTTTCTCTTTCATGTATATAGATTAGCTATTTGGATAATACATACAGAGGCATTCAAAAGCATATTTTTGGATGTCTATAGTATTAGGAAGATGAAATAAGTATTAAACCTTCCCCTCTAATGATTATAAACTCCTCAAATATATTTTTAACCTATTTTTTACCCAATTCCTTGAAATTTTACTATTTTTTATTAAATTTTTATAGTGTCCATATAACTTGGTACCATGTGTAGGGTCTGCTTTGATTGAAAAAATTTTAAGGTGTTTTTAGGGTCAATCCACTATAACTAGAATTCAATTCTTCATCATCTCCTAAATTAGGTAATCACTAGGATTTAAGTAGGGTTTTAAAGGTCTACTATATTAATGATGGTTCATAAATATGAGACCTCTAATCCCAAAATTATTGTCATGTATTTTTTATTCCAAAAACCCCAATAAAAATTATGAAAATATTAGGGTCTAATATGTATTGTGTGGAGAGATATGAGTACAAGTTGGAGAACCTTGAGCTTCCTATAGGTAATCTGGACATGTATATAGTCTTAACCTTTATTCATAAACCTATGCCCCTCAACTTAACTCCTACCATGGATCCCAACTGTGTTGGGTTCCTTAAATCCTACTAATAGAATTTTCCTTGATTCCTTTTGTGATGATATATATGAGCATCTGAAAGTGTAGTTTGAGGTGATTATGTAAGACTATCAAATTCAAGATGGTGATAAGAATGAATATGATCATTATTTTTCATTCATATTCTTGAAACTACCTCATTATTACCTAAAAAACCATATTATACCTTATCCTCAACTTATATTTGCTTCAGAGGTTTTGAGTGTACCTAAAGTTGGTGGTGGGGTTTGAGGCCTAAAACATGGTTTTTAGGCCTAAAAAAGGCCTAGACTAAGCATCAGAGGTCTAAGTGGATTATAGGTTAATATATGGGATAAGATTATCATAACACATTTTTCACTTATATATTATTATTTTTCATCTATATCCAGCTTCCCAAAATCCAAGTTTGCCTCCATTCTCTCATGTAAGTCTACCTATAGGTCACTATTTTACTTATTAGCTTGGTAGTACTATGGGGACTTGAGTGATTTATTTACTCCATATTTTTATGGAGTATCAACTAAAATTTTATGTCCTTAGGTCCTAAAAACATTCCTATAATTATATATTATATCAACATCTATCCTTTACCTATCTTACATAGTCAAGCTTAGGGTTTGTGTTTCACTAGGCTTAAGTAGCCCTAATATTGGGTTTGGTTTTTTTTATGCTTCCAATTGAGGTTTATGTCATCATGAAACATTTTAATTATGATTTAATACTTTTTACTCATATTTTATCATCTCTTAGGGACCCTAGACATATGAGATTACCTTCAGCTTTTGATATAGGCATGTTTGTATCTGTTTTAGGCTAACAAACCTAATAGCTCATTAAGAAGCCACCAACCTAATGTTGTTCTAACTTAAAACTAATAAATACACTTATAAATTACTTAATTATATGTATTAAACCTCTTAACAATAATAAATTATGCATACATCTCTAATCTTACATGTATAGGCTTGTTTAGGATTATATTAGGCCTATTTTTGGCCTAAAATACCATTTTTCCATCTCAACAGCTAAATCAATCCAGTGGGAAGAATGATAATCATTAATAAGATAATTACATATTTTTTTCTAATATATAAATATTAATATTTATTCAAGGTTTAATGTTCATTTTCCCTTCTTAAAGGACTTGCCTGGAAGTGAGGATCCTAGGCTTCTTGATTGTGTTATAGGTGAGTGAATTCCTTCTTAGACCTTGAAGTCATGTTGACCTTGTGAGGAATAGGATATTATCTCATAAAACCTTTGAGGTCCATTTAACCTTTTAAAATTAGTTTCTTCAAGGTATCCATCTTTACCATGTGCTTAAGAGGTGCAATTATCATTGATTCCATATGTGGGTCTATGTATGCCTGTCCTAGGCCTAATAGGCATAATAAAGCCTTAAAATATTTTTTCCATATCATAATACCAAATAATTAGGTTTAGAATAAGGTTTTATAATAAATAATTACTCACTCTTTAACTTGATCTAAGTTACTTCTTATGCAATTTTCAAGACACTTACCTTTCCTTCCCAAGGCTCTGATTGTGTATGTGAATCTTCCCTTTTAACAACACCTTGAGGTCATTATAAAAATCATATCATAAATAATATGGAAATAAAATACATTCAATAATTTTTTAACTCTTTTATCCTCATGTCACCTTCTAATCATGTAAAATATCTTAGGCCTACAATTATATTCCTGAGTATGCTTAAAAGAGTTCTGACTACGCTTATTTGCCCTTGGAGTGAACTTGATGTATATGGAGTCTTTATAACCTTTAATAATATATAATACCTCTTATAGGTCCTCATGTCTCCTTACTAAGGTCTCTTAACCTCCTACACTTTAATTCAATAGTGGAGTCTCATATTCTTAGGCTTACATAATAGGCATGATATGATTGTGGAGGTTATCTCTACATAATAGGCTAGGGTGCAAGGTTGATACATGTTGGTACTTAATTTAGATATTTTTACCTATATCTCATGATTTTATGATAGGATAATATGACTATATAATGTTCATTGATGTCTCCAATGCCTCCCTCATGTGTTTTCCTCCATTAGTACTCCACTTCCTTAGCATGCATAAAGGCTTTTAGATGCCTAGATGGAGTTGCCTCGACTATGTGAGTGTATAACATGAATTATTGTGCAAGTAATAGGAGGATAAAATAAATGTAAAGGAGTGATGACTAGAAATAAAGAATCTTAAAACACCTTCACTTATGCACCAAGATTCTATAATATGAGGAACTTGTCTACAATCCACAGATGGAGGAAAAATCAATATTTCTTACTCCCACACCCTCGCACATGTGAACTAGAGGTGGAGGGTAAGGTTTATTGTCTATGAAAACCTATATAAAACTCATAAATAATTGAATTTTATAAACTCTTCCATAAATGCACCAAAATCATTGCCTTTCTAAACCCATACATAGATGAAGTAGCTCACTAGAGTACCTAGGTTGTTAATGTTTGTTCATAAATATCAAGACATGAACCTATATAAAAATTCCATGAATAAGAATTTCAATGGACCCCATTAATCTCCAAAAAATATTAGATCCTGATCATATTTTTCCTATATGGAATGCATGAAAACTTGAAAGTTTGGCTAGACTACCAAGAAACTTAGTTGAAAGAGAGGGATGGGTTTGGCTTGTTATTGTATCATTTTTAACTAAAAATTATCAAAGAAATTTTTAATGAACTCACATGTAACCCATGAATCCTCTCTCTATGGACCTGACCTTGCAAGTTTGTACAACTTGCTAAAACACTTGAAAACCCTATCTTTTCTACATTTTTTTCCATATTTCAAGCTTTAAACCACCATTGGAGATCAGAATGAGGGAAAATATGGGTCAAAAATAATTTTAAAACTAGTGGTATGGTCAAGGAATAGCTTGAAAGGCATATTTTCCCATGTGTGGGACTCAATAGATGAGTGGTGGTGAAAATGAGTCTTGAGATGGACCTTTATGAATATGGAACCATTCAAACATGATTTAGAATATCAATGAGGCCCCTTTAAGACCCATTTAATGTTAATGTGGCATCAAAACACTCTATTTCCTAAGATTAATAGTGTAATGTAGACTCATATGAGGCATTTAAGGGGTATCTAATGGCTTTTAATGGTGAATTAAGGTGTGAATTAGGCTTGGATGAGTATATCATGAATAATGAACTTAAACATACTATTGACCTTGATATTATGTCCTTCGACAAGGCTTGAAACCCTTAAATCCTAATAACACAGGTTTATCTTCAATCCAAGTCATAAATTAGGTCTAAAATCATAATGAACGATAACCTCAAAATGTCCAAAATAATTTAACTTTGTCAAAAGATCCTCAATCTTACCAATTTTTTTCAAACCACTCATTAAAACTAATAAGAAATATTAACACTCTTTATTTCCTCAAGGATAACCATGACCATAGTCACATCACCAAATAGACCTCAAAATAGTTATGATGTGATAAGTTTACAAGCAGGCTCTAGAATGCATAATGACACTTTTAATAGTGTTATCAAGGTTCAAAATAGGATCAATAAAAACATGACCATGAAGGAAATCACCATGTGCAGGCTTATGTGGTTATCATAGAAAATATTTTAGTTATAGGGGTTAGAATTTGGCTTGGAAGGCCAAATTTCTAACATTTACAGTGACTCATAGGGGTTGACCAGCTTGTTAGTCAAGTGAACCCACTCATCTTCATGGCAATGATGACTTAGACATGGTCATAATACTTGATGATGATTATTATACTAATAAATATATTATCATGTATGACACCTCTAGTACATCAATAAACTAACAAGACATAGCAAATATAAATAAATAAACAACACTTAAACCTAAGAGGTAAATAATAAATACACCAAGATAGTAAAGTAATTAACTACATATATGTGTATGACACACTTATTGAGATAATATGATAAACTAATATAAATAACCAATATAACACACCTAATTTATCCTCTAGGATCAAAATAAAAACTCCTTTGATCAAGCTGGCTACATGAGGTCAAATCGTTATGTGTTTATTGGTATCAACCAGGCATTAACCACTGTATGAGGAATCCCACTTTTATCTAGAAGCATTGGTTTATTCATGGATCCTTAGGAGAAAATTTGGACCTCATTGATCCACTCTTAGGTGTAAGGATTGTAAAGGTTATTCAATAACCCAATCATAACCATCCCATATTTGTCTACCTTGCATGATCAAGCTCATCTCTAACTCAGTCATGAGTTGCACTTGATACTCCATATCTTGGTTTTGGGTCTTCTCTTCATATGGGTAACATTTGATAAGGTCATTATTTGATTCATCTTAAACATACTCTATAAGAGGTGTGAGTTTTTGAATATTTTGATATTCATTGCAAATGTTCATGTATTATTGCCAAAGTTCATCATTGTCACCTTGACACTCTATGTAATCATGATCATAACTTAAACTCTCATCAAGCATTAGGGTATCATTCCCATCAATAAACTCATCTTGGTAACCAATAATTTGTCCTTCATTTTCAATTTAAATAGAAGATTCTCAAACACATACCTTTTCTTGGATGTTTAAAGACTTTAGAAGGCTACCTCCTTCCCTTTGTAGCTATTGTAACTTAAACAAATGTTTCATTTTACCATTATTAAATAATGTCATGAAAAAGAGTGGATGTCATGTCATAAATGAGCTCTTTGGGATCATTTTTTTCTTATCTGATTGAATTTTCTTCTTCTTGTTTCTTACCTTGCATCCAAACAACCTCTTGTAGATCATCCTCTTTTACATTATGGAGAAATGACTCCTACTTATTATTACAAAGGGGAATCCCAATGGTGATTTCCTATTATTTTTAACTTAAATCTCTTTAATCCTCTATCACTAAAATTATTTCTTCTTCATTTTGATCACAAATAATAAGTACCTTCTCAAGGAATGGCATGGTAGATACTTGAAAGAGTTCAATATGATGAGTCAAATCCAATGGTGTTATAGATGCCTTATCATGGTCATTGAGTTACCCACCTTTGACAACCATCACTTACTCTTTATATTGCATATTTTATTGAATATATCTCTATGAAGGGAATATATTAGACTTTTGAGGAGGGAGGGGTGAGGGATGAGTGTTCTCCAAATTTTCTTCCACTTCAACATCTTGGCTTATAGTTGACTAGTTTCCTCCTCCACTTGATTGATGTATATATTTCCAAGTTGGAAACTTATATGTAGGATCTTATTTTGTATTTATTGAAATATTAGGCATGAATGGAGGAACTTCCTACTAAGATGGCATTGCTTTTGCATCTGCCACTAACTTATATAGGTGGTTGTTTGCTAGTTTAATTTGTTTAACAAGGTGAGTCTCAAAATCAAGCACCATCTAATTGGAGGTATCTTCATGTTGATCAGAAGGTAAATGGCCTTGAAATTTTGATGTGAATTATGTAACTCAACCTTATTAATACACACTTCTCCCTCCCTTTGAACTCTCTCTTGGATAAACCTCCAAGTAGGAAAAGTTGGCAAAGATTGTGAGGAACTTTAAGGGTTATGACACACATTTTATTGAGAATCTTCAAATGGGAAGGGAAATTTAATGTAGCACTGATATCAGATGGAAGAGGGGACATAATTTTGATGATGTTGAACTTGTTTCCCCTCATATACTACTACCCTCTCCTCAATATTTGAAACTAGACCCTCTATATTCAACATGTCACTATTTACCCTTGAATGAACTTATCTAATGAAAAATTCCCACTCTTTCTTGGCCTAATAAAATGAAGTTATCATGCTCTCAGTCACATGTCTAGGAATTTATTATCAATACTCTATTAGTGTGTCAATGCCCATCATGTGTCTTTCATATCTCAATAAGGTCTATTTAAGGCTTGATATGGATTAGTTTAGGACATGTTTAATATGATCAAGAATGTCATGAGGTTGTCATAACTGATTAGGTTGATAATTGTGATACTAATGTAGTGAATGAGACTCACATGGAGAGTTAGAGTGGTGTTCTTGGTATTGAAAAGGATCATAGGAAGGATGAGGGATCTCATATTATTAATAAGGGTGAATGTAAGGTTGGTAAGGGTTAGAATATGGTTGATGGGGATCATAATATAATTATAATGGATCATAGGTTGTTGATAAGGAAGTGAATGACATAAATTTGACCCATATTCAGTCATATCTCATCATAATACACATGAATAACAATGAACTATGAGTAATAACTGCTCTTGCTCTTGAGATGATGACCATATGATAACTTCTGACTATAAACCTAGCATGTGATTGCTTAAAATTAGTTTTGATGACCAAGATGTTGTTGAGAAAGCTCTAAAAATTGAATCTAGTCCCGTTGGGCATGCCATAACTATTAGCAAGCCAAGTTACATCCTTTAAAGGATATTATTCAATTCTACTTCAAACATTGACTAACATGGGAATGGCCTAAAGGTTATGGGTGAACTTATAATTAGACAAGACCTCTATATTATGGGGCTAGCTCCCTTGGTGTATCTAATTGACTTAGAATCATCAAAACCTATAGCTTTGGGGTGAAAAGGGATAGATAATATAGAAAAGAAACCTACTCTAATGGGTGGTGATATTCCAATATTGTGTATCCACTTAAATTAAACTCATAACAACTCTAATGAACTAATCATGGATTAAAACACTACCTCCAAATCTCCTATACAATAATGTTTTAAATGAAGGTCATGGTGAATGACTTTAACTTGAAGGTGATGGGTGAGAGGCCTACCTTTGACATTTCATATAACTTGCATAAGAAAACTTAATAGCATATAAGTGTGGTAAGGACATGCCAAGGGGAGATTTTTTCCACTTATGCACATCATAATACACATGTACACACTATAAACCAATCATGGAGAAGTTACAAAAATCTATTAATAGTTCAAGAGGTCTATCAAGTATAAAACCAAGTAGAGTTTCCTCATTCTTGGGTGAGGGATATCAATTTTGGCCTTCCAAACTCTATAAATATAACTATATGGAGAGAATAAGATGGAGAATGGTGTATAAGTCTTTGAAGAAGTAAAAATATCATAAATTATTCCACTTGATATTTGCAACAATCTTTCATACTCTTCCATGTATTGAAGTATCTCTAATGAGTGTCCTTAAGATGGTGAAAGTATTTTTTTTGTAAAATTTGACCCATGAAAGGTCTATGCACACCATATTTAATAAACTCCCTCTCTTTTATTAGTTACAGGAACTGAATAGATACAAACAACCAACCTCCATGAAGTATTAACTAACTATCTCTTCTTGTGTGTTGACTATATCCAAAGAACTACCAAAATCCTTCATAAATTCTTATAAACATGGAACCTGATTACTTCAAGGGGAATTATAGATGTTTTTTAATAGTTAATTAACCCTATATAGTAAGGTTCATTTTAAGATACCATATCAAAAAACCTGTTAGGTTTATTTAAGTGAATCTAATTCATATCCTTGGCAAATATGAAAATTTAAAAAAAAATATATGCAATTTGGATTCTCATTATTGCATATTTGGATTCCTTTCGAATATCTATTTAATTTTAAAAAAAACCATCTCAAAATGAGTATATATTTAAAATTTATTGTCTCCAAAATATGGTTCTCAGTTACATTGTATCATGCTACTGCTCGACAACATGATATCACCCAATATCATTTTGCCACCAAGAAGCATACTATTACCCAACAACATGAAAAAAAATTGTATTCCTCTTGAAGAGCTATACATTTTTTTTTTAAAACCACCTCAAATGAAGTTTGCCTATAAAATTTATGGTCTATAGATGTTGATGTTCAATTGCATCACATCATGTTACCACTTGCTAGAATTTTACCACCTAATAGGATGCTATAACCTGATAGCATTAACAAATTTAGATTCCTCTTAAAGAGATATATAATTTCAAAAATCATATCACCTCCAATGGAGTTCATATGCAAAATTTATGGCCTGTAAAAGTTGGTGTATAGTTTATCACATTATCCTATCGCTTGATAGTATGAAACCACATAATAGAATTTTTCCTCTCAAAAATACATATAATTTTAAAAATTTACCTCAAACTAAGTCTATATGCAAAAGTTATGGCCTCTAGAAGTTGTTCAATTACATCACAAGATGCCACCAGGTAAAAATGAGCAAAAACATGATTTTGAGTGGTATCATGATATCGAATGACAACATGTTTTCAAGTGATATCATGTTATTGATAAATAGTATCATGATGCTACCAAGTGACAACACCATAATGTAGTTAGGAGGTACCGAATGCCAACTTCTTGAGGTCATAACTTTTGTATACAAAATTAGATTGAGAATATTTATTTTAAAAATTACATATCTCTTCAATATGAATTCAAATATGCAATAATATTAAGTTTTAGGATTTTTTTTTGAAACTCTTTTTCATTTATCCCATAACCTATCTATTGGGTGGCCTCAACATTCAACATGGCAATGAGGTAAAGAATGAGACTTGGATGGTAACCCCTATGAACATATGTACTATATATAAGGAAAATCACATGGATGCCCCCATAATTACTATAAATTATTGGCAATATAGCCTATAAAAAAATTTACATCCCAAAATTTTAGGCGAATGGGTCCTATGTACTACTCCTAAAAATCACCAAATATAATTTTCCAAAAAGTGAATATTTATGAATTAATGAATATTCACCACTAAAATTTACTCTACCATATAGTATATGTTATATATTTTTCAATGATGTTATGGTGATGTCATGAATGTGTCCTAGTGATTGGATGAAGTTTCTTGTCAGCCTAAGTGATAATGACAAAGTGTACAATCTGCTTGTCCTAGTATTCTTAAAGGATCTTTGGTTTATCTTCAGTTTTGGCATGGATAGAGATGTTTAGGAATGAGTATGGAGTATTGAGCATGTGGAAGGGGTCCTATAAGAGGTTTTATATTCTTTGAGTGCTTGTGTTCATAATTTGGATTTTATCTATTTGATCATTGTTTTCATCTAGACATTTTAGGTCTAGTGGCAAAAAATATGAGTAGGAAGTTTATTGACATCACCATTGCCACGTGTGGATGAGTCAAGAGGAGTTGGTCATATGGTTGTGATCACATTATTCCTTAGTTTATATGTGCTAAGTCTCAAGTCATGTGATGAATTTTGCTCAAAGATATGTGGGTGCAAAGTTGGGCTCTCAAGCATTTTTGATAGTGTTTTCTATGTTCAAATAGAGTCGAGTAAGCATGTTGATGATGTTAGAATTCACAAGTAAGGAGGTTTAAGGAGGAAATGGTCACATTGGTTTGTTTATTATTATTCATAGTTATTATGCACTAAATATTAGGTCATGTATATAAGCACAACAAAATATATGCAAGTGCAAAGTTGGGCTTCCAAGAAGTTAGACATTATTTTCCCATACTTAGCCAAATTTTCATGAGGAAATAAAGGGCCAAGTAAGTAGTTTGATGATGTAATATATCACACATGTGGACATTTAAAAATAATATGGTCATATTAATTTGTTTAGTTTTGATCCTAGTTAATTTATTATAAATTTTAGATCATTCACTAAAGTGCATCAAAATATATGCATGTGTAGAGTTGGCCTTCCAGGAAATTCTTGACATTATTAGCTCTACAAAAAAAAAATTGAATGACCAAATTAATGGCATTATATCTTACACATGTGAAGGCTTCAGGAGTATTTTGACACATGGTTGGATTCTCCTATGTGAAGATATTATATGGCCCAAATTTGATAACATGTAACTGAACAAGGCAAAATTTAGTGAGGTTCAAAATTGGCTTCTCAGATAGATTTCAATGGTTCCCATACTTAGTAAATTTTGCACAAGGAAAAGTTTGAACAAAATCGATAGAGTGTGTTGCTTTAAGATGTTAGGATGCAATGAAATGGTGCCAAGCATTTGATGTTTAATGTTGAGTATAGATAAATATCAAGCTTCTTCCAAGGATCAATGGTGAGCGGGTAATCATATAGATAGAGATAAATGGTGCACATTAAATTCAAGAGGTCAAAGTGATAGTTCTCTATAATTTTTAAATCTAGGACAATCTAAAAGAGATCAATGAATTGCATGAGGTTAAAGTTGCTAGATTGCATGAGATGAGGTCAACTGGTAGAGGCTTAACATTTGGGCATTAGTGCACTATGTATTAAAGGTTGAGATTAAAATAATAAGATTTATTGTGAATGTTTTATCTGAGTAGAGAGGACTAAAGACTATAACATGGTGTTTAAGGTTCAACTATGACCATTTAAATTCAAATATTTGAAATTAACAAAGGAAATACCAGTGTCTAGTTTTTGAGCCATAAATTTAGTTCTATGCAAAAATTGAGAATGAAGTAAAACTCAAATTTGTAGAGGACTCCTAGGTTCATATATAAATACAAATTTTAAGATATTAAAGTGTGTAAAATCAAAGTTATGAAGGTTAAAAGTTTACTATGCATTCATGTATGCTCTATAAGTCCCAAAAAGGGTAATTAATATTGTATTGATGTTTCATGATGTTTTAGTTATTGGATAGTGTTGTATACTCCATAAGGATACTATATGTGTATTTTTGAGGTGTGATAAATATATCTTGAGTATAAATTATGATTAAGAAGTCAATTGTGTATTCATTCATGGTGACTATGTGTATAAAATGTTGTTTGAGTGAATTGTGCTTAAGTGGAAGGGCACTATAACAATTATTGGAACTTAAGGAGGACCTATAGATCATGTGACATGGGTCCATAAAATTAAAAGTGTTTATTTGACTCTTATTTTTATTGAAGAAGTGTCAAAGAAATGAATGAGTCTCTATAGGACCTAAAGGTGACTTAGGCCTATTTAAAAGTGTATTCTGCTTAAGTGTGACCCATGTAAGATGCATTAATGGTAAAATCATATATTGTGGATGACAAGGAAGATTATGGAAATAATAATTAATGAAGTATCTATAAGTAGTGGAACCAAATGATATGACTTTTAGACTTACGAGATGAGTGTAAGGTATATGTGAGAATTATGGAGTGGAGAAGTAGATGTGCCTAATGGATGGGTTGATAAGTAGATAAATTTTAGGACTATGTACATGACCTATAGGTCATATTTCTAATGTTTGAATAGTGATATTGAAAATTTAGGATATGCAAAGAGTTATGAGTGTTTATATGAGGATAGTTTGAGTGAAGGAGAGATATTATGGCATGCCTATGTGAGAGGCCTATATGAGATAGAGAGAGAGAGTTTGTGCAGGGGTTAGAAAATAGAGATCCATAATCAGGGGTTTAAGACATCATTTATAAGGTGGAGGTGTTTAAAGGAGGGTTCAAATGACTTGATATTCCTTAGGGGTAGTTACTCCTTGTGAAAGAGGTGTTTCACTAAATGCCTTTGGTCAAAAGGATATGATCAAGGTTTCTTGGTCTAAAGGACTTGACACATTTCTTATTTGTAATTTATTATATGATAGTGGGCCATGTGTTAGAATCTTGAGAGTGGGTTTTATTCCCTATGAGAGTTCCCATAAGAGCTATATGTTATGTGTTTGATCTTGTGTATGCATTGAATTAATGAGCTATCTTATTAATGTTTCTTGATCAAGTTGATATATGATGATTGTTTAATAATTTGAAAGGATTAAAATTATAATTGAAATATCTAGGCTCACTCAATGATTTTACCTCTAATAATTTGTATCAAAATAGGTCCTTGGGTAAAGGCTTAACAGCTTGAAGGTGATCTAAGGTAAAATATTGGTTGTCATCAAGGAGGTTTCTCTACTAATCAAGCACTGATGTTTAATGGATCCAATTATGATTTTTATATTTCAAGGATGAGGACATACATTATGTCCCTAGGGTTTGATGTTTGCATCATGTTGTTAATGGTTATGTTATTCCTACTACTCCTCCATCTAGTGCTATAGATAAGAAGTTGTTTGAGAATAATTCCAAGGCAATTAATGCTATCACTTGTAGTCTTTTAGAGACTGAATACACCTAGGTAATGCATTATAAATATGCTAAAGAGATATGGGAAAAGATGAAGATAATTTATGAATGATATTCAAAGGTAAATCTTGCTAAGTTATAGACTAATATAAGTTAATTTGAAAGTCTCAAGATGAAGGAATAAGATTATGTGACATCCTTTATATAGAGAGTTGATGGGATTGTGAACATCATTAGAGGTCTTGGAGATAACCTTGAAGAGGATACTTTAGTTTAAAAGGTATTAATGTCTCTATCCCTCAATTTTGATCTAAATATATCTACTATAAAATAAATTCATGATTTTACTTAGTTGAAGATAGATCAATTGCATGACACCCTTACTGCCTATGAGATGAGAAAGAATGATGATATACCACAAAAGAAGGAAGCAACATTCAAGATAGAGATGAATCCAAAGAAAAAGTTTCAAGGTAATAAACCCAAGGAGGATGATATTTTTAATATAGATGAGAATGAACTAATTTATTTGATTTCAAGAAAATTGAAAATAGGTTTAGACAAGTACAAGGGTAAACTACCCCTCAAATGATTTAATTATGGATAGGTAGGACATTTTGCTAATAATTTCCTCATAATTATAAAAATATGATGATGAATATCATGTTCAAGGTCATGGTTATGGAAAGACATCATTCAAACTTGATAAAATCAAAAATATATTTAGAAGGTTTGACAAAAAAAGTACTTCAAGGACAAGAAAAGTCTCTACACCAAAGAATATTAAAACTCATCAAATGAGAGTGAAGTTAGTGACTCAGAGTATGATAATGAGTATGATGGTCCTATTGAAGATTAATCCTTATTCAAGGATAAGGAAGGTAGTTGCTCACATAAAAATAAGTCTACTTGTAGTGATTTAGATGATGATGAAGATGAGGTGGACTGTGAGACTAAATTGATGAATTCTCTTGAAAAACTAAATATTGAGAAGAAGATAAATAATAAAATGATATCTAAACTCAAATGATATGAGTAAAAATTTATTTTATATGAGGAAAGAATAAATGAAGAGACCATGGAGCTTGAAGATTTAGTCAAGCATCTCAATTGTCAATTAGAAATCTTGTCTACAAACCTGAAAACTAAACAAGATGAATGTTCAAGGTATGTAATGGAAAATGAGTCATTGATATCTAAGTTAGATAATAAATCTAGTAAGATGAAGTCATTTTTAAGATTTGAAAAGAGTTCAAGTGATCTAGACAATATTATAATGATCAAAAGCTTGTAAGTGATAGAACTGGTCTAGGATAAAAAGAAGAACTAGAGAATGCAACTCAAGACAAGATGAAGACTAATGTGAATAAGATAAATCTGAATTTGAAGATAAATCTTTAGATAAGGAATGAATGTGCTAGTAGAATGAAGATAAATTAGATCAGAGAACCAAATCCCATGAGGTATACAACTTTCAATAGTTTTTGCTATACTTGTAATCAGGTAAGGCATGGAGATAGAGAGTTTAGAAGCCCTGTTAAAATGAATTTGCATGGAACTATGATGTGGGTCATTAGTCAAAAGGTGTGACAAAGGTGAGAGAGGTCACATTGTTAGACTTTGAAAGCAAAGACCATTAAGTCAGAATAGATTCAATCAAGCTCCTAGAGTGCAAAGAAGAGGGAGAGTTAATTCACGGAAACCAAAGGTGGTAAGTATGAGTCATGATGGATATGCTCATCCAAGTAATATGTATACTATGGTGCAAAATGATATAGAAGGATAAGAGTGTCAAGGTCTCTCATTCTCTTCTCATGTTGAGAATGAAGAGACTAAGCTCAAGGAGAAGACCAAGGTACTAGTTGAGGATAGTTCTAAGATGTGTATGCATCCAAGTGAACATCATATTGTTTTTAATCATGTATCATGAAAATAACATTAATTATCTATGCCTAGTGATGAGTTTCCAAGCTACAAGGTTGATTCTTCAAATCAAAAGGTATGTTAAGATTCCATAGTTGTTCCATGTGTTGTCAATTCTATCTTATAAGAGAAGGAAAGTCATATTGAAAAGAACCAATTATCATAGTTCATAATAATAATAAGAAGAACAAAAGAAATAAGTCTTATAGCTATAAGAGGATTCCATTTTTTATTGAGGATATGTGGGTCACACCTAGCTTCAATTTGTTTTAGAGCATTATGGTGCAAAGGATGTCTCTGTCTATGCTTCTTAAGAGACTCCTTTGAATGGAGAATCAAGTGTTTTTGTGGTGTTCTTTATATGGTCCTATAAGTCTAGATATAAGTGTTTTAAATTAATTAGGTATGTCCAAGTGGAAGAGATGATTTGGTGATGTCAGAATGATGTCATAACTATATATGGTCAGTCTATAGGGTTAGATTGAAGGTTTTCAAGTGGCAAAAGAGGATTTATGTTTTGTCAAGAAGATATTTTTTCATAGAAATGTATGTTGACCTTATTATACCATGTTATAGGTGGTTTTGTGGTTTGAAGGTATGTTGAAGTCAAATTGGAGATTTTTTGTTTGCTCCTAGGTTTTCTAGTTTGTACTTAAGAGTATGTAGGTCCTAAAATGGATTATAAGATGTATGGGTTCTAAAAGATTTGGAAGTTCAAATATTGGTATAAAAATGTGTAATGGTTGTATCTAGGTGTACAAGAGTTTTTAGATGTGGACATTGAATAGAAGGTGATGTGTTAACCTTTTTTATTTTGAGATTCTAGGGTTTTGGGCTTTGATAAAAAAAAGTGGTTTGACTTTTGAGTTGAGATATGAGGTATCCTAATAGATTTAATGGGATAAATGGGGTTTTAAATGAGATTTCATAGAGATTTGAAGGTTTGTGTTTTTCAAATTATTCATGTTTTTGTCAAGATGGTGGCCTAATTGGTTAGTAGGTTTATAAATGAAGTATTCTAAAGAGGATGAGATAGGTGATAAAAATTTGTGTGATTAAAGTTGATTATGAGAATTATATAGATATAAATTTTAAGGTCTTAAAGATGTGTTTTTTGAAAGTTGTGGGTTCTACAAGTTCCAGGTAAGGCTACAAAGAGGCTAGACAAGCCTAGTGTGAAGAAGAGTAATTTTTTCTTAATTTATCTAAAATAAAAAGGTATGTATGTTTCAAGGAGATTTATAAGGTTGGTTTAGTGAATATTTCCTATTTTTCGATGGCATGAAGTTCTGTTGATGATATTTAAGGTGAAATAAGAGAGAAGGCTTGTAAGCCTGTATGGTGGTTTCTCATAGTGTATGGAGATTTAAAGATGATTAAAAGGTGAAATGGATAAAAAATATGAGAGAGAGTCCCTCTTAAATGATTATTGGTGAGTTCCATAATATTTTAGTATTTTTATGTGTTCCTTATTCATTGGTTGCACTGTTTGGTTGAAGAAGATTTTTGTCATGGAGTAAGAGGAAGTTATCAAGGCAAGAAGAGGTAGGCTCAAGGTAAGGGGGAGTTTTTATCATATTTATAAGATGGTACCCCCATATTGGTAGTATTATCAAGTCTTTAGGATCAGTTGGTTCCCACTTTTTCATTGTGTCAAAGGGAGAGAAGATTCCTATTTATGAGAGTGCTTGAAAAGAGAGAAGGAAGGTGAGTTGTAAATTTCTATATGATGGCTGTTAACATCAATGACAAAGGGGAGATTGTTGGAAAGTTTTAAATGATGTCATGGTGATGTCATGAATTTTTTATAATGAGTGGATGAATTTCTTTATTAGCCTAAGTGATAATGACAAAGTGTGTAATATGCTTGTCCTAGTATGCTTGAATGAGGTTTGGTTGATCTTCAATTTTGGAATGAATAGATATGTTCAAGGATGAGTATGGAGTATTTATCATGTGAAAGGGGTCATATATGAGGTTTTATATGATTTTAGGGCTTGTGTGAATAAATGAATTTCATCTGGTTGATCATTGTTTCCATCTAGACCTTTTGGGTCTAGTGGTAGAAAATCTGAGTAGGTAGTTTGCTAACATCACCATTACCACATGTGAATGATTCAGGGAGAGTTGGTCAAATGGTTTTGATCACATTATTCCCTAGCTTATATGAGTTAAGTCTCAAACCATGAAATGAAGTGAAATCAAATATATGTGGTTGCAAAGTTGGGCTCTAAAGTATTTTTTATAGTGTTTTCTATGTTCAAATAGAGCCGATTAAGGATGTTGAGGTTAAAAGAGGAAATGGTTACATGGGTTTGTTTAGTATTGTGCCTAGTTTTTAAGCACTAAATATTAGTTCATGTGCCTAAGCATGACAAAATATAAGCAAGTACAAAGTTGAGCTCCTAGGTAATTTGACATTGTTTTGACATAATTAGCCAAATTTGCATGAGGCAAGAAAGGGTCGAGTAAGTAGTTTAGTGATGGAATATCTTGCACATATGGATGTTTTATATTAAGATGATCATATTGGTTTGTTTAATTTTAAGCCTAGTTGATTTATGCTAAATTTTACATCATGCATCGAAGTGAATCAAAAGATATGCATGTGCAAAGTTGGCCTTCCAGGTAATTCTTGACATTGTTGGCTTTGTGGTAGAAAAATATAAGTGAGAAGATTAATGTCATTATAGCTCACACATGTGAAGGCATTAGGAGTATTTTGACACATGGTTGGATTCTCTTATGTGAGGAGATCATATGGTCCAAATTTGAGAACATGCAAGACTGAGGTAAAAGTTATTAAGGTTCAAAGTTGGCTTCTTAGAAAGATTTCAATGGTTCCCATACTTAGTAAATTTTTCACAAGGCAAAGTTCAGAAAACATTGATAGAGTGCATTTCTCTAATATGTTAGGATGCAGCAAGATGGTTCCAAGTGTTTGATGTTTAACATTGAATAGAGATAAAGATAAAGCTTCTTCCAAGGATCAATGATGAGTGGGTGATCATATAGATAGAGATAAATGATGTGTATTAAATTAAAAATGTCAAAGTGATAGTTATCTATCATTTTTAAAGATTGGACAATCTTGAATAGATTGATAGAGTGCATGAGGTCAAAGTTGATAAATTACATGAAATGAGATCATCTGCTAGAGGTTTAACATTTGGGTATTTACACACTATGTGTTAAAGGTTGAGCTTCATATAATAAGATCAATGTTGAATGTTTTATATAAGTAAAAAGGACTTGAGATGATAGCATGGTGTTTGAGGTTTAACTATGATCATTTGAATTCAAATATTTGAATTTAACAAAAGAAATACCAGTGTCTAGTTTTTGAGCCATAACTTTTGATCTATGTAGAATTTGAAAATGAAATAAAAATAAAATTTGTAGAGGAGTCAAAAGAACATCTATAAATATAAATTTAAAGATCTGAAAGTGTGTATAATCAAAATTATGAAGTTTTAAATTTTACTGTGTTTATGTATGCTTTGCAAGTAACCTAAGAAGGATAATTGAGCTTGTATTGATGTTATTTCGATGTTTCATGATGTATTAGCTATTAGACTCCATAAGGATGATCTGTGTGGATTTTTGATGTGTGATCAATCTATCTTGAGTGTGAAAAATGCTTATGAAGTTGACTATGTATTTGTTCATGGTAACTATGTCCATAAAATGTTATTTGAGCGAATTGTGCTTAAGTAGAAGGGTACTATAATGATTGTTGCAACTTAATGAAGACCTATAGATCATGTGACATGGGTTAATGAATTGGAAAGTGTTCTTGTGACTCTTATTTTTATTGAATAAGTGTCAAATAGTTGAATGGGTTTCCACAAGACTTGAAGGTGACTTAGGCCTATTTTAAAGTGTGTTGTGCTTAAGTATGACCCATGTAAGATGCCTTAAGGGTGAAGGAATGTGTTTTGGATAAAAATAAATATTATGGACATAATAATTCATAAATAATCTATAAATAGTGGAACCAAATGAAATGGTTTATAGTATTTTGATATGAGTGCAAGTTATATGTTAGAATTGTGGAGTGAAGGAGAAGTAGATGTGCCTAGTGGATGGGTTGATAAGTAGAGCAGATTGAGGTTTGTGTGTATGACATATAGGTCATGTTTTTAATGTTTTGATATTTCTCTTATATATTGAGGATATATAAAGAGGTTTGAGTGTGCATATGGGGATAGTTTGAGTGAAGAAGGAGATAGATTATGGCATGCCTATGTGAAAGGCATGTATGAGATTAAGAGAGTTTGTTTAGGGGTTAAAAAATAAATATCCATCCTAAGGTGTTTAAGAAATTATTTATAAGGTGAAGGTGTTAAAAGTAAGTTTTAAAGCACTTGATATTCCTTAGGGGAAATTGTTCCTTGTGAAACAAGTGTTTCACTCAATGCCTTTGGTGAGGAGGATATGAACAAGGTTTATTGGTCTAAAAGAGTTGACCAGTCTCTTGTTTGTAATTTACTATAGGATATTATTCCATGTTTTTCAAGATTTAGAGTGGGTTTTATTCCCCATGATATTTTCCCATGGGAGCTATGTGTTATGTTTTTGATCTTGTGTATGTATTGAATGAATGAGATCTCTTGTTAATGTTGCTTGATTAAGTTGATATATGTTAATTTTTAAATATTTTTAAAGGGATTTAATTGTAATTGAAATATATGGGATTACTAATTCATCCCCTCCTTCTCAGTGATTATACCTCTAATAGTATATCTACTCTTATGACGTCCTCCATCTATTGATCTAGTAGGCCTGTTAGGCCTAATTGCTTGACTGCATGTGTTTAGAAGCCATGTAAAATTGTATGAGACCTTAATATCATATGAAAAATAATGTTACAAGCCTAAAAAAGTGTTTCACACCATGATTCAACTCTTTAAATTATTTCACACCTACAACCTTGGTTCACTAAGGTAATTAGGTCACTTTATCTTTTATGTATGCAGATTGGCTATTTGGAGTAGACATACAGAGGCATTTTCATGCACATTTTTTGAAAAATGAATTCTTAAAAATATGATAAAAATTATTCAACTTTATCCTCCAATGACTATAAACTTCTCAAACATATCTTAAACCTGTTCTCTACCAAATTACTTGAAAAAGTAATATTTTATGTTAAATTAGTATAGTATCTATATAACCTAGTACCATGGGTAGGGTCTCCTCTAAGTTTACATTGTGTTTCAAGTTTTATTAGGGTCATCCCATTGTAACTCGATGCCAATTATTCATCATTTCCTCAATCGGGTCATCAATATGGTTTATGCAGGGTTTTGGAGGTCTACCATCTTAAAAATGGTTCATAAATATGAGACCTCTAATACTAAACTTATGGTCATGAATTTTTATTACATATACTCCCTTAAAAATTATAAAAATATTAGGGTTATATGAATCTTATGTGGAGAGATGTGAGGACAAGTTGATGAACCTTGAACTTCCTGTAAGCAGTTTGGACATGTCTTTAGTATTAATATTTGTTCATAAACTTGGACATCTTAACATAAATCCTACCATGGATATCAAGTGTGTTAGGATACTCAAATAATGATATGATCATTTTCCTTGAGTCTTTTTTTGATGATATATCTAAGCATCTAAAAGTATAGCTTGAGACAATTATGTAAGACTATGGAATTCGAGATGCTGATAAAATTGAATATATTCATTATTTTTCATTCCTATAATTTAAACCAAATAATTAATACATAAAAAAACCTCTTATGCCTTCTCATGGCCTTGTATTTTATTGGGTGGTTCTAAGTGTACCCCAAGGTGGTGGTGGGGTTTGAGGCCTAAGGCCTATACTGAGAATTGGAGGTCTAAGTAGCATGTAGGTTAGTTGAGGGTCTTAAATTTATCATAGAAAATTGACCACTTAGATCTATTTATTTTTTATCTATATCCAACGTCCCAAACTCCAATTTTTCCTCCATTCTCTCATGTAAGTCTATTTGTAGGTCACTATTTTACCTGTTAGCATGGTAGTAGTGTAGGGACCTGAGTGATTTCTTTCCTCCCTATGTTTATGGAGTATCAACTCAAATTTAATTACCTTAGGGCCTAACAACATTCCCAATATTATATCTTCTATCAACATCTATCCTCTACCTATGTTACACAATCAAGGTTAAGGTTTGTGTTTCACTAGGCTTGAGTAAACCTAAGACTGGGTTTGATGTTATTTATGCCTCCAACTAAGGTTTTTATCACCATAAAACCTTTAAATGATGATTTTAGACTTTATACTTAGATTGTCTCATCTCTTATGGACCCCAAACATATGATAAATCCTTAAAGTTTTTATATAGGCCTATTTGTAACTATTTTAGGCCTAGAAACCTAATATGTTATTTATTTGCCACCAGTCAAAGTTTTTTATGAATTAAAAGAAATACACACCCTTATCACTCACTTAATAAATTGTATTTAAACTGTCAAGTATTCATACATCTCTAATCTTACATATGCAGGCCTGCTTACGCTTACATTAGGCCTAGTTTAGGCCTAAAAGGCTTTTTTCCATCTCAAGGGCTAAACCAGTCTAGTGGAAAGAATTAGAATCATTCATAATAAAATTAAATCTCTAATTCAAATATCTCAATAGTCATCTTTATACAAGTTTTAATATTCATTTTCCATTATTAAAGGACCTGCTTATATGTTAGGATCCTAGGCTTATGACTTCCATCTTGGCCTTTAGAGTTATGTTGACTTCATGAGGCACAAACTATTATTTCCTTAGACCTTTAAGGTCCATATACCCTTACAAGCTCATTTTATTCAAGGACTCCATATCTACCATGCATTTAAGAGGTACAACTATCTTTGGTTCTATATGTGGGTCTGTGTATGCATGTCTTAGGCCTAATTAAGCCTTAAAATATTTTGTGCATATCATATGACCACATTATTAGGTGTAGAGTGAGGTTTTAGAATAAACAATTACTCACTCTTTAAATTGGTCAGAGTTATTTCTTATGCAATCTTAAAGACACTTAGCTTTCCTTCCCAAGGCTCTGACTGTGTGTGTCAATATTCCCTTTTAACAACACCTTGAGGTCATTCTAAGCATCATATCATGAATAATATGGATATCACCTATATTCAGATATTTTTAACTCTTTTATCCTCATGTCACCTTCTAAGCATGTAAAATATCTTAGGTTTGAAATTATATTTATGAGTGTGTTCAAAGGAGTTCTAACTAAGCTTATTTTCCCTTGGAGTGAGCTTGATGTATTTGGAGTTTTTTGACCCTGGATCCTCTCTCATACCTCTTATAGGTCCTAATTTATCGTTACTAGGGTCTCTCAACCTCCTACACTTCAATTTAGTAGTGGAATTTCATCTTCATAACCTTACACAATAGGCATGATATGACTATAGGGGTTGTCTCTCACAATAGGTTAGGGTACAAGATTGATACATGTTGATCCTTACTTTACATATCTATACTTATCTCTCATGATTTTCTCATAGGCTTGTCTAAGTGTCTAATTTTCATGGATTTCTCCAACACCTCCCTCACGTATTTTCCTCAGTTAGTACTTCATTTCTTTAGCTACATAAAGGTTTTTACATGCCTAGATGGGGTTTCCTAGATTGTGTGAGTACATAGCATGAATTATTGGGGAAGTTAGAGAAGGATAAAATAGACTTAAGGGAGCCATGACTAGGTAATAAATCATCATAAAACACCTCCACTTTATGCACCAAAATTTTGCAACATGAGAAATGTGTCTATAGTTCATAGATGGATGAAACATGAAGTTTTCTTGCTTCCAAAACCTCATACATATGAAATAATGGTGGAGGGTAAGGGATATGGCCTATGAGAACCTATAAAACACTCACAAATCATTTATTTTTAGAAAATCCTCCAAAATTTACCAAAACCATTATCTCTCTAGACACCTACATAAATGAAGAATCTCACTTGAGTTTCCAGGTTATTAACATTTATTTATAAATATCAGGCCATGAACTTATAGATAAATTCCATGAATAATAAGGTTAAGGGACCCCCTTAATATAGCCAAAATATTAGATTTTGATATTCTTTCTCCCATATGAAATGAATGAAAACTTGTAAGTCTGTTTGGACTGACAAGGAACTCAATGGAGAGAGAGGGATACTGTTGGCCTATTATTGCATCTTTTTGACCTAAAAATTCTCCAATACATTTGGTATTAACTAAATTACAAGCTCTGACTTCCCTCTATATGGACTTGACCATACAATACTGTAAAACCTATTAAAACACTTTAAAACCCTATCTTTTCCACCTTTTTCCTTATTTCAAGCTGTAAACTACCATTGGAGGTTAGAATTAAGGAAAATGTGGCTCAAATATCATTTTTAAACTAGTGGTATAGTAAGGGAGGAGCTAGAAAGGAATATTTTTCCATGTCTGGGACTCAATTGATGAGTGGGGGTGAAAATGAGTCTTGAGATAAACCTCTATGAATATGAAACCATTCAAACATGATTTAGAATATTAATGAGGCCCCTTTAAGACCCATTTAAAGGTAATGTGGTATAAAAACACTCTCTTTCCTAAATTTAATAGTGTAATGTAGACTCATATGAGGCATTTGAGGGATATTTTATGGCTTGTAAGGGTGAATTAAGGTGTGAATTAGGCTTGGATGAGTATATCATGAATAATGAACCTTAAACACACTATTTAACTTAATATTATGACCTTGGAAAAGGATTGAAACCCTTACATCCTATCAACAAAGGTTTATCTTCAAGTCAAGGCATCAAATAGGTCTAAAACCATAAGGATCAATAACCTTAAAATACCTTAACTTTTTGAAAATATCCTTAATATTATCAAATAATGTTCAAATCACTCACTAAACCTTATCATACAACTTGACACTCTCCTTTTCCCTCAAGGATTACCATGACCACTATCACATCACAAAATAAACCTCAAAATTTTTATGATGTGATGAGTTCACAAGAATGATCTAAAACACATAATGAGACTTCTAACAATGTTACCAAGATTTAAAATAGAATCAATAAGGACATGACCATGCAGGAGATCACCATGTGTAGACTTGCATGGTTGTCATAAAAATGGTTTTGGTTATATGGGTTGACATTTAGCCTGAGAGGCCAAATTGCCAATAGGAACATCATCACCAACCAACTCTTCATCCATAATTACCATATCAATATCTTGGTCAAACTCTTCACTCTTTCTCTCATACAAATGAGCATGTTGGACTACGCCATATTTAGTACTTCTCTTAGCCACTCTCTCTATAGTTGGACCTACACATTGAAAAAAAACATTAGGGGAAAGAAAAGTTCCTTAAAATAAATCATCCACCACCCCCATCATGCTCCAAAGGCATGTTTTCCAGCTCATTTTCACTTATAACATGTTTCTCATGTTTTTCACTCACACCATGGGCTACCAATGGCCCATTCTGCATAACTCTCAAGGTTATTTTCACCTCATATATACCTCTAATTTTAGCTTCTTCACATGGCCAAACCTATACTATCATCTCTTTGTGTGCACTTTATTGTACATCCAATGCTTTTACTATGGAAACATACAACTCTACTTGGTTATTCTATTCGCTTACTTGGAACTCTACATGGCTAAAATATTCTTCTACCTACAACTCTATATGGATGCAATATTATTTCACATAAATTATTTCACTCAAGGAAACATGCATCATTCCTTGGGTTTCCTCAACACTAATACCATCAAAAATAAAATTGGTAAGATCACTACCATCATGATCCAAGTAAAAATCATAATTTTCCCACTCATAGGAATTCACAACTACTTGCCCATCATCACACAATAGGTCTCCAACTTTTGGTGATCAAAGTATAATCTTTCTATCCTCTTTCATGAGTGTTTATTCACCTATAGGCTTATCATAGCTATCATACACATGTATTTTATAAAAATAAGAACTAGGCTCTACATATGGAAGACTCTCATTATTGCCTTCCAAGATAACATACTCTTTTGCGCACATATACACATCCATGCTACTTCTCAAAGTAGTATTTGATTATTCACATGATACCTTGCCATCCTTATTTTCTCTCTTGTAAATATGCTTCTCACCAGTTCCCTTAATCCTCTTCACACAAAGATTACTCAACCATCCTAACTAAAGGTGAACAAATAAACCCAAAATCTTGGAAACTATATGTTCTGACTCAAAATATTTTGCTTACCTTTCCCTTGTCTCTTAACTTAGAGATATTTATAATATGATCTACCTCTATAAAAACACTTTCACACAACCTTCACCCTCATGGGGTCAACAATATGCATGTGCTCAAAACACAGCTCTAGCTAAACTATCCAAGTTGTGATTTATTCTAAATTTTCTTGTCCACAAAACAAAAAAACATCACTTAGAGATTCATCTTTTTTCTCCACCACAACCTTGGATGGTTTATTCTATTTGTTGGTCTCTTTTCCTTCACTTTATTTGACTCTATAAAAATCATTTATACATAATTGTAAGGACAACATCCCTACCATAGAATCTTCCTCATCACCACAACATGCAATTGTAAATTCATCACTTTGTGTAGACATATCCAAACTTTCTTGGAACATTTTTAGCATCTGTATCAACTCACATATCTCAAGTATCTTTCTCTTATGTGTCATATCTCACCATGAATCAACATCCTCCTCTTTAATGACCTATAACTGACTCAAAATTGATCCTCTCACACTTTTTGAGGACTTCACATGCCTACAACCACCTATGCAATATTATCAACAACTTTTAGTTTTATTTAGACTTTTATCACATAGACTACAACACACATTAAAGAGTTTTATTCCACAAATGCAATAGTAAGGAAACTACCTTTCTTTAATACCACTTGGACAAATAACAAGGAGGGGAAACTATTTAATGTCTACCTTTAATTCTTGTGTTGTAGGCATTTATAAAAAATCATGAACACACAGGATTTCATCAAATAATTGATTGTCTTACTACAAAGATCAATTTCATTCACTAAATATAATGGATTACAATTCAAAAATAATTACACTATTGGGATTATTTTCATATAATAATAAGGATGAATAATACATTACATTATCGGTCTTACATATATATTTGTCATCACATTAACAACATAGAACTAACATGCAAACCAAGAAAAAAAAGACAATTTTGGTCTTTCCCCAAATTCTAGTATCCCTAAAATTCAATATCATCAAAATCATAAGGATATGAATAAATGATTATCCACTTTCCCAAAGTACCTTTATCTTTTTTGAATGCTCCATGATTCATATCATGCATTTGGAACACATTACAACCTCACAAGAAGTGCAAAAGATCTCAAAATTGAAAATTCTAACTAAAGTTCACTCTAATCAGAATTTTTAATGATAAAATAGAAGATGATGAATTTTTTTTGTAAATAATATGACCCTATTAAGTTATACACAATCACATTACACTAGAGATACATAGTCAAGATTTATTTAAGGTTGATCAGCTCATTTTAGTCCTTATACAGTCTCCTAATAGCACAAGAACCAATTCATTATGTTAAGATCCATTCAAGCCTAGGTGTGTCAAGTTACACTAAATGGAACCCTTGATAATAAATTTTCAAGCCTTTCACATTTGAGAAATAATTTTAACTCAAATGCCAACGTCTAAGACCCGTTATATGATAAAAGTCTAAAAAGGATTATTAAGCAAAATGAATACTATTTGATTACCTATGGAATATTTCCTTTACTACTTACTATTATTATGAATAGGCTTGAAGTTTATCCAACCACTTTACCACAGTCTTCACATACAAATAGTTATATGGAATTTAGATTGCATTGAGATGAAATCTTCACCAAAGGTCCATTCAAGTTATATAGTCATGATTATTATTATAATCCAAACCATTAAATGTTTAAGTCTACCATAGACAAAAATGTAACTTGGAGATTGATCACCACTTAGAAATAGGCATTGATTTCAATGAAAGCAATACTTAGTTTTAATTGAATCTTAGAACACATATTGAAAAGAGAATCTAATAAATAGTTACTTAGTGCAAATTGGTAATAGAAACATGATTACCAATATACCACCAAGAAAAAAGCAAGAAATTTTGACCAACATCATACTTAGACCATTTTAGGACTTATAATTCATAATAAAACTAAGAATTTGTAACTTTAAAGATGAATTATTTGACCATCTCAAACACTAAGGCAATAAATCAATTTTTAAGATGAGCATGCAAGTAAAAGTGTGTTATACAGTCCAAATACATATATAAATTGGCATGAAAAATGATAATACTTCCTATAAACACATGAAGATCCAAAATGTAAAGTTAATGATAATGAAAAATAAACTCACTTCATTTTTGGTGATGCAAGCTTACTCAATACTACAGATGCTCCTACATCATCTTTTGAAAATTTCCTCATAAAAGGGTTAATGAAACATAATATGTTAATCTATACATATGAAAAAAGTTAAAATTTGAGTGTTTAGAAGGCATGAACACTTACATTGTGTTAGTGGTCTAGTTATCACACACCAACTATAAGAGGAAGAGAGAGGAAAATATTAACTAGTGAGGATTTCCCACCCACCTTCTACCTCTTCTAAAAAGAAGTAAGCTTGGGATCAGCTTCCCTAAGGTCTTTATTACTAGGTCTCGACATAATAATCTCACTCAATTTGTTTTTATAGTTTATTTTGGGCAAAAGGGCCTTAGGGAAGGTGATCCCAAGCCTACTTCTTTGAGGAGAAGTAGAAGGGGTGTTTAAATCCTCACTAGTTGATCTTTTCCTCTCTTTTCATCCTAGAGTTGGTGCATGCTAACCAAACAACCAACTAATTTGTGATATAATTAGGTCCTTTTGAAACTTTAGATAGCTTTATTAAATTGATAAATTCTAAGTTTTAAAATTATAAAGTAGAATAATAACCATGAGATCAAATTTTACTGAGGGTGACTTTGAACTATTACACCTAATAGAGCATATGAGAGTTAGAACTAATAAAGGGAAAGCCAAAGCTTTAAAAATTATCTCAAGTAGGAAATCCCTATTATTTTATTCCCTTTCCTTAACCCTTTTTCTCTCCCTTATAACCCTTTGATGAATAATCCTGATTGATTAGGAGGAAGTAATTATCTTATGAACATTTTAGGACATACACATGACTTGCCCAAAAACCCTACTACATTTTTCTAGACATATGTTCATGGTGGAGTGAGAATAACTGAAGAATAAATCCAAACCTTCAAGGGTGCCTTGATCATAACTCAATTTTAACATGAATATGTTGTTTTTAGATTGGTCCTTTATAATTTACATGACTTAGTTTATGGTTCGTATTTAGGTCTACAAAATGGATCCATCACCTTTTGGGATAACTTTGAGATTTTATTCATTATCTATTTTATGACACTAATATAACCTACCATATTATATCATTAATATGTATATACCCATAAATAACCTAATGAGACAATGCATATTTTTAATACTCAGTTTCACAAACTATATAAAAGGCTAAAAGACCCATACACATAAATGGAGCTTGTTACTATAAATACATGTTTGAGATCTTTATATCCTTTTATTTTTATATTACTTAGGAGAAATTCATCAACACTCACATCATTATATCTAACTTGTAATGAATCTATCAACATTTAGAAGTAAATGGTTCCTCAAGAGTATGGTAAATGTCCCTTATCCTCATTGGGACAACCAGGTACCTACAATCAAATCCTTATGAGCATCCAACCTCTTATGTAAAACCATTCTCTAATGAAACATATCCTATGATCCATGTATTCAAACCTAAACAAAATTTAAAATTCATCACCCTTGAATAACATGCTAAATAATCATCCTTATGTGCCTCCTAATCATGTGTTGTCTCAGACTAAAAATAAAAAACTTATCCATGTCACATACAATACTATTACAATGCTTTGTTTGAGTAATTATGTTAGTCATAAAAATCAACAATATCCTACCCTTGTACTTATAAACACTAATTCGCTAGTGGCTAACCCACCACCCCATGTAGGAAGTAAATGAAGTGCCACTCTGAACACTAAGGTGGATAATTTATAATAAATGGTCCATATATTAACCAATGATATGGTCATCCTATGAGGGAAAGTGAATAAAAACATCAACTAGACTATAAATAACCCACCTAAAAATAGAACTATAACTTCTACAGGAATAATAGGTAGTGGAATAACAAGGCTAGTAATATAAATGAGCCTAGTCCCTTTGATAACACTAATAAAAATAAAAATAATGCTTTTAACTCATTCAACATGGTAGAACTAGAATCTTACCCATTTTATATAAACCCAACCAACCATGCTAGGATGGATTGTGCTTAATTTACATTGGCCTCAAACATCTTTCAAAGGATATGGATAACCTAGAAATAATCCTTCTATATAATAATATTAAACTAGGCCCAAGTGGAGATATCATGAGTACTACCATGGTTTTTGAGACCTGTGATTTTCTTTTTGAGAGTGATAATTATCTGAGGATAACTTGGAAGAATTTCATGCCTTTAAATAGTTCTAAATGGGGAATACCTATCAATTGAGGAGTAAATTGTTGAATCCTTTGACAACCTCTACTCCTCCAAACAACATTTAGGTTCCACCTAATAAAAACTCAACTAATAAAACTTCCCCACTTAGAGGACCTTCTACCTCATATTAGCCTAGGAATAATGTTACACCCCCCCTCCTAAACTGATAGATAACTAAATAATAACAAATTAGGGTATAATATAGTTGAGGACCTAAAAGAAATTAAAGCCCACATAATAATGTTTGAGTTGCTCTAAATATCTAATCAAAGGGACTTATTTTTGAAATAGTTGTCTACTACTAAGAAGAAAGAGACTAATGACATAATTTATGCTTGTGTTAATCCTCGTTTTATGCTCATAATTATATTTTTTGTCAAAAAATTACATAGTTGTTTTGTGGATTTAGTTACTTCAGGTAATGTAATGCCTCATGCCATTTACCAATATCTAGGCTTGACATCTACCAAATAAAATTTAAAGATAGATCAAGTAGATAACTTAGAGGTCAAGGCGATTGGTGAGCTCAACCACATTCATATGTAGCTATCCTTTGATCCTAGTGTGTAAAGTTCATAAACATCTAAGTGGTTGATATACCTGCAGTATATGGGATGGTCATCAACTAAGTTTGGTCTAGGACACTCAATGGGTACATGGAAATCGATTTCTCCATTAAAATGTTGATTTTGAAAAAGAGACCTAAATTCAAAGGTTTTGATAAACTAGATGATAAAGATATCCTCTACACACATGAAGTGTTTCCATTTCATGTTTTTGCTTTAAAATACAAGAATATCTAGCATGGTTATGCTTATGAGAACTCAGTGTTTGAAATATTTGAGTTATAAAATATTACCATTCAAAATAGATCAATGCCTACCTCAATGACTAATTATTAAATCAAAATATCCTTGTCAGTAGAAGAACAAAATTTCCCCATGCTAGAAAATCAAGAAAACAATCAAGAGACTAACATATATATAACATCTACCATCCAAATATCATTACACATAGCTAAGGATCACATATAGATATTTAATCTTGATGACTCTAAGTCTAAAATTAATTATGGTTATAGAATCAAGCTTATCAACCCTAGAGGGGGCTCATATCTAGAAGCTCTCTAGTTATAGTTTACATGTACAAATAATGTAGATAAATATGAAACATTGGTGCATGTCCTCTATTTTACACTAAGGAAGAAGGTGAAGAACTTGAAAGTCCTTTTGGATTCAAAACTTGTTGTAATATAAGTTATGAGCCACTACACTTGTAATGATAAGCATATTTCTAGATACCATAATAGAGTCTGGAACTTGATAAAAGACTTTGATCCATTCAACATTTAGGCATTACCATGAATAAATAATTACACAGTGGATGCATTGGAAATAGTTTTGAGTACCCTAAAACCCATTACTAACTCCAAGTTTAGGATATTTTTAGTGGATTTATTCCATACCCCTTACATTCTAGACAACATTAGAAACTTCCAAGTCTTCAATGATGACCAACATATAATTAAATTCATCACCAACACCAACATATTTGAGTCCCAACTCAGTGATGAGGAAAACTAAGAGGAGCTTAAAATAAATGAAGAAGGGGTCATCAAATTGAAAAATATTAACATACTAAAAGGTATGGTATCATTGGAGAGGTTATTAAACATACATTATCATGGTAAGATAGATAGAATATCCCTTTCCAAAGGTATTCCCCATCACCATTGCAATATGGGTACTGTAGGGGAATTAAAACATGTGATTTTAGGAACATCTTACATCTAAGATGAAAAATAAAGGATTTTAAAGCCTTGAAATACTTTGGTGATACTATTTCATGGATCTATGAGGATTTTAAGGTGTTTAACACTTCCATCCTCACTCATACCATTCCCTTGAATCTAGGTGTAAAACCATTCTGCTAAAGATAGAGGCTAGTCAATCAGGTACTATAACCTTTGATACTCAAGAAGGTTTAGAAGCTACTTTTGGTGAATATCATATACCCTATCAAGCACTCCACTTGGATAGCTAGTTTAGTGCTACTTCAATTTAAGACTAGAGAGATCTGACTATGTGTGGAATTTAGGAACCTTAACAAGGATTTCAAGAAGGATAATTTTATGATACCTTCATTGGATAAGGTCCTAAAAATATTAAATGGCTCCCAAATGATGTCATTATTGGATAGATACTCAAGGTAAAATCAAGTAGTGGTCAATTATGAAGACAAAATCAAGACAACATTTAAAATGAAGTGGGCTACATTCACATACAAGAGGATGCCATTTAGCTTGATCAATATAGATTATACTTTATAGAGGGCCATGGACATTACATTCAAGGATTTCATTTTCAAATGTGTTGTATTCTACATGGATGACTAGACTATTTTTTCTAAACATTGAACTAACCAAGTGAAGGACTTGAAAATGGTGTTACAAAGATGTAGAGATCATGGCATTTATTTGAACCTAAATAATACATATTTGGGGTAACAAAAGGAATTTTTTTAGGTCATGGCATATCATAATGAGGTATTTCCATAAATCTTAATATAGCTAAAGTAATCTTGAAGATCATAGTGCCTTGTAATAAGAAGGAGCTAAAGTCATTCTTTGGAAAAAATCAAATTTGTGAGGAAGTTTGTTTCAAGCTTCATAGAGATAGTTTACATTATGGGATGACATGACCAGAGTTAAGTCATCTTTAGGAACCTCACCATATCATTTGGTATATGGTCAAGTTCCCATCTTTCTAATAAATCTGAGGATACCTAGCTTTCAATTCATGAATAATTACCTAGAAATTAATAATAATACAAAGACTCACCTTCTAAATTTGATGCAACTAGAAGTGAAACATGATGCAGCTTTACTAAATTTTATTAAGCATCAGGGGTTGTCAAATTTTGGATTGAAAAAATATCCAAAACCAAATCCTTTAGAATATATGATTTTGTCCTTCTTTGGGAGAAGTCATGAAAAAAAGGGTCAACATGGAAAATTCAATGCCTTTTAGCTAGGACCATTCTAAATTTATAAAATCTTGGGTGAGAATAATTTTTGTGTATGGTGTCTAATTGGTGAGGATATCTCATTGCCTATCAATGTATAATTCCTCAACCATTACTTTCAAGCTTGAATTATCCTAGTGTAGTCTTGTCAAAAACTTTATTTTATTTTTTTGTTTTCTCTTTTTGCTTTGATCTTTGTTTCCTTATTTTATTTTATTTTGTTTTCTCACCTCCTTTGGATTTTGTCCTTGGGTTTGCCCCAAATATTTTACCTAGTGGTTCTTGTGTTGATCAATGAAAAGTTATGAAGTGAAAGGCATGTGAGTAGGTAGTATAAATGATATTTTGTGTGAGGGTACTTCTTGAGTTGATTTTTTGTTTTAGATCCTATTTTTTAGTCAATTTTGAAGGCTTTGAATGTTGTGTGTGTTATAGACTTATTTTTATTTGGGTAAGTTTGGGTTAAGTTACTTGGCTACTAAAGGTATCCTCTTGAAACCAAAAACAAATTTCAAATCTTAAATGGTTTCTTAATCCACTTAGGTGAACTTGTTGTGGTAAAAACCTAGGGTAAAAAATCTATAGTTTTTCCTTTCATTTTCTATAGAGGTCCCCAACCCTAAACTGAGACATATAGAAAAAAAGAGAAAAAATTAATAGAAAAGAAAATTAATTTAGAAAAAACGTAATTCTATGTGATTCAATCAATCTTTATTGAGGCTATTGATACATGGCTAGTAGTAGAACAAGGCCTTGAGTGGGATAAAAGGAAACTCCATGGTGGCTATAGACACTTGGATAGAAATGGAGTAATGTCCAAGTAAACATGTTCAAGGTAGGACTCACTAGCCTGATGGTTGGAACCATAATCATTAATCTCTATAAATCCTATGAAATGGTAAATTGTATCATCTTGAACACACTAAGTCAATGGGGATACTAGCTTTAGTCACTTAGCTACTCCCATCTTATCCTTTCTTGGATTTTTTCATGTTCCAATCATCATTTTGATTAAAAAAAATAGGTTCATTAAATTCTTGTTTGTTCTAAAATACTCAGGAGTATCTTTGAGTAGAGTCACCATTATTTGTTGGATTTTACACAAGATGCCCTAATTTCATTAATGAAATCATGAAACCTATTTTGATCTATAATCTGGTATATTCTCTTAATAGAGTTTGGTGGCTCTTATTTATTTCTATTATCATTTTGGGTGATATCAAGTTGCTAGATGTAAATTCTAAATTATGTATATTATTCATTGTTTTAATCAAGCCTAGATAATAAATCTTCATTATGAACACTTGGTCTAGAAATCATATCTAAAAATTCATTTGATATAAATATTTGAATCTATTTAGGTCTACAAGGTCTTGGTTATTTTAAAACATGTTTTAGAAGTGATTTAAAATATCCCTTTTTGTGTAAATTTGATGTAGACTTTTACAGGGTATCTAACTATTTCTCACGATTTTTGTATTTTTACCTTAACATTTTGGTCCATTTTCTCATTATTTCAAGATTAATTAGCTAAGGTTTTAGTAAAATGGTTGTTTTTATTCATTAATTTTTGTCTATTTTAGCTTTATTTTGATTAAAATTGACTAAGTACTTATATTATTTCATTCTTGGATTTAGTCACTTTTCCCATAATAGACTAATTTAGTTGTTAAGTTGGCAAAGTGGGCCTTTATATTCACTTATTTATCCACCTCTTTATTTAATTTTTCAAATTTTACTTAGCCATTTTTCATTAAAATTCATATTCTAGTGGTTATCTCCTTTTATTCTAGCCCTAGGTGAGCGTGGAGTTGTAACTTGTAGAATTCTTGCTTCCCTATAACTCTTTAAACTTAGCCAATTTTAGAAGTGAAACATTCTTCTAAGTAATTGAGATGATTCCACTAATCACATTTTGACTTCCATAGAGAAGCTGACACACTTCAAGTTTTTAAAGTTTTTAACTACCTCAAAATGATGCCATATCTCAAAATATTGAGCCCCCACAACTCCCTATAAATGATATTAGAGCCAAGTACCCAAGCTATTAAGTGAATGAGATGTTATCACATGGAAAAATCCCACTTATCTATGCCCCTGGGTTAACCAGAGTAGTTAGATGGATGAGAGATTAAGCAAGTTCTTGAGATGAGGCCACATATAAAGATCTCAAAGTTACAAAATAGTAAGGACACATTGAACATAGATCCTACCCAATATCCCTCCAAATGTCTAGGATGATTCCATGTGTCATAATCATGTTTCTTAGACCAATTAGGTGGTTGGTACATAGTCAACAAGCAATGGACTACCAAATGCCTAAGATGTGGCCATATGTAATCCCAATCAAAAGGATGATTAACAAACTATAGGCCCTTGTATAAGTAGTGAGTAATCAAGGGACAACCACGTAACATTCCTCTAATGAGAAGATATTTCCAAAAGTCACTCAACTAGAAAAAGACTACCAAGTGGAATCAAGACATCATGATGAATCTCAATTTCCAAGATAACTAGTAGGGTCATATTAAATAACTTAGAAGCCTAAAATTGATGATTCTCTCAGCATGTCAAACCATCGTAGCCAAAAAGATTACTATGTTTCTGATCTCACCTATAGTGCTGAATTGAAAAAGGATCTTCTTAATGGAAATTTGATCATGAAATAAAAAATTTAATGCTATTTAGATGGTGGCATTAAACTTAGACTTGTAATGTACATTGGAGGTAGGAAACTAAGGACACAAAATATAGAAGAATGTTTTAGTTAGGCATTGGTACATTTTCATAGAGATTGGCCAAAATGTTGTTCTAAGGATATTTCAATGATATTTATCTGCCTAGAATTAAAATCAATATTGATAGAATATGACCAAGTTATTGATTGTCTTAGGATTGAGCAAGATATTTAAAAAATTAAAAATTTAAAGGGCTCAATCCCATTAAATTATTTCAACCACTAGTCAATGGGTGAGTTAATGACCCAATGGGATTGACTTGCCTATAAAATACTAGCTATTTTTTTGAATAAGGGTTAACTCATTAATCAACTAATATATTAAACTAGTTAGGTATGATATTAGAGAGTTTTGCCTTTTCCCTTTTTTTAATTTTCTACTTTCTAGGTAGTTTTATTCTTTGCATGTGTTGAGACTTATTTTTATGTTCATCTAAAGTGTGCAATGATTCCTATTTGTGGTTCATGAAATAAATTGAATAGAAATTCTCTGTTAGCTGATATTCTTAGTCTACACATGTATATGTTGAATTTTTTACATCAATTACATAGCTAATTTTATTGTAGACTCTTTCACCATATTTACATGTTGGTTGTGCTTTGTTGACTAAGAAAAGACTAGTTTATCAAAGTAATTATCCACTTAATAGAAGTAAATATATTATTATATAGATCAGTCTCATCTTTCCTTTTCTCCTTTCCCTATTAGTCTCTTTTGATCTTTTTTTATAAACATGGTTAGATTAGTTTTATAAATAGTTTTATTTGAAATAAATTGCTAAAATAATATCTATATTGCATTATATTTGTTTATTTCTCATTATTAAGGCATTGGTGAATTTAGTTCAATAGTGACAAGTAATGTTTAGCTAAAGGTTTTTCTTTAAAATCTGAGTGAACTAGTATTGTTAGTCTAAGCTTGTTTTTTTAAGTGTTTACCAATAAAGGCCCTTTAACTTAGAACATAACATAATTAAACAAGATCATTTTACCAAGACCTAGTAATGAAGACCATGGGGAAGCTACTCCCAAGATTACTTGTTTTCATAAAAGGCAGAAGGGGGGATCCTCACTAGTTGAGTTCTTTATCTCTTTTCATCCTAGAGTTGGTGCATGCCAACCACACCACCAACACATTAGATAATGGACAATATCAATGATGCTATATTATAAGTTTGAATATAAATATCAAGGAACATAGAAGGTTTTTAGAGCTTTGTAAATGATAATGAAGGATATAAATTAGAGTTTAAGCAGATTATGGGATATACGTGATCTAGATAATCAAAATAATGATTTAGTGCTACTTTCCATTCTCCAACACAAGTGTCCAAGAACATATAAGGCTAATAAATATATAAAATTAATAGTGAAGGATATATATAATATTTTAAGCATATTATGGCATAATGGTGGTCTATATAATAAAAATAATAGGGTCAAACTACAAGATAAGTAGTTAGGGATAATGAGATGACAAATGTAAGTCTATCATCTACAAAGAATGGTAGTAACTAAAGAGTATAGCCTTGAGTGATATTTTTCAAGTGTATAAGTCTAGTTTGACATATAAATCTAGATTTAATCATCTACATTCTCCCCCATTTAATCTAGTAATGCATAAGGATGAAATTACTAGTTAAAGGAAATAAATGTGTATCATGGTGTGTATAACACACCTTGTTTTTTTTTAGCCCTATTTGAAATTTTTTTGTGTATGACCTAAAAAAAAGAACATGTTATATGTGTAATTAGTGCATATAATCTAAAAATTAATAGTTGAAATTTACTTTAAATAAAAGAGATTAAGAAAGGAGTACACATGCGTGATGATGCATTCATGTTGCCCCTTGATAGTTTATTTTGGTAGTGATGCTTCCTAGCTGAATCATTATAGAGAGGTTAAAAAATGAACCTTGGAGATGTTAATAAGTGGATTAGATGGTGATCATACCCATAATATAGTATAAGGGTGATTTGTGCCAAGTCCATCAAGAGCTCAAGATCTCAATCACATAGCTATAGTGTATCATAATCTAGCCAATCTCAACTGAGTTAAACGGTATAACCATATCAACTTGAAATAATATAAAATAGTTCCAAGTACATCAAGGTGTTTAATCTCTATTACACTAATAAAATAAACTAACTACTATAGTAGATAAAATCTCAAATGTTACATCTTGGTAGGGTTGGTGAATGAATAGTGGTATAATGTCAATAATGTATATGTAATTTACTATATTTGCATGGAATGTTCACCTAAAATGTGTTTCAAGATGAAGTATATATAAAAATGTAACCTTTAATATGTAAAATATGTATAAAAAGATGAAATGTTTTGTGCCAAATGTATAAAAAAAATCCCATGTGTATATCTAAATCATGTGAACTGAATCAAATTCTACCAATTATTTCAATTTTATTTATGTGGAGTCATGTCTCTATGACATTCCCCCAATAATATGCTCCCCTTTTGACATAAGGGGAATGAAAAAAGTGATAGTTACCTTATCTCAAAAGGATAAGATAACCATGCTATATCTATTTGAATCATGTAGTAAAGCAACATATAGTAGTATCATGTCAAAGTAGATATATTAATGAAGTTCACAATATGCATACATAAGAATACCTAATATGCATGATGTGTATCATGGAATGGTTGAAAGATACAAGATCATCAAAAAATCAAGCACACACATAAGAGTATTCCAATGTCATGTAATAGGGGTATAATGAAACCAAAAATAAATGGCATGTTTAAATATCACACTCTCAAGTGGAGGGCATATGTAAATGTACACCCACCAAAGAAGTAAAGAAGATTCAGGGCATTTTGGCCAATAATAAATAAACATGTTCAAATGTTACACAAGAAATGTAAATAATAAAATAAGAAGTACACTCAAGTAAGCCCAAGATATGGATTAAATTAAATAGAATCAAGTAGCATAAGGATTTCATACTAGTCCCTTCACACATATGTTATCAAAATGTCATGTAGAATAACATATCAAGTACACTTTTTAAGATAGTAACATGAGTATAGTCATGTTTATATGTTAGTAAATAAGTTCAATGTGTTAATGGAAATTATCATAGAAAGTTAGATCCTATGTCAATCATGATCATGTAGAATCAAGATGTCCTCAACATAGTGTATCACACAGGAAAAGGAAAGCTCCAACATTTGCATGTTCATGTATCATGGATATCATGTATGAATGTATCACACTCATGTACCCATAAAAAATATTTGTATAGAAATAATATGATATCTACTAGCATAATGTAATAAACATATGCAAAAACTAGTAAACATTTGAAATGATCAATATTTTTGTATTATTTACTTTTTTTTAATGTTTTTGTATTTTCTTAAATATTTGTATTTTTTGTTATTTTTTATTTTTCAATTTTTTTAGGATTGTTTGGAAAGAGAGTGATATATGATTATCCAATATAAGGATGCTCATAAGGTACTTTATACTTTGAATATGGTATAGTAAATTGGTCATGTGTCTAAGGATCATGTATTTGTGCCAAATATGGAGCTAGATAATCAATAATACATTATGTATGCCTCATAGGAATCTATGGTCATGGGGTAGTGGTATAAGTTTTAGTGGCTTGTGGAACCCGTTATTTAATGCTATATGATTTCCTTGGTCTAATATTAGGTCCTTGTACCTATTCTAAAACATGGTGCTTTATTGTCAATAGATAGCTAAGCAATGGAGGTGTAAATGAAGAGTCTAATGTATATCTATAATGTAATGGACTATCAATTATTGGTCACATATGAAATGGGATTTCATGTTTCTTACCATTTTACACATAATTAACCTTAGAATTATGTATTATTAGCTAACATTGAATAAATTTTCCTTGTTGCAAAGGATATTCATATTGAATCCATGAAACTATAATTACCTTATTAGCATGAATATATTTAATACAAGGTACTACATTGATATTATGAATCCAATATCATCCCAATAATATATAGAAGACCATTGTATGTGGTTTAACTAAAAATTTTGTGGTCACATTTGTTGGACCAACTTGTATAGTTAAATAGATCTCACCAAAAAAATATTGTGTCTTCCCATCAAATTATTTGATTGTTTTAGTTAAAGGGAAAAAATCATCCTATGTGTATCCCAAATGTTTAACTAATATCATTATATATAAATTATCAATAGAATTGTTATCAAACATAACATTGTGTATAGCTTGAATATCATTATGTGCCTTGATAAACAAATAATGAAGATTTGAGTAATCATCCACAATCTCATTCTCACAAAATTAAATATAAGGACTTTAAACCATAAAAGGTATCTCACTTTTAATTTTACCAATAATTAAATCTAATGGGTACCCCTAATTTGATGGAGGAGGATGTGCATGATATGCCATTTAAACTTATAACATTTCCCTAGAATGATATTATAATGTATTATTAAGTATATTTTGATTTTGATGATCTTTGGGTCATGATCCCAAATCCATTGGAGAATCCTCAAAAATTATTAGATCATTATCTATAATATTTTATATCTTCTGCTTTATTTAAAAAAATTATTCATATAATACCCCAGACATTAGTGATAGGCACAATATACATTGACATCTTATCATTTTTGTAGATTTAAACTCATATCAACCACCATATTATGAGGAAGAGATATGAGATGTGATGTATACCATTAAATAAATTTCACTTCTACCACACTTTGCTTGTAATCTTTCCAATCCTTCTTAGCCATCACAAGACCTATCTTATCCATATGGACCAAAACTCACTTTCCTATTTATAAAAGGTTAAAAAACACATAAAACCTTAAAACACTTTATTTAAACCATCTCAATCCTTTTTCAATTCTCTTCATAACATTTTCCTTATCACTTACAACTCCTACCTTGTTTCATAAGTGTCTAGTAGCCTTTTTAAAATAAATCTTTCATGTACAAAAATTTACAAAAGGGTATGGTAAAACCAATCATGAATATAGGTACCCTTTATTCAATACTATCAAATTAAAAAGTTTCATTATTTAATTCATTCCCTAGACCACTTTTCTAACTTATTTTTGTTCCCTAATTAGGTCAATTAGGTCTTCATTGCTAACACAGTCTCTTTCTCTAGTACAAGTACATACATATACACAAATAAAACATAAAAATATTTTAGTGCATCATCTTTCCTAACAAATGATAAATTTTTAGAATTTTCCACTAGGTAATTTCCTCATAATATAATTTTATAGCTCACTGCCCTAATCTAGGGTTTCGAGTCTCTATCACAACCTAAGAGGACTTAAGATGCTCCTAAAATATTCCTTTTGATTTTTAAAACTCTAAAATGACATTTTAAAGGCATATAAAACATGCCTACACCTTTTAAATGATCAAACTATACTTTTTTTCCTCTTATAAACATTCCATTCATGGATTTTACAAGTTCAAGAATACACAGTCTATCTGTATGTCTCATAATAGGGGTTAACAAAAAATTTAGACTTATAAAATATGTTAAAACTATCCTACAACATTATCCACCATTAAATAGTCTTGAAAATATTTTCATAGCTCATTATTCAACCATTTCTCAAGTTTCTTGACAATCTTACTACTAAGAATTCACACACAAAATAATTGTAAGTCAATAACAAGGTTTTAACACATTAAAATCACCTAGGGTTTTCTTTTAAATGTTTCCCATGAGGTTATAAACTATCATATGGTCACTCTAATTCATCTTTCACCATAGTAAGTTTTGTATAACTCATTTTTCAATCACTCAAAACATGTTTCTTGACTTTGTTCTGCCACACAAAATACAATACATAGTCTGTTGTAACAAAGCATAAATTTAGGGTCTTGAATACTCTTATCTCAATCAATTATCATAACATATTCCCTCAGCACTATCATACATCTTGCTAAAGTTTTAACACCATTCTTAGAAACCAATAACTTCCATCATGCTTGACAATTATTATGGAGGTCTTACACACACTTCTTGACTATCTTACTAAACAGTACTATGTTAAGATTGAAACAATTACTCAACGAATAATTCAATATGTTTAGTTGCTCGATCATTCAAAAGAACTTTATTCATTCTCTATAAGAAGGAAAACTTGTACAAACAATAATGCATTGAATCTACAACTTTTATTCATAACAAAAGGACTCACTCAGTCCCATAAATTATCTTGGTAGACCTTCACTTCTTCTTTCAACATTGTATGCCCTATTTTATCCTCATACTCCCCTCTCAAACCACCCACACTTGGAATCTAAAAAAAATACATATAACCACTTATTGGTTTAAAAAAACTCCTTATTTTAATCACTGATGTAGGGTGATGGACATAATACTTACCACCTCACTCCTTAAACTAACTTAGCATAAAATACTCATACTACCACACCTATATTATCACCCCTAGGTCCTTTAACATTCCCTCATACAACTTGATCCCCTACATTCCCTTTTAGACCTCAAACACACTATTAAATTCTTGTTACATGTTTAAAAATTTAAATTACACAAAAGGGTGGGAAAACTTGTTTTAGACTCAAATTCAAATTTGACTTACAATTCATGACTCCTTATCAACTTGACACAACCCTTGGGACACTTAACCATAATTATGCATCAAAAGTGGGATAGTTGAGGATGCCCCTAAATATAGATGACTCTCCACTAGCTTTAGAAGTGGTGAAGCTAGAGACATGGGTAATGGTGTAGATTATCTCTTAGGCTCAATGGGTAAGATATGCCAATTAGTTTATTGTGACATTATACTAACTATGGTAGTTATTTCAATTTTAGCCTTTGTAGGTTTGATATTATATCTCTATTTGATATGAAACTTGGTATTCAATGTAGTTAGTGTGTTTGCTACATAATTAAGCTTATTCAATAAAATAAGTTTCATTTCGCTATCTCAAACAATATGGCATAAGTCAATAATAGATTTTAACTTCTTGAAACCAATAGACTCATGTAAGGGAGAAGGAAAAAATTGATTAAATATATATTGAATATCTTTATCTACCATTGGATTTTTTATTTTGGATAACATTATCATATATCTCAAGACAAATTCATTAATAGGTTCATTGGTTCCTTGTTTTATCTTGTCAATTTATGTATAAGACATATTTTTTGTAATGTTAATTGAAAAATATTCTAAAAACTAATCCGATATAGGCTTGAATGCTATTATGAATTATATTCATAAATCATATAACCATCTCAAAGCATAGTCCTTTAGACTTTTTGGAAATAACTTGGTAAAAAAATATATCATTTAAAACCTAATCAAGCCATGATACATAGAAAGATCGAAAATATTGTTTAGGATCACCCTTACCACCATAAAAATGTGAACTTGGGTGAAACCATACTAGTTGGAAAAGGTTGTAAATATATAATAGGTGATATATGATTATGTGATACATATTATGAATCAATATCATGAGTTGATTTCATATTATTTTTCTCAATGTTGGTAACCTTAGCTTCCAAATCTTGCATAACTTGTAAAAGAGTGTGCATAGTAGACCTAGTGGGATTTTAATTTAAAAGTTGAGAAGTCACCAAAGGGGATGAAAAAACCACTTTTGTTGATGTACACAATGAAATTGGTAATTGATTTGAATTATTAATTATCCCATGGAGGATGTAACAATATTTTTACCATCTAAAAGTTCTCCATTATTAGATGTGGATGTACTAGAATCTAATGGTTATTGATTTCTTCGTATGTAACATGTAAGATTGCATTCATTAATTTTTTATTTGTATTTAAATGGTTTATTCAGGATGATTTATCTTCCATTTTTAAATGTCCTTTTTAACATTTCCCATATTCTATAAATTTAAACAAAGATGCCACAAGTGCTGAAAAAAATCATATTTACAAATTACAGAAATTAAAAACCCTAGTAGGCTAAAAACCTTAAAGCATGCTAGTAGTTACATGATAAGACTTAATTGTTAGGTTCACAAAATGTTTACCACTTTTATAAATAATTATTAATAATGAAATAATATTCTAATCAAATCAAGGAGGAAAATACTCTAAAAATCAATCAAATTAATGAATTTATATTCTAATAAGAAATAATGAATGTAAACATATGCCAAGTATAGAAAGTAAAACATTTAATATTATGATAATAAAAATATAAATGAGAAATTTTAATTAGCTTATACATTTAGGCAAAGGAACATATGAATAGTGCAAGTGTAGAAATAGATCGTACGAATATTCTGATCCAATCTTCAGATTATAGAACTTAGCTTTATATCAACACAAACACTTACATCACCCTGAATACAATTTAATTGATGCTATTGTATTTGATTCAATATATTTTTCCTATATATATTATTTACTATTGATTAAAAATTCCACTTATTTTTATCTGGGTTTTTCGTTAGCTTTTATATTATGTGTTGAAACTACACACACAAGCTCTCGATATCAAGATGTATTTGAGACCCTAGATCCCATTCTTAGGTCTTGTCACCTTACCAAAAATGGGTTAGTAGGTTCATAAATTCAAGATAAACTCAATAAAACCTCTATGAATGATCACTTCTTATATATACAATACTTTAAAGAGGGATTTAGACATATATAGTTTTCCCTATGTGTTGGCTTATATGTGAACAATGGTGTATAATGTTATATACAATTACATGTAGTGATCTATCTTGTAACTTAACAAATATTGATCATGGTTTGTTATTTAAATGCTTTAGACATGTAATGTGACTACTCTTATGATTGATATAAAAATAGGTAAGAATAAAGTAGTAGAACATAGTTGTGTAATTGATTGAATGAGCTTGAATAGGTGTTTTCTTGGTATTTTCTAGATGAATAATGAGGTGGCTTTAACTTGTATTTATATAACCTATTTTTAAAATTTCCTCGTGGAAGGGTTAATGAAAAATAATAGGTTGACTCATACATATCAATGTTTTTTTTCAAATTTTAGTGTTTATAAGGCATGGGAACTTATGTTTCAGAATGGACAATAGCATTGATGTTATATTCCAAGTCTGAACACAATTATCCAAGAAAATATAAGGTTTTTGGAGCTCAGTAACTCAAAATAACATGTTCAAACTACAAGATAATCATTTAGGCCTAGTGAAATGGTAAATGCAAGATTTTTGTCGTAATGAATGTAAATAACTAAAGATTAGAGCCTTGAGTGATATTTTCCAAGTGTGAAAGACTATTTTAACATATAAATACATATTCAAGCATTTGTAATTCACTATAAGGTTACCATAGATAGCATTTGAGTCAAGCTAAAAGTGGTAAGCCTTACCTTCCAATGTGAGTTAATGTAATTTATGTTTTGAAGCACCAATGACTTGCATTAGAGAGAGAAACTCTTGTAAATGCATATTAAAATATTAAATGGGCTCATTCATAATTGTATTTTATTATTAATTTTAGCCATTTTTTGGTTATTTCAAAAAGGATAATAAGTGTTAGGAGAAAATCTTTCTTAGTGAATGGTAGGTGTAGGGAATTCATTGGTATTGAATATACATTAGTTTGTAAAGGCATATTACATTCTTATAAAATAGAAGAAATAACACTATTATTCTCATCACTAAAATCATTATGTTCACTTATTTTATCTTTCAAAGGGGAACTAGGAACATCATAATGATATGTAAGAAGTTTATCAATTAGTGCATTGTCATTTGATTTATCATGTAACATACAATAATCATCAACATGAGGGGAGGGTAAATAAGATTCTATATTAGGGTTAGTAGAAATATTTTCCTCTTCACTATACATATGGTAATCATCATCATTTTAATTTTCATCATAATCACTATCTTTTTCACTTGTAGAATCAACATTTGAAATAAAAACACTTTCATTTTCACTAGAAAAGGGTGTAAAATATACAATTTTAATTTCTACTTATCTCAAAGTATCATAACATGTAAAATGAGTGCAATTTTAAATCTCATTTGCAACATTGGTTATTGAAATATTCTCATTTTTTAAAATAAAAGAGGAGGAAAGGAGTTTATATTTCTACCTTGTCTAAAGTATCATCATAGGTAAAAGGAATATTATTTTCATTATCAACATTTTAAATATCAAAATGTTAATTGTTACAATAAAAGAGGATAGGAGATGCATTTTTATTTTCTACATTAGTCATATCATTATCATATGTAAAAGGAACATCATTATAGCTAGATTGCAAATCTTGAGATACACAATTTTCATTTTCATTATGAATGGAATTTTAAGTTTATTTGCTTTAAATTGTGAAATTTTGAAAAGAAACATATCAAAATTTTATAATAACCTAGGATTATTGAGTTTTCTATATTGAGTTTTTCTTTTCTTGTGATGTTGCTATGTAGATAAGTGTTGGTTGTGAAATGCCTCTTGGTAAGACTCCAAATTCAAAATATAAATCCCACTAGCATTCTAAACTAATTCAAAAATGAATAAAATGGTCATAAAAGGAGATCCAAATGAGATATGACTTGAAATAAGGATTAAAATACATTAGGACAAGACCACATCATTCAAACAATGATGTAGAGTGTGATAGTCTAAAAGGAGTGGTCTTGTATATAAATAAGTAGATATCAAGATAAAAAGAAGAAAAAGGACTAGGGATCCCTATGACACATCATAAGAATTGAAATGGAAGAATAATAGTTGAACAAATATAATGAAAACATTAGTGTGAAAAATCAAATAAGGAAAATTACATAGTATTGTAACTAGATGTGTTAATAGAGTCATGATTTAGCACTAGGATCATCTAAATAAAAATGTCACAAAAATAAATAGTACTTGTGTTTTCTTGACTAGATTTGGATGTCTGCATTCCCCATCGCTTTTATTCTAGTAATTCAATAAAATGAAAGTATTGGAGTAAAAGGAATAAAGCGATACACAAGCTCATGTGTGTCATATATGTTTAATTTTAAATGAATACATCATCGGTATTTATAATCAATGGAAATAGGATGGTCTTTAATATTTTTCCCTTATTGGCCATAAAATTGAACAAGACTTTGAGTTATGTTTATGGAGATGAAATCTAATATGTATTCCATGTGTAGATCCTAAGTAAATCACTATAGTATGAAGATCTAAGATAAAATTTCCCCTAATATTTAATACTTATATATGTGCCTAGAATTCAAAACCTTTTTTTTAACTCCATCCCTTAACCCTATAGTTTGTGCCCACCACTCACTAATGGTTGGCATCTTTGATTCTTCTCCCTATATATATGGTTATTCAATAACACTTGACACTATTATGAGTTATTATAATAACATTGGGTGCGTTTCACATGTTAGGAACATTTGTATATATTGAACACCAAGTTCTAGACACTCAAAGTTAACCATTAAGTGCTTAACAATTTCTAATCTTGACATCCTTACCTTTCTTGACTTATTCAGTATTTTGTTAACTTGAAATCTTTATGAGAGCCTTCATTATTCTAATTACTAGATTACAACTACTAAAAACATAATTCATACATCCATAATATACTTACATATTCTTGACAGCCAAGTTCAAATAGTCTCCAGTCTTATGGGACAAGACCATACTAGATTAGATAAGGCGACAACCCTGCCTCGTCCTCTAGTATGGCCTTATATCTTGTGCCATAATTTTTAATTTTTAAAATTGAGAAGATTCATGTAATCCCTCTCACACTTTTATTAAATTTATTAACATAAATATTTAAAATTTACTAATATATAAGCACATCAAGGCCACTGAAGGCATTACCTAGTGATTTGGAAATTTTGTAAAAGTACCCTCAATACAAGGTATTGCACATTAAGCAAAAGGTCCCTATTATTACCAATTCAAATTATCTTTTATTCCATTAGTCATAAGTCAAATTTTAATCTATTTTATTATAGGTTAAGGTCAATCACTGTCAACCATTCAAGTTAATTTAATAGTTGCATCTATCAGAGTTGTTGCCAGGGTCCGAATAACATGAATGCAATGGTCAAGTGATCACACGAGATGAAGCTAGTGCACACCACAAAGAAGATAAAGCAATTTGAAATTATACAAGGAGATAAATTGCACAATACAAATAGGAGAAAACCCAATATTTGATTAACTTAAGATGGCCAAAGTGAAGAATACATATAGGAGAGCATGTAAGTAACTCTTTCAAAAAAGGTGGTCAAAGGACCCCAAGAATAGACTGTAACTCCTCCGTGAAAGGTGGTGACAAGGTGATAAAAATAGAGAAGTAACTCCCATACCTGCAATAGCTAGTCAAAGGAGTTACTTATGACACCTATGACACATCTATGACACACCTTTCCACATAAGCTAGCCTATCCCACAAATGTAGGAATACTCCATGTATGCAAAAATATATAATATTCCCTAATTAAATAATAGGGAAAAATAAAAACTTAAACTAGCACCCCCTCATAAGCACAGCTTAGGTGGGTAGTGTGGAAATACAAAATGGGTCTCGGCAAATAGGCTTGATGAGGTACCCATGTACAAATGCAATCTCCCATAAGATAGAGAAAAGGAGAAAACCTGTAGGAAAAAACTCCCCCCCAAAAGAGAGACATAAAATAAATGAAGAGGCTAGTGCCCCCCCAAGATGATGCTACTATAGATGTGGAAAGTATCCCAAGAAGAGCTCGTAGATGAATGAACTTGCTCTCAATGAAAGGTTTGGTGAAGATGTATACAACCTACTCTAAAGACTAGCAAAATATCAAGTCAATGACCTAACTATGAATAAGCTCCCGAATGAAATGCATGTGAATCTCTATGTGCTTGGTCCACTAGTGTTGAACCAAATTCCTACAAATCTGAATGGTACTCTGGTTGTCACAATAAATGATGGTGGGTTACCTGATAGGAATACTAAACTCAAAAAGTATCCCTTGAATCCAAATAGCCTTAGTAGTTGCATTAATAACTCCCCTGTACTCTACCTCTGTGGATGATATAGCAATAGCATTTTGCTTCTTTCTAGACCAACTGATAAGACCAAAACCTAGAGAGAAACTGTAACTAGAAGTGGACTTGCGAGTCTGTGAATCGCTAGCCCAGTTTGAATCTGTAAACCCAATCAAGTCAACCTCTATGCCAAATTTGTAATGAATCCCATATCTATGTGAACCCTGTATGTAATGCAAGATCCTCTTAGCTACTTTCCAATGTAGCTCATGAGGTTCTTACATAAATCTAGAGACAAGTCCCATTACATATGATATGTCAGGCCTGGTGTGAGTTAAGTAGATGAGACTACCAACAAGTTGTCAATACCGAGTGGCATCAACTAATGGTGAAAAATAGTCAGCCTCAAGCTTGACTCCTAATAGAAAGGGAGTTGGAGATGGCTTGCAATTAGCCATGTGAAATCGCGACAATAAATCAAGAGCATACTTAGGTTGTGTAAGAGAAATCCCTGAATCTGACTGTGAGATCTTGATGCTAAGGAAGTAGTGAAACAAACCCAAGTTTGTCATGTCAAATCTATCCTAGAGAGATTCCTTCACCACTGCAATAGCCGATGAAGAACTCTCAGTAATCAAAAGTCATCAACATATATAAACAAAATCAGGAGAAAATCATCCTACCACAAGAAGTAGATATTGGAGTCAGAATGGCACCTAGTGAAACCCATTATGAGAAGGAAGGAATCCATCTTCGCATAACAAGCCCAAGGGGCCTATTTGAGGCCATAGATAGATTTCTTAAGTTATATACTAAGGAATAATCCTAAACAAATCCTGGCAGCTACTCCATGTAGATCTCCTCCTCTAGGTTTCCATAAAGAAAGGCACTCTTCACATCCATCTGGTACACATCCCAACCATGTGTTGTGGCAATAGCCAAGGTGAGTCAGATAGAAGTCATCTTTTTAATGGGTGCAAAGGTCTCTAAGTATTCAATGCTTGCCACCTATGAGAAACCCTTGGCAACTAGTCGTGCCTTATATTTATCAACTGACCCATCTTCTACAAACGTGGTCTAATATATCCACCTACATCAAACCATCTTCCTTCCCTTAGGAAGTGAAGTCAAGTCCCAAGTTTGATTTTTGATTAAGGAAGAATATTCCTCCTCCATAGCACTATCCCACTCAGGTAATCCTGATGCCTCTCAAAAAGTCTATAGATCTAAAACTAAAGCAAAGAAGGCATGTGGATCTCTTTGATAATCCCCCTAGTGCATCTATCATTTGCAGGATCTCCTACCCAAATGCCAACACTCTCAAGTGTCTGTCTAGCCCAAAGTGGCCTAAAAGTGGGTGAGTCAAGTGCTAACTCCTCATCCTCTGACTGACTAGAGGTGGATGTCTCTACATCACTATCCTTATTGTCTGAACTTGAAGAAGAAGAAGATGTCTCTGGCTTAAGAACCTGCTGTGGCTGATCTAAATCTGAGGAATCATCATGAAGAAGTAGATTTGATGAGAGAGAAGAAGTGCTAAAGTTTTGAGTCTCTAGGACTCTCCTAAAAGTGGACACTTCTCTCAATGAACAACTAATGAGTGGTCGAATCTAGAAGGTGATACCCCTTAACACCATTTAGATATCCTACAAAGATGTAAGGCTTGGACTGGCATTCCATAGCTTTGCATTTCTTCTTCAGTATGCAGGCCATGGCTGGGGATCCAAAAACCCTAAGGTACTCAACATCAGGTTTCCTTTTATGCCAAGCTTCAAAGGGTGTTATCCCTTTTAAAGCTTTGTAAGGAACCTTGTTTTGAATGTAGCAAGCACAATTGATGGATTCGGCCCAGTACTATGGTGCTAAGTATTTGGAGTGAATCATATAGCTACCCATCTCTTTCAAGAATCTATTTTTATTTTCTACAACCCTATTCTGTGAAGGATTGTAAGTGACTATGTGCTACAAATCAATCCCCTCTATGGTGCAAAATTATTCAAACCTGTTACTAACATACTCCCCTCCAGTATCAATTCAAAGAACCTTGATGGATTTCTCATTCTGTTTCTCAATAGGAGCCTTGAAGTCTAGAAAATTTTCAAAGACTTCAGACTTTTGTTTGAGAAAATATATCCCAGTGTACCTAGAGAAATCATCAATGAAAGTGAGGATGTACTTGGCCCTTATGAAAGATGGTTTGGGAAAGGGTCCTGATACATCACTATGGACTAGCTCCAAAGGTTTTGAAGCCCTCCAAGCTTTACCTTTGTCAAATTTTTCTTCGGGATGCTTCCCAAGGGAGCACCCCTCATAAAGTCTTTTTGAGAATTGGACACAAGGCAAGCCAATGACCATGTCATGTTTGCAAAGTTGCTCAAAGTAGCAGTAGTTAAGGTGGCCAAACTACTCATGCCATAATTTGATAACTCCATCTAAATGAGTCAGCAATGCTGTTGGAGAAGAATCAAGTGCAAAATGTGAGAAGGTGTATAACCTTGCTTGGTGATCTACCCTACCGACTGCCACTGTAGTATTACTATGCAACTCCTTGATAGCCATTGAATCTGGTGAAAACTCAACTCTCATGCCCCAACCAATGTGAGTGATTTGGTACACTGATAGGAGATTGGTTGAAAGAGAAAGAACACTTAGAACATTATTGAATGTTCTTCCTTCCATTTCAACTAACCCTCTCCCTACAATGGAAATTGATGTTTCATCTCCCAAACTAATTAAAGTCATGCTACAAGGCTCTAAAGATGAAAACTCAACTAGGGAAGAGCCCATGTGATGAGAAGAACCTAAGTCGATGACCCATGAAGATGTAGAAGCTACTATAGCTACAAGGGCCTTGCCGTATTCTTTCTCCTTACCCTTGCCTTTTGCCTTAGTAGAATCTTGGGTAGATGAATTCTTCTTGATGGACTCAGGAACACCTATGTTGTACTTCTCTAGAAGATGAGTTAGGTGATCTATTTATTTCTTCATGCATTTGTGTTCATCATGCCCTATCTTTTTACAATAGGAACACTTAAACTTCTCCTTCTTAGGTTTAGAATTGGAAGAGGAAGACTCAATGTTGTTTTTGGCAGGATTGTTGTTTTCTTTCTTCTTCTCCTGGTCCTTGTTCTGTTTCTTCTTCTCCTTTGTTGAAGTCTGATCCTTACCATTTATAGATATCAAAGCATGGGGTTGAGTAGACTTCATTGTGCCCATTTGAATTAGCTTATCTTTCTCCCTAATCAAGTCAGCAATGAATGAATCTAAAGAAGGCATTTTCCATGTAGTGCCAAGGGCACTTTTTGTGGCATGGAAAGTGGAGACAAAGATTGAATAGCTTGGACGTAGCTTTGTGAGAATAAAAAGGATGAGTTGATCATCTTTCTTCTCTATCCCACATTCTTTCAATTGCAATATAAGGGCCTTAAAATTAGTGAAGAAGTCTTGTAGGGTGTCAAAGTTGTTAGGACTTAGACTTATGAGTTCATTTTCGAGCTCATGACCTCTCATCTCATCAAGCTTCCCAAATAAGGTTTCTAGGGTGTCCCATATGTATTTGGGAGTCTTGGAGGTTTATAAATGGGAGAGAAGTTTTGGAGACATGGACAAGCTCAGTAATCCATAAGATTCATCACTATGGTTGTACCACTTGACCTTTTCAGCATCAGTGTTAGGTTCTACTTCAGTACCCATGGTGATCCTATACAAACCTTTACTTCTAAGAATGATTGACATTTTAACATTTCATTCATGATAGTTAAAGGGTGTTAGGAGTTTTAGTTGAAAATAATCCATTTTAAGCTGAATTTAGGTGAAGTTGTGTTGATTTCAAGTTGTGAAATTATGCAGAAAGGAGAATGAAAGCAAAGATTGCAAGTGCTAAAAAGCAATCACACCCCCATGAAATGTTGAGCCCCCCAAAATATGCAAGTGCATGCTCAAAATACATAGGGATCAGTTGAGAATGCATCTTAGAGAAATCAATGCAAGACTTTAAGCAAATAGGATGTCGGACTCAACTGAAAATGCATCCCAAGAGACCCAAATTTTTGGCACTTTATAAAGTAGGGAATTTTTTACAATTATCTAGCCTAAGTTGTGGAAAATTGGAAACTAATCACTTTTTAAAAATATGGCACTTGAATCCAAGCTACCAATTGCAATATTTTAAAGTTTTAATTTCCCATAAACTAGTAATTTTGAAAAAAAATAGCACTAAAACATTAAAAACTACCTATTTTGAGAGAGAAAGTGGTCTTCCAACCATTCATTGGACTTGGCATAGAGTGAGGAATCCAAAGGAGGTATTTGTGAGGGGGAATTGGCCTCCTACCAATCTGGGCTTCACCCTTCATCTTTGATAGGCGAAAACTCAAACTTAAAATAAAAAACCCCAAATTGCCCACAATGTAAAATACAGCCTTAAATCTTCATTTTTTAACCAAATTGACTGATTTAAGATTTGAAAAGTCAAATTTGACTAAGAATTTAAGAAACAAAGGTAGATTTTACCAAATAAAGGTTGTGTGCGGGCCCACATGGAGCGCCAAAATGCAAGCAACATAATACGCTGAGTTTAGAGATATCCACGCAGACCTCACAGGTCTCAAAATTTCCCTCAAAAAAATGTCTGTGCACCATGTCCACTTCTATGCACCTCTAAAGTAGTAGATTTAATGCAAAGGAAACAAAATTTGATCATTTCTTCTTGGAGAATGACGCCAAAAAGAGTGGATTTGCTGCTTAGATCTAAAATGCAAGGTTATGTAGGTGAGAAAGGAAACTTCCAGTGCTTTCTTTCTAATGATAAGCTTTGTTATCACAAGCACCAAAGCTTAAAATCAGATCTAAAGATTAAAAAAGCTATCTTTTGATGCCAGATCTGAACCTTTCCAAGCTAAAAAAAACTCAAAAAATGCCAAGTTTGGATCTCTTTCCCACATAGCACATAGAGAAATCTTCAATGCCTTGCTACAAGTAAAGAAACAAGTAACAGATCCCCTTTGCTTCAATGGTATGACATAACATTAGATCTATAATTAAGAAAAAGAACATAAAGAGAATTCCACTCCTCACATTTTCAAAATAAACTAATAGCATAACTAGACACATGATTATCGGGGTGGCTCTGATACCATATCAGAGTTGTTGCCAGGGTCTGAATAACATGAATGCAATAGTCAAGTGATCACACAAGACGAATCTGGTGCACATGACAAAGAAGCTAAAGCAATTTAAAATTATACACAGAGATAAATTGCACAAGACAAATAGGAGAAAACCTAATATTTGATTAACTTAAGATGTTCAAAGTGAAGAATACATATAGGAGAGCATGTAAGTAACTCCTCCACAAAAGGTGGTCAAAGCACCCTAAGAATAGACTGTAACTCCTCCATGAAAGGTGGTGACAAGGTTCTAAGAATAGAGAAGTAACTCCCATACTTGGAATAGCCAGTTAAAGGAGTTATTTATGACATTCTTATGACACCTATGACACATCTATGACACACATCTCCACATAAGCTAGCCTATCCCACGAATGTAGTAAAACTCCATGTATGCACATATATATAATATTCCCTAATTTAAATATGGAAAAATAAAAACCTACACTAAAAACATCTATAGAGTGAAAATATAAAAATTCACATGCTCACTCTAAGATGGAGAACTGCATTATAATGAGAATCTTTTGGGATATGTATGAAAAACCCATATAATGTAGTCTTTTATGAAGATCACTTGGTTATTAACCTTTCTCCATTCCACCCTTTTCATATTAAAAACAAGGGTTTCAATATTATAGGTACTTTCATGCAATAACTCAACACCCTTAAACCATCTTTAGATCACCTTTGATAGGAGAACGTACCTAATTAATGAAAGCATCTGCATAGTCAACACAAATGCAATTGTAGTAAAAAAATAAGGCCTTAGTGTGCCCTTATTTTCCCTAGTGTGGCCCTATTTCTATTTTTAGGTGTGACACACTTTAGATATCCTCCCCCTTAGTTTTACATCAACAATATACCTTCATAGTCAACATACATCAGATTTAAACTAGGTTTGAATATTTGATTAAAAGTTATTATTTATAACTCATTTTAGTTTGTGTAATTTATTATATTTTACATTCAGATTTTGTAAATTCTATATTCTAAATAATATTTCAATTGTTTATTTTTTATTACATTTAATTTTTAAATCAAATTAAACCCCTTTCAATATTTTGGTTATATCTCTCATCATCCACCATTGGAATTAAACATGTCTAAACCACAATTTCAATTTTTTTATATCAATGCATATTGTTACTGCCATTGATGCATTGGACATTCCAAAAACATATGTTTCAATCTCAAGCACAATATTCAATATCTCATTGATGTTAATGTTATTTATATTAACACACCTATTGAAGAGGTTAATCCACAATCAAATGAAAATTTGAAGCTAAAAATGTTTAAAGATCCTTTTCCAAATCATGAAAAAACAAACAAGATTAACTCTAAATTACATTATGCACACAATGTGCAAATTCCTCCTTCTACCCACAGGCATCCACTTGATAGCGTTATTGGTACTATTATAATTAATCAAGCATCATGTCCTATGATTATATTTAATTATAGTGAAGTTTTTGATGATATTTTATATATACACGTACTCTTTATTTGTGAATATGTTGACAATAAATATATATATATATAGTGTTATGATAAATAATGGATTAGTTGAAAATGCATCCAACATAAAACTCATATATATATATATATATATATATATATATATATATATATATATATATATATATATATATATATATATATATATGATACTTCTATAGTTTTCAAAACATTTGATGGTCATACATGGGATACTCTTGGACATGTAGTACTGATTTTACATGTGGGACCTCTCATAGTTCCTACCTCATTCTTAGTTATACCAATCAAAATAGTCTTTTATATACCATTATGATTATCTTGGACATAAATAATTAGAGCAATACCTTTTACAATGCATAAATGTCTAAAATATAGTCATGGTAATAAAATGGTCAAAATTATAGGAATCCAATATGGATATTACTCGGAACCAATGATATTTAATCCTCTTATAGAATAGCTGGTTGGAACATATATTGAGCAACATGGTAATCCAATAGTCTATAGAATTATTCAATAACATGATCTAGATATTTAAGATTACATTGTAGATTCAATTTATCCATTTATTTATGATCATGATACATTTACACATGAGCATAATCAGTTAGTTCCAAAGAGCATGGTACATTCTCATATGTAGAATATGTTACCTAAAAAATTTATTTATCTCCTAAATCACCACAATCTATTCTGAGTGATTCACCATAGGTATGAGTATTTACATCTTTTCCTATTACACATGAGGATACAAGGTCACATGGGTATATGAATAGTTATTTAGATGGTTATATTACAACATATGACTCCTATTCATATTTAGAGGGATCTAAAATTGGCACTTCCTCTTCATAAGAAGTCACTCCTTAATACCATCTAATTGTGTATACATATTTGCATCTTCTTGATTATATCCTTGGTTGGACACAACCTCTTTTTTCCTCCCAACCCACTAGTTGGGATAATGTTCTTGATTAGTTATTTAGATATTTTATAGTGTACATATCTTATTTTATTTTAATTCATTGTTACTTATTTTATCCATTATTCAAGAATTATTATATCCCTTGGATTTATTTTAACTTTGGTTACTTTCCCTCTTTATTTTCAAACCAATTTGAAGAATCCAAAAGAATTATCTTACAATATTTTCAATGCCTTTTCTTTATGGTGGTTCACTTTCTTAATACTAGATATTTATCATGCTATGTATTCCATTAAACTTACATGATCACATATTTTAACTTTTACACACTACATGGGCAAACATAATCCCTTTCCCATTGGGGGACATGTACACTCTTATCTATATAAATAATTTACTTGACATTACTATAACTCTTTTACATATGCATTGTGATATTTTTATTTCTTTTATTCTTTCCAAACTATTTTTCAGCACCTTATTGTGGATTATTTGAATCCTTCCTATTTGTATTATTTTTGAATCCTTTATTCTTATTTATTTTCAAATATTTTAATTTCCAATCTTGAAAAAATTTAAAAATTTAAAATATTTTCAAAATTTTAAAAATCAAGTGTTGGAAATTTACTTATTTTCATATGTTATTTATATCATGTTAAGTAGATAACATATTTCAGATTTCAATACACATTATGTTTTCACAAGATATGTGTGTGTAATACTATACATACTATTGTAATGTAGGACTACAAAGACGATGCTAGAAATATCTTGGTTAGTGTATAAATCAAAACAATAAATGATAATTATCATTTTAGTCCTAAGTACTAGGTTAAGTAATTATAAAAAAACAAATAAATCTACTAACGGAAGACACAAATAAAATTTACCTTCCTAGAGTGACTCCATCTTGCAATCGGTGTGAGAGAAGGCTTGTACTCAATATGGTGAAAAAATAATTTTTAATGATGTCAATTCTTTATGGGAAGAACCTCCTCTTGTCCCATTGGAAGTTATCTCTTGGATTGTGTTGGAAATGAACCTTTATAACAAGAAATTGGCATTATTTGTTTGCATACATAATCTTGGTTAATAATGGTCATGGCACTTGTATTTATAGGTTTTCAACTAACTCTAACCCAAGTGTAGTTAGGCTAGGGTCAAGTTTGGGAGTCCAAATGCAATTAATGATGGATTTAATTATGTATTTTATAGAGGCATTGCTCAAAATTTCTAATTTTTATGGCATTTATGTTGATATTTTGTAATTCTTGACTTTGAGGATGATGACATCATCATGACATCATTTTCCTAGATATTTATTAAATTTTGATTTTTAGAAATTAGATATTCACTAATTCAACATAGATTTTTCACTTAAGTAATTAATTTAATTTATTTGGTTAATGAATTCTTCTTAGTCTTTTAGTCATTTCAAGAATTGGGTAACATGCCTTGCTTAATTAGTTTAAAATGTCAGTTTGTTTTGTCACAACTTGACTGGGGATGAATATATGAGAGATTATCATTGAATATAGGGTAATAACCTAAATAGAGAAAACTTGATGTAATTTTGGGCAATTAAGTCCAATGTTTGGATGAATTCAAGATGTCCAATGCTTATTAGGCCTAATTTGCATGGTTTAGTAGAAAGTAGTCTAAATTCCATTTAGACATGGAAGTGGCTAAAAAGGAGTGTCTAAATTTTGACCCTATTTGAGTAGGTGTTGTAAGACACAATCACAATAATGTCTTCTAAAATAATGAAAAATTAATTATGTTGAAAATTTTAATGTTTGAAAAGTGATGTGTTGAAAATTGTAGGTTGTTACAAGCTAATAGTCACAAGCTGATGCCCTAGAGGATAGTTTGATGGGCCCTAAACGCCCCCATAATGGATTGAGTGGAAAATAGTGTTATCAAATGAGCCCTTAAAAATATTAAAATGACATCATCTAATGGTATAAATAAGGATTTGACCTAATAAGGTAGTTTTAATCCTTGGCATAGTGGTGTGCCCTAGTAGAGAAGATTTGAGCATGATACAATAATTCTTTCCCTAATATGGTGGATGTGATCAATTATTGGTCTAAAAATAGTTTTCCCTATTATGTAAAATTAGCAAATGGACATTGATTAATAGTGAGCTAACATAAGGGAATGGGTGGAATCTGGGGTACCTACTAGTATAGAGATGCATGTCCCAACTAGTAGTGATCAATATTCATTTGTGAGTTAGTTATTATGTGTTTGGGTGTTGTTTGGGTAGGTCTAATGGAGCAAGAAGATGTACCGGTGGAACCATTTCTTTATATATAGTTTTGCCTAATTATTTTTTTAGTATGTGATGTTATACATCATTATTATAAACAAACCATGATAATAATGTGTGTCATATGTATGGAAAAACTTAATTCAAATGAAAATATAACAACTTATGCATGAAATATGATCAATCAAATCCCAAGTATAATGATAATGTGATGAACTAACTTTAGGAGCGAATAAAAAGATTCAAAACTCAAGTAAAATATATAATCAATAAAGACTTGAGTGTAAACATAATGTAATAAACCTAGAATAACCGAGGGGGAGGCATAAAAACATAATCTAAGTTCAAAAAGAAAACACCTTAAGCCCAAGTAGTAACCAAGACTCAAGTGTAACTTGATTGTATTCATACACACAATAGTCAACATGAACAAGTATAAAGCATTTAACTAAACAACCTATGACACAGTCTAATAAATAAACTATGTTAAGGAAAAAATGTAAGAAACAAATAGAAATACAAAAAAGCAATGAACCAAAACTACTTAATGAAACTCTTTATGCATGTGTAAGATAATTTTTATGCTTCTAAAAAGGATACCCCTAGGATATAGGGAAAAATAACATAATAACAAGAATGGAGAATAGAATAATAAGGAAGAAGTGGTTGAGTTAAATCAAAATACCCTAGGTAAATGGATGCTACCTACATAGTCCCATGGACATGAGTTCCAATATAGACCTTAGGATGAATGAAGTTATTCTAAGATTCAGGATAGAATAAAATTGATGACAAGGAAATATAATTGACGTATAGAGTAAAAATAAGAATGGACTAGTAAAATGATAAGAGAGTGAATCAAATGGGGGTAGGCACTCACAAGGATGAGAATGTTAGGCATAAAAACTCACAAAACTTTGAGAGTGTGATTTAGGCTAAAACCACACTCAAAGAAAAAAAAAATTGTTCACAAATTAAATAGGTTGATAATGCATAATGTTTATTGTAGACACTCTTTTTTGGCTGGATTCCATGTCTAAACAGACTTTAGATCGACTTATACCAAATAATGCAAATTAAGCCTAAAAGTCACCAAATATCTCAAATTCATCTACACATAATAAATTAGTGCCCAAAATCATGTTGAGGAATCCATATTTGGGTTATTATCCTATACATAATGATAACTTCACATGAAATTTATCCCTAATCAAATTGTGACTTTGTAAATTGACAAACTGGCCTTTTGACCCATTAAGCGGGGCACTTAACCAATTCCTAAAATTTTTAAACCCTAAGAATAATTAATTAAATAAATAACTATTATTAAATACTTAAGTGAAAAATCCATGTTTAATTAGTGAATATCTATTTTATGAAAAGGAAATTTTGATAAAAATGAGGTCATGATGATGTTGTCATCCTTTAAGTCAAAGAATTAGAAATATATTCATAAATGCCTTAAATTTATAAATTGTGAGCCATGCTTAATAAATCATATCTCTATCCCATATATTAATTGATTTTCCCCTCCCTAACTTAACCACAGTTAAATATAACCTAACTACACTTGAGTTAGGGTTAGCTGGAAAATCTATAAATACAAGTGTCATTACCATTGTTCCAACAAGTTCTTAGGCTAAAATTATAATTTTAAATTATTGAGAGACAAAAAGCTTTTTTTGTAAATAATTAATGCCAAATTTTCTCTATAAAGTTTAATTTTTTTTACCACATGTCAAGCCAAACCAAGCCAAGCCAAGCCAAACACAAGTGAACAAAGAGAGGTGTTACCCTCAAAGCAAATGCTTTCACAAAGGACTCCATTGGACATAAAAGATGAGCATGAAAAATATTATATGCCAAAAAACAATCTCCATTTGACAAGGAAGGTAAATGTATTATTTTCTTTATCTTCTAGTTGTGTTTGAGCTAATTACGTTATTTCTCACATAAGTACTTAGGCAAGGTAGTTATTGTTTTTATTGATTTATTTGATTTGGGTTTTATAATTCTAATAAAAAGATAATATTGATGATCTCATTTATAATATTATGTTACATAATGGCATGATTTATGGGACCACACACCCCACATGCACTAAGAGAGTGATAGTGGGCCTTTAAAATCCAATAAAAGCTCACTTAAAACCTTAGTTTTTAGCTTTTTTCCTTGAAAACCTATGTTTTTGTTTGATTGATAATTAGTGACTTTTTACCTATTTATTGATGACTTTTCCATTGCATTTTGGTGACTTTGACATAAATAATGAGTTCACTCCCTGATAATCGATGGCTTCAAACACATCATACCTTTCTAGAAATGGCTTCATCTAGAGGAAATAGTGTCTTCATCCCCTAAAAATGATGAATTTATCAAGTAACCATCCTCTATGTTTGCATAAATTTTTAAGTAAAACAATAAATTTTACTAATATAATCAATGACTTAGGGCCTACTAAATTGCCACTTTGCCAAAATTGTGTTCTCTTTATGCTAGTTTTATAGGAAATTGGTGACTTCGCCTTGTTCTCTAAATAGTGACATTGCCCTATGTCAAAAAATTGAGAGATTCAAAAATTAAATTTATTTTAGACTAACCATTTTAAGAAAACACAAATAAATCCATTAACACTTTTTATAGGAAACTAGGTAAAAAAGAGAAGCTTTTAATCACTTTGAAAGTCAATCTCACTTTCTTTTTGGTGCATAAAAATCACTTGAAAAATAACTTTACTTTTCATTTATCAAAGTTACAAGTTTAAACACAAAGGGCCAAACTTCACTTCACATTTTTTTAAATTACTTAAAAATAATAAAAACATTAGATTTAGTGCTCCTAAGAGCTTTTGCTTTTTTGCTTTCCTTTTTTTGAGAAATTACTTAGTTTCTTTTCCTAAAATAGTTTCTTTTTAGCAAAACCTTGCATGTATGCTCTCCCGCCATCCCATTTAGGGAACTTGGGTGATCAAAAGTGAATCATTTTCTCTTGATTGGTTGAGTTGTATAAGTGAATAAAATTCATGTATACTCTCACCAATATCTGAGTGACTTTGGTGACTCAGAAATGACCCTAAAGTTCTTCCATTTTTATTTATTTCCTTTTCTGCATTAGATTGTGAATGGGAGTTCATAGCCTTCTCATGAGTTATCTAGGATGATTTTAACTTAGGGTTTCATCTTTCAATACTTTTTCAACCCCACTCTTTAGTGGGTATATAAATTAGGTAAACTTTCGGATAGGATAGTGGTAATCAGTTACCCTAACCATCTCAATGGGTACCTAATCCATATTGCATCTAGAAATTAGAATTCACTAAGAAGTACATGAATGAATTTTTTATACAAATGAATAAACCATTAAATAAAATGTGATTAGGTTTGTACTCATTTTACATGATTATTCCATCATGTTAGCCACATGTGTGGACCATGTATAACTCATTGAAAATTTTAGATTTAGATCAACCTCACTTACCATATAATATTTTTCCAAATATCAAGTTACTTCAACACTCTAACGTCTTTCCATGTATCAATGCTTGAGAGAGATATCAAGGCTTAAAAAACTCTACCTACATGCACTCTTACATTTTTATATTAACAATTAATTACATTTGAGCATTGGTATATTAGTGGAAACTTTGGTGGAGACTGTGCAACCTTGTCAATATTAGCATAGGAAATACACTTTGGTTCTTTTATTATTCTTTTACATGCATTTTTTTAGGGGTTAAATTCCTTTTTGTGTCAAACCACATCTAAAATGAGTCAAAAACTTCAAAAACAAAACACATGTTACACACACCACTTTGAGTAAAAAAGTGTTACATTATTTAAATCACTCAAAACAATTGACTTCGATTGAAATTCTCAAAAAATCACTTTTGTACACTTGTTCAAAGAGACGTTTTTATGTAGCCTAGTTTGTCCTGAGAAATTTACCTTTGTGCAAAACCAATTCAAATACCATTTGGGTCCCTTTATTCCAAAAAGTTTTGTTATGTTATCCATTTGAGTCTAGGCCATTATTCATTTAAAAATTTGAATATTTTGTACTAAGTTTAAAATTCATCTTTCAAAGTTTAGATCCAAAAATAATTGGTTTACACTGAAGTCTTGCCTACTTTGGGTTTAGGTATTCACCTTTACATTTTTATTATGCAACTTGGATCAATTTCTCACTTGATTTAAATAAGTTTTCCTAGACCTAAGAGTGGTTTAATTTTTTTGTCTTGAACCAATTTACCATCTCAAACTAAGGTCGAAACTCATTTTTCAAGTATATCTCTAAGCAAAACTAGTTTAAATTTGAGCATTGTCTATCACTTGGGCTTGAATTTTTACTATTTGATCTTAGTTTTTTACTTTAGATTGACTTTTCCAATTAGTTTTAGACATGTGCCTTGAGTAAGTTTTATTCTAAGGTCAAGTTTGTATTAATATCATGTACCATGATTAATCCATGTGTCTAGATCAATTGTTTAAAACCATTTACCTTAGAGTTAGATTGATTTCAATATTTTACCTCAACCATTTTATTCCCAAGTCTAGCTTTATGAGATTGGCCAAAGACCTAGAATTGTTTTCACACTTTAAACCTAGTTTATTCCCTTCTAAGTCTAGTTTTATAAAAGTATCCAAAGACCCAAAACCTTTTGTTTCATTATCAGACCTAGATTAAGTTTGTTCAAATCACCTTACCAAAGATTGGTTTCATGTTTTCCTTCCAATTTGCCTTTTCCTTAGACCTAACATAGACATTTCACCTTTAGGCTTTTTTCTAAAATCTAAGGGTTATTTTCCAAAACCACATTCATTAGTCATATTTAGACCTCTTTTTAAAGATCTAAATGTGGTTTAGTGATAGTTTTTAGATCAGTTTTTTAACTTTCCAAAGTTACCTTTTTAGGCCACATTTCAAGCAGTTATAAACATTAGACTTTTTTCTTTGAGAGATGTTAACCATATATTAGAATTTTCCTTGATATACACATAGTAGGACCATGTATAATCTAGGTTATGAGAATATAATCATAAATTATCCCTTCATTCAAGAACCATATGGCAATGACATAGTTTATGATATGGATCCATATCCTTATTATGCTACTTAATATACAAAACAAGGACATTAACCACTAGTACAGTACTTGGTTAATACACTTTTATCTAGGTCAAGATCAAAAACAAATGGTCCAACACCTTCTCAATGTACTACCCATCATCGAATAGGTCCAATAGTAGACCTAATATGTAATCATGCCAATAATTTATGACCCATACTTTTTTGACAATCATTGACTTTAAAATAAGGATGATATTTTATTTAGGGTCATAGAGGTATGAGAAAAAATTTTGATAAAATTTTATGAAATTCCACCTAGTTTAGTTAGAGTGCCTAGTAATGTACTTCATGTCACACCAATTGAATATGACTCAACTAGTTACCATTAGGGACTCATGCCAATACATAAGAAAAATATTAATGTGATTGCATGAGGAAAGGGTCCAATGGCTAACTAATTCACATAGATGTAGTAGGCATATCAGACATATCTCAATTTAGCTCAAATTTCAATGTTATGGCCATTTAAAATACCCCACTTATAGAGTTATCTCCTTCAATATATATTCAAATTAATTCTTTGATCCATAATAATCTAAACACAAACCCATTTGTCAAAAATACATTTATTGGAAACATGTTGAATGTCTTGATCATTGAGGAAGTGATTGTGGATTCTACCCAAGACCATTTTCAAAATATAGAGGATAAAATGCAAGTGTATCCAAATTTCAACTAAAGTGCATCAAATACACCACAAAATAATTCAAAATAGTAGGTGCCTCTTACCAATACCATGAGTGGTTTACAAAAATAGGGGAAAGCATGCCTAGTTACCAATCATAGTAATAAACTACCACCCCTCAACCAAAAATTTCCTCAAACATGTAGAAAGGGGCAAGTAGCCAACAAAAACCAACACTCTACCCTAGCAAGTTTTGAACACTACCCCATCTCAATAGGTGGTGACTAATATTTTTTAGACATAGACATAGACCAAAGTACCATAATAATAAATGTTGAGTTTATTGTAGACATTGTCTAATCAACGATTTATTCTTATTATTCAATAATATATGCCTAACATCCAATAAATGCCCATTTCACAATAGGTGTTTACCCAAAAAAGAGGTCCCAACATATAACAAGTACCCATTAGGAAATAATTTCCTTTTAACTAACATGTACCTCATATATAATAGGGATCCAAAATGTAACACATTTAACACTAGGGCTTTATTCTATAGTAGGTATTATTTATATATTAGGGTCCAACTAGTTGACAACAAATCCTTATTCAAACCCATCAAACACAATACCTTCCACAAATCCATATATCTCTATCATAGTAATAGTTCCCTCTAAATAAAATAAATACTCTAAACCCTAACCATAATGTTTATCAACAATGCATACCATAGCATTAGCCTAATCCTAATGTACAAACATGTATTTATGGTCAATTGGATTATCAGACCAACATTCCACAATACCCCATTCCCCCACTATACCCTAGTCAAGGTAATCTACCTTTTATTACCCAAACATAACCACAACTAGTTGTACCATCTAACATCTTATCCCAGTAACTATAGAAAATGAAAGATGCAATTACATCCATTTAGATAGGAAATCAAACCAAAAAGTTCAAATTGGACAATGTTTTCTCTATACATTTAACATGGAGTACCTCCAAATACCATTTCATCCAAGATATGATCCACCAAAATTTGGAAAATACAAGGTCAAAGAGACCACATGGAGTATTTAAAAGAGTTCCTTGTCACTTGCTAGCTAGTGGCCTATAATGGCATCTACCTACTTCTTCTATTTACTCAAAGTTTAACTAGAAAGGCCTTGGAGTGGTTTCTTATGTTTTCAAAGTATTTGGTATCTAATTTTGATAATATTTTAGATAAAATTATACAACATTTATCCTAAAATAACTAGCATGAGATTTTGGTACTTGATTTGAGCCAGGCTAGGTAGAAGGTTAGTGAAATATTTACAATTTACTTGTAATGGTGGAGGGTATTTACAAGCCATTTCACACATAATTTACTAGATAAACAATTAGTAGCTATGTTTACCAAAAAAAATCATAGTGAAATATATTATCACTTCGATAATCCATGTGCTCACATATTTGAGGAGATCATTGAGAAAGTTATACAAATTTAAAAGGCTCTTATTAATAAAATGATTATCAAGTTTTCTTCTTCAAACCAAGATTTAGTCTTGAGTTAGAACCCAAACCCAGTCCAAATGTAAGATTATGCACTAGCTTAGGCTAATAAATTTGAAAAACCTAAACCATATAACCACAATAAGAATGTTATCTATGATGGGGTCACTGAGATGTGTCATTCAATATGTCAGTGTGTATAGTTGAAGCATCTTATTAAAAACATGTTAGAAAATAGAGAGATCTAGTTGGATAATAGAAATTCTAATTCCAATCAAAACCTGGGTATTTATCGAAACCTATTTCCATAACATAAAAATACCAATTAGAACCATCAATAATGAACTCCACCATAATAACAACATAAACAAAAATACTAATAACAATAACAAAACCAACACAAAATGGATAGAACCAAGGCCAGAATGACCCTAATAATTAATAGACCAATCATGCAGTCACTCATGACTATAATAGAGTTATAGGTCATGTTGTTGTTGGTCATGTATCCATAATTACCGTTAACCCTAGGATAACATCCAATTAAAAAAAATAGTTTTTAATAATACCTATCAGACTCCTTATGTTGGTAATCCTTCTTTGACCTATGACTATAGCCAAGTGCAACAATAAGCAAGGATTATCGTATCAATCCCCTCTCCATTTTTTTTGGTTATAATATTCATTTACCTAATTTTTATTATACAATTACAACATGATGTACTAAATTTACCATTCCAAGACCATAACCATCCAATGAACCCATTCAATCCCCAATAACAGATATGAGTAAGCCATTTTTTAATATAAAAGAGAAAACATATGATATTATTGAATAACTAAAACAAACATCCACATAAATCTCTATTATATTTTTTTTGCACATCTACCATTCACAAAAGTATCCTTACTAAACTCCTAAGCCAGTCCCAAGTACCAAATGATATTACGCTAGACAAATTTTAAGCTTTGGTTGGACACATAATTCTAGGCCAGTTATTGAACTTTGACCAAATTGATATGTCATCCCTAATACCTCTCTAAAATAACCCATTATACATTAAATTTTTCATAACATGACATAATGTTAAACATGTCCCCACAGACAATGGGTCAGGCCTTAATATTGTGCCTATAAAGTTAATCAAGCATCTAAGATATATAACAACTGACCTTCAACTAGAGACCATTACCATCAAGGCCTATGAAAATGAAGAATTATAATCATAAGGAACCATCTATTTACCATTTTTCATTGGGTGTTTGATCCATAACATACTTGACCACATCCTAGATATATATTTATCATATAATTTGTTTGGGTAGACCATAGATACACAATCTATGCATTATCTTTAACCTTGCACCAGTGTATCAAGTATCTTGATTCTAGGATGGATGTAGCTACTCATTGAGACTTATAGCCATATCAGTAAATCAATCATTTAGAGGCCAAGTATGAGATCTATAATTATTGTTTTGACCTAGACATTGTACCAAATAAGGATAAAGTAATACTTGTCAAATTACTAGACTCCAATTACGTAGACCCTGGCAACCTTGCCTCAAACTCATATGTACATCCTATTGAAATTTAAAATCATTTTATTGTTTTGTAAAATAGTCTAGGAGAATACTTTACCCATAAATCCAAGCTTACACAAAACCCCAGGACTTATGGAAGACCCAAAGCTAATCCAATTTTCATGGAATGGTGATAAAATGGAAAAGGAAAACTTCATAGCCCAGTGCCTATTATTTTCACCCCATCCATAAGCCAAGAAAAATATAATTAAAAATATAATTCTTAGTTGTCCAATGATTATTTTTTTGATTTTAACCAAAGTAAAAAGTATCCTATCCCTAATAGTATTATGGATAACTAAGCTTATGAAGGCAGAGGCTTGGGTAAAATTAGCAAGGTACTATTGAGCCAATTTTTATAACCAATTAAAATGTTACTCATGGTATTAAATTTGGGATATAATGTTCCTTTTGGAGACCATAATCAAGGAATCTCTATCTAATTGGATACCATAGCCTATTTCAAAGAGTGGGTAAGCACACTTATCCAAAAGTAGAAAAATAAAACATTGAGGTCCCAAAGTGAAAACCTATTTGAGGTGCTTTATTAGACCCCAAATTTTGACTAACTATTTTGGATTTTTGGTTTGGAACTAACACAAAATTATAGTAACATGACATAGGAAGACCATGTCATGGAACTAACATGGCACAATACGATCATGGTATGGAAATGTTGACAATTTTGACCCCACATGTCAAAATTGCCACCCTTATCATTTGAAACTTTACATACCATGTTTTTTTGTGTTGTGAATTAGTAATTGGTTCTAAAAATTCCTTGAATAATCCATGGTTAATAGTTCTTAGGGTTGCATAGGTGATTTAGGGTCTTTTCTTTCAATTGTCTTGTTCTTTGTAGGAAAGTATTGATGTTGATCAGAGCAGTTGAAAGGAGCAAGTTTTTAAAGAAGACTTAAAGATTTACAAGAATAAGGATTTCTTTCCAAAAAATCTAAAGGGTTCTTTTGTAAAAAATCCAAAGGGTTATTTTGCAATAATTCTAAAGGGTTCTTTTGTAATAATTCTGAAGGGTTCTTTTGCAATAATTCTAAAGGGTTTGTTTCCTTTAGAAAAGTCAGTTTCATTTTTTTCAAAAGGTGCTTTACAACTTTTCCAAAGTCCTTTTCAAATTTTTTGAGGACCTTTCCAAATATTTTGAAGGCCTTTTCAAAAATCTCAAAGGTCATTTCGAAATATTTTGAAAACTATTTCAAAAGTGTAAAAGGGGTTTTTGAAAGTTCAGAGGACCATTTCAAAAGTTTCAAAAGTAACATTTCAAAAATTCTAAAAGGTTCATTTTCAAAAGCCCAAAGGGAATTTTCATGAAGCTGAAGGTTATTTTTAAAATAAAAGGTACTTTTCATGAAATCTAAAGGGTCCATTATAATTTTTTCAAAGGGAATTTTTATAAAGCCCGAAGGGTTTCTTTCCAAAAAATCTAAAGGCAAAGGCACTTAGTATATTTTTGAAGGAATTCCTTTAGGGAAAAGCCCAAAACAATTCCTTTGGGAGAATTATCTAAAGGAAATTTCCATTTTTAGAAATGTTAAAGGAATAAGCCCAAGAAAAAAGTCTAAAGAGAAAAGTCTCAAACAAATTGTCTGCAAGAAATATATAGAAGCAAAAAAATTCATCAAAAAAACGTGTGAAACAATTCTTGCAGGAAAGTGATAATCAAAAAGTCTGAATAAAGGGTCAATTCCATGGGAAAGGACCAAGGAAAAATTCCAAAATAATTATATACCAGATAAAGGAATACATGTAAAAATGAATAGCCCAAGATCAAAAAGATGAGGAACTTCAAAGAGCTAACATGGAGTTTCAAATGCTACATATATGATCTTAACACATAATTTCATGCATGCTTCAATTTTCAAAGCCCCTTTTCATGTAAGTAGAGGCCATTTAGAGTTGATTAGTCTTGAGTTTGAGTCAACTTTTTTTCAAAGTGTCACATCTATTCTAATCTATCTTATTAATTGAAGGCTTTCAACACTTCCAACTTATTCAAACTAAAGTTCTTCATCTAAGGATTGGCATAACATCATCTCATGCAGGATGGAGTTACTTAGAGTTGACTAGATAAGACTTATCATGAATTTTCCTTGTTTTCCATGTAAAGAAGGACTTTCTTTTGTTTCAACTCAACTTCCAAGCCTATCAAGTGGGCTTTCTCTTTGAAGATTTGGTGTAGATTTCATGTGTGGAGTAGATTAGTCCAAGATGGGCCCACATCCTTTTCCAATTCCAAAGAGCTTTTTCATGTAAGACATAAGAAAAAAAGCTATTATTTCAAGTTTTGGTTATCTTTTGATAGCTGAAGTTGGACTTGTGAGATGTGAGAGTTGATCTTCTCTTCTATTTTTAGTGCCAATATCTTGGCTTTTGTATGCTTTTACTCTATAAGTTGGATTTTTTAGCCATTTTAAGGATCCCTCTTTTGGTAAGACTAAACTCTACCAAAGATTGAGTTTGTAACCTTTTCAAATAAATAGAATGATTATTTTCAAATTTTAGGTTACTAGTATAGTGTATTTATGTCATTGATTTGCATAAATGATAGAATTTTCTTCCTTGTCAAGTCCTAATTCTTACTTAGTTATTAGTTGATCAGATTATACAAGTCATGTCCTATGTGTGATGTCTTTTGGTTGAAGTTACAATGGATATGAGTGGCTGGATAGTGCCTTAAATTAGTCATATTCCATCATTTCCCTCAGGATTTGATCACTAGATAAAACCTTTTCATGAGATGCATAGGAGTCAATTGGAGTTAAAAGTTTATTCTTTTTCTTGTATAATTAGTGTTTGTTTTTAGAATCTCAAATTGAGTGGATGAACCAAAATATAGGTGTATCACCATCATTAGATAAGATTTTCCTTTAGTTCTCTTTCTTACCTTTTCTCTCTTCCCTTTTCCTTAGCAATTTATTGCATAGAGTAGAGATCCTAATTGATACACCAAAGGGAACTAGCCCTTAGAATCTAGATATTCAATCCATTGATTAGGCCACCCATAACCTAAGATTATTTTAATTTTTTATTAGACTATGAAGGCTTATAAATACCTTCATAATTGTGTGATTTTGATTGACAATAGTTTTTGGCATGCTCGATGGGACACTTACTCTTTGGCATAGCTAAATTTTTGGATTTGAGGAGAAGCATTTGTAGTAGAGGAGAATATATATCTTCTTCACAAACTAAATATTCTTTAGGTTTCATAGTTCATAGCATCATTTAGGTAATTATTTCATGCCAAAGATTACTATGAGGTCAACTAGCAAAGGTATTCCTTTTTAATTCATTGATTTGTCTTCTACATCATATAAAATATCAAGGTTTAGTTGGACAAACTCATATCCTAAAAAATAATATTTGTCTCTGAGTTATTCTACTACTCTAATCACTACAACCCCCACTATCTAAATGGCTATCATAAACTAGGTGTTTGTTCCATTTAATAGAGGTATCCCACTAAATTTAACCCAATTTTATGGAATTCTAGTGTCTTCCCTCAAGAGCATCCCATTCTTCTCAGGAGAAAATCAAACAACCCTATTGAGCATATCCAAGATGTGGCTAATCTTTATTTAGTCCATAATGTTATTGAGGATAATGTTGTTATTAGATTTCTTGTTTCTTCCTTCAAAATAAAATCATTATAGTGGTATATAAACCTACCACTAAACTCAATTTCTACTTTGGATGAATTGGGCATAGCCTTAGTCAAGCAATTTGAAGACAAATATGATCATCTCTCTTTGGTTGAAGAGTTAACTACATAACGAGAGCTCTTCATGAGTTCATGTCTGATTCTAATTTAAAATTCCAAAAGACATGGACTATAATACCTATGTTGATTAGGCCATCCCCTAAATATGAATTCATGTACTATTTGAAAGCTCTTAACTCTATCATTAGTGTGATGATATAGTTAATGGGTGGTACTACCTTACCAAATGCTTATGAGGTTGTAGTAAGGGCATAGAATAGTTTGATACAAGTTGGTAATCTTTCTCCAAGTCCTATAATACCTATATTAACAAAATTAAGTTCTATACCAACCCCTTAAGTTCCTCTAATTCCTTAAATTCCATCCTTAGCTCCTATTCCATCACCTCAAGCTTAAATTACAACCCCTACTAGTCAAGCTAGTGAGATAGGAGAGTTGAAAAGCTTGTTGCAATCCTTTGGGATTGAAATAGTCTAATGCAAGAGGTAATAATTTTATGCCAATAGGCCTTATCAACATCAAAATTATAAAACCTATTAGCCCTTCATAGATCAAAGGCTTCTTTATCAAGTTTTTAGAGAGAATAGACCACCTTATCAAACACAAGGAGCTATAAATCCAATTAATCCATATGATACCCTTGATCCTAATGCATATTCCACTTCAAAATCCATTTTTTCCATCCCACCTCAAAGTAACTTGATGCAGGATTCAGGTTAGTAGTCCTCAAATCTCAATGATGCTCAAAACCAAGCTTGGTATGATAAAATATCACTATGCCACAAATGACACCAGAAGAGTTTTATTTTCAAGGAGGTCAATACTAGGATACAATTTTAGAATCAAAAGGAAAGACTCAATAGGTTTAAGGGTATCCTAATGACATTAATGTGTATTTGCAAGTGGATGATCATGTTTCTTTTACTCAAGGTGTTGAAACTAACTATATAAGTGGTCAAGTTACAGTTGTAACTAGAGCTAAAAGAAGAGCTATTGTTGAGGCTCAAGAGGTGAAGAATGCTTCAAGTACTCCTAATTTTGTTTCTAAGAGTACAAAATAAAAATTTTATACCCCTATAACTCATAAAAATCAGAATATAGAGTTTAGAAAAGTTCATCAAATACCTCTAGTTCATAAGCAACCAATTCTTCAAAAAGTACAAACAAAGGTTGTTGAGTCTTAGTTTAGTATAGTGAATTATATGAATAATTCTAATATCATAATTATAATTTGGGATTCTCTTTCCATCCTAGGATAAAAATATATGCTCATCCAAGAGCTTTTAGCTCTCAAATTATCTCAAAAAATAATTGAGAAATAAGGTGTTCTCTTAACTAATTTAGATCAACCAACTAAGAAACAATTAAATCAAGTAAATAATATGGTAAAGGTGGAAAAAACTAGGGTAAAATAAAATAAAACTCATCCTTTCTACCTTTATTTGATACTAGGTGATACTTTGGTTCATAACTATATGGTGGATAGTGGAGCTAGCAGTACAGTCATGCCTAAATAGATTGTAGAAAAGCTCAGCCTTGTTTATGAGCCAAAAACTAAGGGGGTATTTCAATTGGATGGATCACAAATAAATATTTTAGGAATCATCAAATATCTAAAATTGACATTACATGCTTGTCCTAGTGTTACTATTTAGTAGGATGTTGTTGTGGTAGATTTGCCTCCTTACTTTTTTATGTGCCTTTCAAGGGACTTCACCTCAAAGATTGGGGGATATTTATCAGCTGATTGGAAATATTTGATGTTCATAACCAAGTATGGTACCAATTTAACAATTCATTTTAAACCTATTTCACATTTCCATATGGAGCCATATATGCCAAGTGTTCTGAGCACTAACTGTATCATCTCAGATGATGTACTAGAACTAGTGGAGTAAAAAATGGATCACCTTTGGATGGAGTTCCATATTTTTTTATTGATGAGTGGTATTCCAATTTTCATGAACATGACCCTTATAATCTGATTGAAGAATAAGTACTCAATGTATATTGCCTTCATGAGAATGATGTACCAATTCCAGCCATTGTTAAAGATGATGAATCGAGTGAAGGTTTATGGCAATTGTAATTTTATGGATCAAGGAATAAACATGGTACCAGGGATGGAATGATGTTGGTTTCTCCAAAAAATAAAATGTATTTCTCTTTTATTAAGTTTTATTTTGGTTGTTCAAATAATGTTGTCGAATATGAGACATTATTTCATGGTTTACAGTGGGCTAGGAAGATGAAAGTCAATGCCTTGCAAGTTTTTGGTGATAGTGAACTTATAATTCACCAAGTAAGAGGTTTAAATGTGTGTAAAAATGTGTTTCCTATATCTTACAAGCATATAATATGGGACTTAATTGAATATTTTCAAGACTTTAACATTCATGCAATACTAAGAGGTGTGAATAAACATGCAGATAGGTTGGTTGCTAGTGGGGCACAATTTAGTATCCTAGCAGATATAAAAACTAAAAAAAATAGTCACATGTAAAGGTGGTTATAAGGCCTTCTGTTCTAGATAATCATGAGAATTGGCAACTATTCAAAGATGATAATCAAATTATGAGATTTTTATAAGAGGAGGCTGAGTTTTCTTTAAGAAACCAATCAAGGTATTTACAAAATTATGGTGATTAAGTTGTAAAACTAAAAGCAAATAAGCTACCCAAAGTATTGGTCACACTTGAGAACATTTTCAATGGTGATGATGAGTTAAGGAAGGATAATTCATCCTTATTAACAAAAGAAGATCACTATGCCAATGTAAAGATTATAGCTAGTAAGAATTTGAAGTTGGGTAAGGTATTCACTCCTTCAAAAAAGGAAGATTTCATTGAGTTCTGCACAAGTTTTGGTGATATATTTTCTTGGAAATATAGTGATCTCAAGGGATTTGACCCATGTTTAGCTCAACACACCATTGAGTTAGAGGCTAAAACTAAACCATTGAGACAAAGACAAAGGTCCATCAATCCTAAGCTTGAGCCTTTGATGAGAGTTGAGCTTCACAAGATCATAGAGTCATCTATTATATTTCCAATCAAGAACTCAACTTGGGTGGCAAATATTTATTTGGTGTGGAAGAATAATGGCAAGATTAGATTGTGTGTTGACTTTCAGGATTTAAAAAAGACTTCACTTAAATATCACTACCCATTACCATCAATGGAACAAATTTTATATATGGTTATAGGTTTAGAGAGTTTTTCTTTGTTGGATGGATATAGTGGCTACAATCAAATTTTGGTCAAGTAAGAGGACCAATTTAAGACAACCTTCACAACCAATTGGGGGACATTTTCATATAAAAAGATGCCATTCAGTTTATCTAATGCTAGAGAAACCTTTCAGAGATCCATAAATATGGCATTTCAAGGCCTTATTAACAAGTTTTTACTTGTTTATTTAGATGATATAATAGTGTTTTCAAAGAATTCAAATTATCACATGGTTCATCTCAAACAAGTGTTTGAAAGGTGTAGACAATTTGGGGTATCTCTAAATCCCAAAAAGTGTGTATTCTTGGTTCATGAAGCTAAGCTCCTTGGCCATGTGGTTTCAAAGTATAGTTTAAGCATAGGTTTTTAAAGTATTGATTAAATTCTTTCACTTTCCTTTCCTAAGCACAAAAAGGATATGCAAATATTCTTTATGAAAATCAACTTCATAAGGAGATATATTTCATATTTTTCCATTTTATCTAAGCCACTTATAGCCATTCTAAAGAAGAATTAGAGCTTCAGATTGTCTAAAGAAGGAATTTTTTTTTTTTAATATATGAATAAGGCCATAGCTAGTGCTCCCACACTTATAAATCCATATTTCACAAATAATTTCATTTTGTATACATATGCTAACATGGATACCATTTTAGGCATTCTTATGCAACAAAATCATGAGGCTTTGAAGCAACCAATAGCCTTATATATTCAAGGATTGGAAGAGTATGAAACAAGGTAATCTTTTGTTAAAAAATATGTACTTTTAGTTATAATGTCTCTTAAGAAATTTGGATACTTGTTGTCTAACAATATGATACACTTAATGGTTTCTCATCAAATCATCAAGGAGCTATTTTTGAAAAAAGATATAAATGAGAAGAGAGATGGTTGGATAACCAAGGTAATGGAGTATGATGTGTAAATTAAGGTCACAAAGCTGATTAGAGGTAAATGACTTTGTGAGCATCTAGTTTAAGACTTTTAAGAGACTAATGAGGTTACTTTGGTGTCAAATGATGAAGAGATTGCAGCTAGTCATGCCTCAACTTATAGATAGTTTCATGACTTGGTAAGATATCTCCAAGATGGTATTTATCCATATCATCTAAGTGATTTAGAAATAAGATATTTTAGGTTGCAATCAATTCCATTTTTTCTTATTGATGGTGTTTTGTTCAAGAAAGATATCAATGTTATGTTTCTAATGTGTATTGAGCCAAGCCAAACTTAGAGATTGATTAAATAATTCCATGATGGACATGGTGGAGGACATTTTTCCACAATAAATATATCCCTTAAGATCATGAAAGGTGGGTACTATTGGCCTAATATATCTGGTGATTACTATGCATGGGTTAGGAGGTGAAAACAATGTGTTATGTTTGTAGGAAAAGTAAAACTTGCAGGCTTACCTCTTCAACCAATTATGGTGGATCAACCCTTTATCTAATGAGGATTGGAATTTATTGGTATCATAAATCCTCCTTTAATATTAGGACATAAATGTATTCTAACTGATACAGATTACTTCACATGTTTGACAGAAGTAGTGGCATTGAAAGAAGCAAATGAAACCAATGTTCTAGCTTTATATTAAGGTTTGCATACTAGATTTGGACTTCCTTTAACTATTATTTTTGATAATGTAATGGATTTTATGAGAACTAAGATCAGCCAAATGGATGTCCAACATGTAATTTATCTTAGCACTTCATCAAACTAATATCCACAAGGCAATGGCCTTGTTGAATCTATGAATAAGAACCTTTTAAGGATCATATAAAGGATTATTGAAGTCAATCAGACGTCATGGCATCTCAAGTTGAATTCAACTCTATGGGATGATAGGATCACCTAAAAATATCAATAACCAACTCTCCATACAAGCTGGTATATGGTAAAGAAGCAAGGTTACCCATTTCTCTTAAGTTTCTCACTTTAGAACTAATGCATCAACTTGAGTTATTGGAGAATGAGCCTATGAAGATCAGGTATGCTGAGCTTATGGAGTTGGAAGAGATAATAAATTAGTCCATGTTAACCATAGAAATCATCAATCACAAGTGAAGAGAGTTTCTGACAAGGGAGCTTCTTCACAAAGTTTAAAAGAGGGAGATTTTGTCCTCAAGTGGGATGAGGATATTATCTAAACCAAGAAGGAACACAAAGTTTTATTCCCTTTGGTGTGGCCCATAAAAAATATCTAGCTAAAAATACCATAATGTCTTCCAGCTTGTAAAGATGGATGGTGAAGACCTTCCAATCCCATTCAATGGGATACATTTAAAACATTGCTACTAAAGATCTTGGTTCCTTGTACATAGTTAGTTTGTTTATATTTATCCAAGCACTATTCAAGCACATTAGTTTAGTTCTATTTTGTCCCAAATAAGTGCTTTTTTTTCACATTTGCGTTGTTTAGTTATTTTTTCTATTTTATGTGTTTCCCTTCTTATTTGGAGGATGAAGGTTGTCTCATGCTAGGTCAAAATAGTGTTTGTAGTCATGAATTGAATTTGTCATTACTTTGTGATTCTAGGAGTCATGTAAATGGTCTAGTTATTAAGCATAACAAGCATGCTTCCTAGTTGAGTCACCAAAATGTTGAATGTTTTTGACCTCACAAGTCAAAATTGACACCCTTATCATTTGAAACTTTGCATACAATGTTGTTTTATCTTGTGAGTTAGTTCTTGGTCCAAAAAAGCCCTTGAAGAATCCATGGTTATCAAGTCTAAGGGTTGTTTAGGTGATTTAGGTTATTTTATTTTACTTGTCTTATTCTTTTTAGGAAAGTATTGATGTTGATTAGAGTAGTTGAAAGGAGCAAGTTTTTAAAGAAGACTTCAGGATTTACAAAAAGAAGGGTTTCTTTCCAAAAAATTTGAAGGATTATTTTGTAAGAAATCTAAATAGTTATTATGAAATAATTCCAAAGGGTTCTTTTAAAATAATTCTAAAGGGTTTTTTTCCTTCAAAAAAGTCAATTTAATTTTTTCTGAAATGTGCTTTACAACTTTTTCAAAGACCTTTTCAAATTTTCTAAGGACCTTTTCAAATTTTTCGAAGGCCTTTTCAAAAAGCCCAAAGGTCATTTCCAAATATTTTGAAGACTATTTCAAAAGTGCAAAAGTGTTTTTCAAAAGTTCTGAGGATTGTTTCAAAAGCTCTAAAAGGACCATTTCAAAATTTTGAAAGGTTAATTTCCAAAAGCCCAAAGGGCATTTTCATGAAGTTGATGTGTATTTTCAAAGGAAAAGGTACTTTTCATTAATCCAAAGGGTCCATTACATTTTTTTTGAAGGTCATTTTCATAAATCCTGAAGGGTTTCTTTCCAAAAAATCTAAAGGCAAAGGCACTTAATAGATTTTCAAAGTAATTCTTTTGGGAAAAAGCTTAAAACAATTCCTTTAGGAGAATTGTCTGAAGGAAAAGTCCATTTTTAGAAATGCCAAAGGAATAAGCCCAAGAAAAAAGTCTAAAGAGCAAAGTATCAGACAAATTATCCATGAGAAATAGACAAAAGTAAAACAATTCTTTGAGAAAAAAGCCAAAAAAAACTCCCATGGGGAAAGTGATAATCAAAAAGTCCAAATGAAGGGTCAATTCTATGGGAAAGGACCAAGGAAAAATACTAAAAGAATATAAACCAGATAAAGGAATACATGAAGAAATAAAGATCTTGAGATCAAAAGGGTGAGAAACTTCAAGGAGCTAACATGGAGTTTCAAACATTGCATATCTAATCTTAACATGGATTTTCATGCATGCTTCAATTTTCAAAGCCCCTTTTCATGTAAGTAGAGGCCATTTGGAGTTGATTGGTCTTGATTTTGAGTTGGATTTTTTTCAAAGTGTCACATTTATTCTAATGTATCTTGTTAATTGAAGGATTTCAACACTTCTAATTTGTTCAAATTGAATTTCTTCATTTAAGGATTGGATTACCATCATCTCATGCAGGATGGAGTTACTTAGAGTTGACTAGACAAGGCTTATCATGAATTATCTTTATTATCCATGCAAAGAAGGAGTTTATTTTGTTTCAACTCAATTTCTAGTCATATCAAGTGGAGTTTCTCTTTGAATATTTGGCATAGCTTTAATGTATGGAACAAGAAATAAGACAAAAAATATTATTTGAAGGCTTATTTATCTTTTGATAGCTAAAGTTGGACTTGTGAGATTTGGGAGTTGATCTCCTCTTCTAATTTTAGTGCTAATCTCTTGGCTTTTGTATGCTTTTACTATATAAGTTGGCCTTTTTAGCTATTTTAAGGATCCCTCTTTTGGCAAGACCATACTCTACCAATGATTGAGTTTGTAAGCTTTTCAGAAAGATACAATAAATATTTTCAGATTTTAGGGTGTTGATACTAGTGTATTTATGCCAATGATTTGCATATGTGATATAATTTTCTTCCTTGTCAAATCCTAATTCTTACCTATTAACTAGTTGATTAGATTATGCAGGTAATGTCCTATGTTTGATGTCTTTTGGTTAAAGTTACAATAGATATAAGTGGCTAGCTAGTGCCTTGAATTAGGCCTATTCCATCATTTCCCTCAAGCTTTAATCACCAAATAAAACCTTTTCATAAAATACTGCTGCATAGGAGTCAATTGGCATTGAAAGTTTAGTCCTTTTATTATCACTAAGTGTTTATTTTTAGAAGTTCAAATTGAGTGGATGAACCAAAATATAGGTATATCACCATCATTAGATAGGATTTTCCTTTAGTTTTATTTCTTACCTTTTCCCTCTTCACTTTTCCCTAGCAGTTTATAGAGTAGAGTAGAGATCCTAATTGTTACACCAAAGGGAGCTAGCCCTTAGAATCTAGAGATTCAATCTGCTAATTAGGCGACCCACAACATAGGATTGTTTTCATGTTTCAATAGACTATGAAGGCCTAAAACTACCTTCACAAAGGTGTGAGTCTAATTGACAATAGGATCTAGAAAGGTGCAAGAGGACAAAGACACAAAAGATAATAGTGTTGACCATTTTTGCCCAACAGGGCAAAAAATCAGTCACCTTCTTCTCCTATTGTTCAAGGCCAATTCATTTTTTTTAATTTTGCACAAGACCAAGAATTTCTATGGACTCTACAGGTGCTTGGTTTTCTATGGACTCAGCAAGATCATACATATAAAAAGCCTGAAGGAAATTGCCAAGGACGGTGACATCCCAGATGCCAACAACTTTAAGAAGGCGAACTAGCCATTGTTTTTCAAATAATGATAGGTGTGTGAATGCCAAATTTAAGCCAAAAAAAAGGCCATTGATTTTTAAATGACCAAGTGCCAACCATGAAAGGATCCCAAGCAATGCAGCGACCTGCCCAGAGATAGCCCGAGGGCCGAAGGAGCCAGAAGAGACAAGATAAGGAAAAGACAAAAGTGCCAAGAGCATGGAGTAGGCAGATAGTCCAAGTGGTGAAGGGAATCATTGATTCAAGAAGTTATTTCAGTAGATGATACAATGCCTATGAATTGACCATTGGGAGGCACCAATTCAAGAAATTACTCCAGCAAGTGAAACAGTGTCTGCAAATTGAACATTAGAAGGCACGAACAGCCAACTGTGTGACCCTTTTTCTGCATTTCATATTTATGAGTAGACAAACTATGTATGTGCCTTCAAGGAGTAGTCTTGATTAATGAGGAAATAGTCCAACCATGTCAAAAAATGCCTGAAGTCAAAGCCAGGGCCGACACAACATTTATGTTTAAGTAGCATGCTCTTCTGAATGCTCATAAGGCACATGGGTTACTTGTAAAAAGGGTGCCAAAAGGCCTCCTTTCTTCTTATATATATTGGAGACTTTTCATTTTTGTAATCATCTTCCACATTTGTAAGGTGTATCCCTGGAAAAATTTCACCTGAATCAATAAATACATTTTTTACCTCTATCTTGGATAGATATTTATGTGTATGTCTTGAGTGTTAGTTTGTGTTTAGTCATTATTTCTTGATGCTTTCACAAGTTCAACACCAACATATCTATTGTCAATGAGGTGCCATTTCTGTAGCTAACAAGGAGAGATATATTTGGAAGTGCAGAAATAGAAGAAATTACTTATAGTGTGCATTTCACAGCACCTTGGTGAATCTTTGTTTTCTGTATTTTCCATTAAAGCTTCCTTGGTGAGTTTCTTGCAGCCTGGTCCTTCTGCCAAGTCTGAAGTGTATGTATGTGTTTGTCTAATTTTGAGTGAGAGTGTGAGAAGGTTGATTTATTTTGGTGCATCACCTCCTTAGAGTAGATTTGTTTTCCTGCAATCTTTCTCCCTTTTCATCCCCCCATATATATATATATATATATATATATATATATATATATATATATATATATATATATGTTAAGACTTACTAGAACAAATCAAATGAATGAAAGGGAGCTATCCCTTACCTAGAGACTCTCCCCTCTAGCTTCACTGGTCCCACAGGTGAGAGGGGAGTTTCCATTGTTACGTGTGAAAGGTAGGAGCTTGGTCTCCTACCCCGGGTACAATCCACTGCATCAACAATTTTTGGCATGCCTGATGGGACCAATAAGATAAGTTGTGTCCAAAGAGTTGAAGAATTTTGGTGTGTTATTCAACAAACTAGCCTTTGGAGGATTTTACATCAACACCAATGGCGACTCCAAGTTAAATCAACTGGTTAAGCAGTTCTAGTACCATACCATAAAGAAATAATATTCTGGTATGTATACTTTCATTGTTCAAAGCCATGGACCCTATTTTCCTTGGCCAGCATGGCTATGATCCTTACCAGCCTTATGTTGACCCTTATCAGGTTCAATATGGCTAGTCTCAACCCTGCCATAAGTTATTTCAACCTTATGCCCAGTCTTCTCAATATGTCACTTCTCCTACTCAACCCAGTCTCTCTGCCATTTCCACCTTCAAGCGAGCACTACTGGGATATGAAAAGTATGTAATAGATCTTGACACCAGAAGGGGATGTGGCCAAGAAATTCTTGATCATATCATCCATCAAGTGAGGAATGCACTGGATTAGGTTAAGAAGGAATGGGCTCTTATTGAAAGAGCCAATTGGCACAGGCTTACAAATGAGATGTTGGATGTGAGTGGTTTGATTGCATCTTTGGAAGAGAAGCTGAGTATTTATGAAAGGCAGCTTTACCAAGTCTATCAACCTACATACTCACTGCCCCAAGTATCATATCAATCATGCATAGCCCCTGCTTATAAACCAAGTCAAGCCTGTCAAAGTGTTTTCCCCAATCATGTTGAGGAGAGTTCTGAAATAACAAATCTTGTGTTTAAGGCTAATCTTGATAGATAGATTGAATTGGCAAACCTTCAGATGCATCAGTCCATCTTGGTAGCAATGGAATTGGAATCTAAATCTTCACTACCCTCTCACATTGTGGCCCCACCACCCCCAAAGGAGATGCCTAGTCCGAATATCTTGAGCTAGAATAAAGTGGTTGAGTCATGGAACAACAAGGGGGTAAAAGACATTGTCTAAGAGTGTGAGGTACAAGATGAGGTTAGTCCCTTTCAAGTCCCTCCCACCCTTCCTTAGGAAGCTCCTTACATTTCATGGCAATCTTCATACACTCCCCATCTCTATGATGGCTCCTGTGAGCTCCAAGAAGTACAAAATGAGGATGATCTAGCCAAGTAGATTGAGGAATTAGAAAATAAGATGAGACTACTTAGAGAAAGAGAGATGGAGCTTTTAGACCCTACAAAGGAGTCGATGCCAAAAATCACCCCTTCCACCAATTCACAAGCTAATTTCAATATTGATGAAGTGTTGGTAAAGTGGAGGGATGAAAACTAGGAAATTTTGGCCCAAGGTCTACCCCCTCCTATTCTGAAGAAAGCCCCTTCTTATGTGCCAAATCCTTTCTATCAGATGGCACTTGATCTTTCTAGCTCATCCAATGCATCTATCAATCCTACCCTCAATCCCATACACCTAGCCTTTTAGCATGCCTCTCTTCAGACAGCTCTTCCTGTACATGAGCAGACCCTCCCAAATCTTCCCCAACCTCCTCAAGTCTTTCAATATGATCTCCAAATTTTGAGATGGAAGAAGGAACATCATGAACCATCTCAGGACCTTGAAGAGGATAAAGTTGCTGCTTGTTCACAAGAGCAAGATTTCAATCCCAAGATCATGAGTTGGAAGTAAAAAGTGGAATCTTTGGGTAGAAAGGAAGAGGAGGAGAAAGGTTTTGCTCAAAACCTTGAAGAAGATGGGGCTACTCCTACTCCTGATGATGATTGTGACTTCCAGGAAAGGCTTTTCCAAGAAGATATGGATAGGCAAATTGTAGAGTTGGAATCCAAAGAGAGATTCCTTGGCCAGTGTGTGATGGATGGTTTAGACCCAACAGCACATTCCATGTCTGAACACACCCCACCTACATATCCCCAAGAGAGCTATCAGGCCATAACTGATATAGGTGAAGTGCTGACCAAATGGAAAGAGAAGAATCATTCGATTCTAGTTCAAGGATTGCCTCCTCTTCCACATGAGTTCATCCATCAACTTTCTACTTCACCCCTTCTCAAGGAGGAACCTATCTTGAAGGAATCAAGTGAAGAGGAGTATGCTCAATTCATGACTAACCAGGGAGACTCCAAGAGTACAAATGAGAAGGAGATCACCTTAGGTGACATGGAGGAGCATGGACAATCTCTTGTTCATGTTTTGAATGATTCTTTTGAAGTCATTGAGGCAGGCTGCACTATTCTTCAAGGAGACTATGAGTTGGATAAGAGTGGAGAAGGCAGCATTGGGGTTCAAACAAGCATGAAAAGAGGCTACAGTTTTTCAGATTTACCTCTTCAAGAGGTTAGTGAATCTAAAGATATCTTCTTTGAAATCATCAAGGAAGATGGTCATACCATGGAACCCGAGCATGAGGCAAAAGAGAGCAAGCCAGTCAAGGGTGCGTATCAAGGGGCTTATGGTGATGAGCCAATAGCCACTGATATCTTGATGAGATACACCAGCTTAAAGAACCAATAGGAGGTGATCTTCCAAGAACAAATAGAGTATGTATACATTGGGGGCATGTTTCAATCTAATCCACTTAGATACCAGCCAACTCAGGTGAAAGGAAAGAGAAGTAAGTCACCAAATCTCCTTTTCATTCAGTTAATTGCTTACCACCATAAGTCTTCTTTCTAGGAAGGGGACTTAAGAAATTTTCCCTTTGATCTAGGGGGAAGAAAATATTCCTAGTTAGCTATATATAGTAGTTTGCTTTCAATTTATTTCCTGCTTTCCCTAAGTGCAATTTGCACAAGTAGTGTTTTTAGCCTTGTGTATTTCCCTTTACGTGTGGGGTAAAGGTTCTGTGTTTGATTCTTGGATCTTTTGGGGCTATTTCTAACCTTTGTTCAGGCTACATCTAACTTCATGCCCAATGGAATTTCAAGGCAACTGGCTTCTAAGCATAGCAGGCATGCTTCCCCTAGGAGGCACCAATCTGTTGACCATTTTTGCCCAACAAGGCAAAAAATCAGTCACCTTCTTCTCCTGTTGTTCAAGGCCAATTCATTTTTTTTATTTTACACAAGTCCAAGAATTTCTATGGACTCTGTAGGTGCTTATTTTTTTACAAACTCAGTGGGATCATATGTAGCAAAAGCTCGAAGGAAATTGCCAAGGACGGTGACGTCCCGGATGCTGTCAACTTTAAGAAGGTGAACTAGCCATTATTTTTCAAATGATGATAGGTGTGCAAATGCCAAATTTAAGCCAAAAAAAAGGCTATTAATTTTTAAACAACCAAGTTCCAACCATGAAAGGAGCCCAAGCAATGCAGCGACCTGCCCAGAGATAGCCTGAGGGCCAAAGGAGCTAGAAGAGACAAGATAAGGAAAAGACAAAAGTGCCAAGAGCATGGAGCAGGTAGATAGTCCAAGTGGTGAAGGGAAGCACTGATTCAAGGAGTTATTTTGGTAGATGATACAGTGCCTATGAATTGACCATTAGGAGGTGCTGATTCAAGAAATTACTCCAACAGGTGAAATAGTGTCTACAAATTAACCATTAAAAGGCACGAACGGCCAACCGTGTGACCCTTTTTATTCATTTCATATTTATGAGTAGACAAATTGTGTAGGTGCCTTCAAAGAGTAGTCTTGATTAATGAGTAAATAGTGCGGCCATGTCAAAAAATGCCTAAATTCATAGCCAGGGCCGACACAACATTTATGTTTAAGCAGCCTGTTCTTCCCAATGCTCGTAAGGCACATGGATCACTTGTAAAAAGGGTGCCAAAAGGCCTCCTTTCTTCTTCTATATATTGGAGAATTTTCATTTTTGTAATCATCTTCCACATTTGTAAGGCCTAGCCCTGGCAAAATTTAACTTGAATCAATAAATGCATTTTTTACCCCTATCTTGGATAGATATTTATGTGTATGTCTTGAGTTTTAGTTTGTGTTTAGTCATTGTTTCTTGATGCTTTCACAGGTTCAACACCAACATATCTATTGTATACAAGGTGCCATTTATATAGCTGACAAGGAGAGCTATATTTGGAAGTGTATAAATAAAAGAAATTACTTACAGTGTGCATTTCACAGCACCTTGGTGAATCTCTATTTTTCATATTTTCCATTAAAGCTTCCTTGCCAAGTTTCTTGCAGTCTAGTCCTACCAAGTCTGAAGTGTATGTATGTGTTTGTCTGATTTTGAGTGGGAACATGAGAAGGTTGATTTATTTTGGTGCATCACCTCCTTAGAGTAGATTTGTTTTCCTGCAATCTTTCTCCCTTTTCATGCCCCCCCATTATATATATATATATATATATATATATATATATATATGTTAGCACTTACTGGAACAAATCAAATGCATCAAAGGGAGCTAGCCCTTACCTAGAGACTCTCCCCTCTAGCTTCACTGGTCCCACAGGTGAAAGGGGAGTTTCCATTATTGCGTGTGGAAGGCAGGAGCTCGGCCTCCTGCCCCAGGTGCAATCCACTACATCAACAAACATCATGAGAAGACCCAGTCAAAGATGAAACATAACTACAAAGAAATTGATAGCATAGGACTCAAAATAAATTGATAGCATAGGACTCAAAACATCACTGACAGGCTTGGGGAGTGTGAAGGAAGTGAGAAAAAGTTGAGGAATAATTCTCAAGTATAATCTAGACCCTAATCTTCACGAGTTTCACATTATCCCATGAAAAGAAGGACATCTGGTAGCAAGGATCTAGCATCAAAAAATAATATAGGGGGCATGAAATCTGGAGTCCTTAGGAGGAAATAAGTAAAAGACTATCACAACTCTTAGTCTATTAAGATATCATTGGCCAATCACCCATTTATCATTTATTGTGTAATTACTTGGTTAGGGAAATAATTATAAATACCCCTATGTGGATTGATATAAGGTGATTGATAATGATTAGCATATAGTGACTCTATAATATAGACTTATGGATATTACAATCACTTATAGTGTTGTGTTTTAGATAGTTGATAGTTAAGCATTAGTAATGGGTTGACATTAAGTAGTTTGTGGTTTATCACTCATTATGGGATTTATAGAACATGCATTATATGAGTTAGCATAGATAACCCTTTGAATTTCATGGCATTTATCTTCATGTTCTTGGTTGTTATGATTAATGAGTCAAGGTCTACAGTCGTATATTTATTTTTATGTGTAATTTCTAATCATATATATGAATAAAATCAAGTATATGACTAGTGTGTTACTAAGCAATAAACCCCATGAGAATCAGTTTCGTATTGCATGCTTCAGGTGAGCATACAATACCTTAGTCTTGTGTGAAAGTATATAATGCAAGATTTTTGGGACTACGTTGTAGTGCCTAAAGAGAAACATAAAAAGAGAATTAATCCAAAATTTTGGTTTTGTTGGTAGGACCCATAGCAATTGTTTCATAGTAAAGGAAGATGCTTAAATGTTTACCTTGAAAGTATTAAACAATAGATTATCAAGGTTGAGGATAATATTTTGGTTCCCTATCTTAAACCAAGAATTTATAAATGTGTATGGGTATAATAACATCTTTATATCTCATTATATGAAACCTTCTTTGTCAAAGTCCCTATTCATTTGCATGCTTGGCTCTCTATTTATGCTCAAGGTCAATCATGAAATTTTACGAGAAGACAAGCTTGTATGATAGAACATAAAAGGGATTTTATATGAATAATAAAACCATGGACATAAGATATTAATATATAGTAGAGAGGAGTGTTAAATAATTACATTTTGGAATATGTTGTAACTACTTACTTTTGTCTTAAGGAAGCCAATTTCTAGTTTCTCAGAAAACCACATGGTCAGTATATTAGACACTTCCCACTAGAAGTAAATAATTTATTTATTAATTTTGGACTTAAAACAATACCAATGATGGCTAAATTCATCCTTTCATGAGATTCATAATTGGAAGGGGAATATAGAGGTGTTGGTAAAGAATTTTTAGGTTCATAATGTTATCTAGTTAGCAGGCATTGTGAAAGTGGAAATATGATGAAGATCAATAGAGGATCATAGGTGGAAGTGGCATAGGAAGGGAATAGGATAAATTGAGAAGTGTTGCTAGGATTTTTAGGGAATAAAAAATAAACAAGGAGGACTCAATCATTTTTGAGCCATGTTGATGCCAATTTTATCACATGAAAGAGGAACTAGCTAGACAAAAGAGACTAAACAACCACATTTGAACCACCCAAATTCCCTAATCTTAGTATGAACTCATGATTTTGAATTAGATGAATTATTTATACATAATTTGGATATAGATAGTGTAGAATCATAAATTTATCCTATAAGGGAAATTATAGCTGAGCTGATTTTAACTCATACTAAATTAACACTTTCTCTTCCTCTTCAAGGGAATTTCATCCCAACTTGGTATGTTGGATGGACCTAGAATTAATAGTGGGAAAAGTACAAGACAAAGTATTATTAATCAATTGGTTACCATTTCCCAAATCATAGGTTTTACTACTAGATGCACAAGAGGAAGTGGTGGACTCCTCCTTCAAGGAATAAGACTTGGGGGTTCTCAACATCTAGTAGCACAAGCACCTTAACTACCAATGGTATATTATGAAATGATGCTTCATCTAGCTAAATATTATGGAATTTAGTGTTGGCATGTTGTTTCCATTGATGTGAAAAGGGTGTATCATGTAAATTCATAATGGTAATTGATGTCAAAGGTTTGTTTGGTCAAGTTCTTGTTCATGGTAGTGGCAAAAAAGAGAGTATTGATTAGTGGGTGAGTATTGTGGATATTAGTATCCTATTGAGAGTGTGTTATTATTTAGAATAATGATGTTTTAAAAGGTGATAATTGATCAAGGTTGATGTTTTCACAAGATAATTTGAAGGAGAGAGAGAATTTGAAGGCAAATAATGTATTATGGTTGCATAAAAGTACAGGTCATTGATGTCAATATTGATAACAAGGTTGATTTCAAAGGTGTACCATGTCAAGATTAACTGTGTGATTCAAGAAACATTTTATGATGAAATTATGATGTCAAATGTGTTCAAGTGTATGGAAGAGATATGTCAAGTCATATGAAGCTTAGTCATGTGGTTTTAGGTCTGTATGAGGTTGTGGAATATTTTTGTCATAAAAAAGAGGATGGTGTAGTAATATGAGTGTGTTGTGATGTATTATGTATAATTTTTTAATGTTTTTTGAGGTCATGACATGGAAGGAATGGGTCAAGGTTTCAAGTGTATTGGAAGCTTGAGCCTAGTCATGGCATGGTGAAGGTATGAGCTAGTGGAAAGATGAAGTGAGTAAACTCACGCATGTGAGAGGTTTTGAAGGTTGTGTGAGCATGAAAATAAGGTGTGGTTTCACTCATAAGTGTTTCAAATTTATTTTTAAAATGTAAGTCCTTCAATATTAGTCTATACCTAGACCATTATTTAGCCCTACTTAGCCCAATGAGGAATGAGGATTAGATTTCAAGATTTATGTGTGAAGGATATAATGGATAGATGTAATTAAATTTATTTCAGGATTAATCATGAAGTATTAGGTTATGGTTTGTAGAAAAAGGCATGGAAAGTGGTTTTGAGGTGTCTTGAGTACATAGAATGAAGGGATGTAAACTTGAGAAAGACTTTTAGGTGTTTGTTGGCACATGTAACCTTTTCATGGGAACTTGATTTTTTAAGGAGATATGGGTAAGGGTCATATATAATATCTATAGGGATTTTATTGGATTTAAGGGGAATTCCTTTATGAATAATTGTTAACACCAAAACTTGTGTTAAACCTCTCTAAAACCTTAATAAGGACCTGATGTGAAAGATATTGTTCAAATAAGATTAGAATGGATTAAAATACTTATGAGACCTATTGTATATTGTATTTTACTCTCTTAGACACCTCTAAGTGGTATTGAGTTCTTAGGTGAGTGAGAAAATACCATAGGAAAGAGCTTATTTGTGAAGAATTTATTATAGTCGTTAAAAGTTAACATGTTAAAATAAGATAAATTGATGGAATAAGAAGTTAGGGACCCATATTTCATATACATGATGTTTTATAGATATTTTATAGGCTTTATGTGTTCAAATTTGGTGGTCCAAGTATGCTAGTCGCTAATAGGCCTAATGAAGCAAATAGTGCAAAACCCAAGCAGAGATGCGAAGATGAGTTTGAGTGTGTTTTCATGTTAAAATAATGAAACCAAGTACATATATATTTTTTAAATAGTTTTATATAATATTCATTATTATAATAATCTTTATGGTTAAGAAAAGAGATGAAAATGTTTAAGCCAAAATGGCTTATCTGGTGTAGTTTGCTCTATAGGATATAAGGTCAAGAAATTGGTCTACAAGACCAATTTTTATCATTACACCATATGATATTTCTATCTTATAATGGTTTGGATATCTCATAAGACCATTTACATTCATTAGGAGTCATAAAAATATTCTACACAAGTGCTGGAGGTCCAAGTCACCATGATTGGTCTTTGAGGTAAATTGGTAGTTTTGAGTAAGTTGTAGAGATGTTCTTAAGCCTTTATCTCCTGAGTGAAAGTGTTTTAATAATTTGGGAATGATATATATGTCATGTATCATATATATACATGTTTATATTATAATTATTGAATATCTTAATAGTTTTTAATCTTATTTTTTTCAAGATAGACTTTTGAGGTACACAGGCCTAATAGGATAGTTTGTCCTAAAAGAGGTTTCATGGTATGAAAAAAAGATACAAGTCTAAAAAATCATGAAAGAGATTAGGATAATTAATTAAATAATTGATTTAATTATTTTTATTTTTTGGATAAATACATATAGGTCAAAGAATATTAATATTTGGCATTAAGAGGACAAACCTAATGTAATTAGGTCTCCATGAGGCCTAATTGAGTTGTTGGAAAAAACAATGTCCAAATATCATTAAAATCATGTCCAAAAGATGTTATAATACCTATTATATGTCCAACCTAAGAGGTTGAATGTGTGTGGCTGACTAAGTGGTGTGTGATCATGAGTCTTGCATATAAGTAAGGTATTTTAGGCCTATTTGAAGATGTAGAAAACAAGTGAATGGATTGATAAATAAATGAGCCTAAGGAGGTGAGTAACATGTTGTAAAACCTCAAGAATGAGTAGATAATAATTTAATGAAGATCATACATGTTTTCTATAGTTGAATATCAAGGTCATATGACCTATTCAATCTTGAAGTGGGCTAGTTGAGAAAAGAGCCTAGAGGAAATTTTGAGAGAGATCAAGTGGAGTAAAGATGAAATATTGATCATAATATGTTGATTTTATATTGAGAGGATATCATAGTTTCATCAAAGATGTGTTCCTAAAGTATGATAGTCGATAGAGACATGAGTGGAAGAGTAGAAGAAAGAAGTGTGATTGGTTGAGTTGGTGTTCAGTCAAAGAGGGAGTTGAAGCTTCCTTACAGATTGGTCCTTGTAGAATGGGTCTTGGCTAAGTTTTTTCTTAGTTAAGAGTGATTTGGAGATACCTTTTAGGTTGTTTCTTGTATAATTTTACTTTGAATTAATTGGTGTTTACTCATAGGGGATTATAGCCTCTTAGCAAGTAGGAGCTTGATAAAGTCAAGTGGGTGCTTGATAAATTTGGGGTTTATGCTCCATGTTGGGTTGGTACTCAAATAAATTTGATACATTATCTTATAAGATAGTCTATCCAATCTTTGTTTTATTGGGTGTTATTCTCCATGAAGTTTCCCCACATATGTGATGTGTTATCTTGTCTCATGCTCATGTGATTGGTTCTTAATGCATTGTTAGATCACTAAGTTACTTTGAATGATTCATGAATGTTTAAGGGTAATTAATTATTTTTTTTTGAAGAATGATTCACCCCCCTCTCAGTTATTTTTATTCCAACATAGAGAATGATTTAGAGCATGTACACAAATGTAAACTCATTTGGAGGGCATGAGGCATAACTTCTTCTGAGAAAAAGGCCACATAATTTTCAACCACACTTTTAGAAAGAGTGCATTAGTGGAATAGGAAGTTAGACCTTCAAAAATAAATAATTGAATATGATCAACTCAAGATGGCATTTCTTCAATAATTTGATATTCATGAATTTGAGAAACAAAGTATTTCCATGCTAAAAGATATAAAACAAGAGCTCACTAAGAGTGTACATGAGTATGATGCAAGGTTAAAAACACTTTTGTCAAAGCTTTCATTTAAAATTAATGTTGCTCATCATGCCCAATGGTTTTTGGGAGGTTTATTTATTCCATTTACTTTAATGTTGTCTCAAAGGATATTTACTTGCACATGAAAATCTCTAGCACTGAAAATATCTCCAACTTAATGGTGGATATCATGGATGAGGATGAGGATGATGAGGTGGTCATTTCCTACCAAGAATGTGTTATAAGTGTGGATCTCTAGATCACTATAAGTGGGATTATCTAATCTAACCAACATGTGATTTTTGTAAAAAGGAACATTTATTGGAAGAATGTCCTGACCTATACATGACCATCACTAAGGAAATAAATAAAAAAGGTGCTAGTATGATTTGCATTGAGAAACCACACTAGAAACCACACTCTATCACCCTGATAGCTCAACATGTTAATATCATAGATGTAGTGGTAGATAGTCTCAATATACATATATTTTTCCTATTGAGAAGATATAGCATGAAGAGCCTCATATAAGGAAGTATCCCAATTCCTAACAAAAAAAAATGTGATTTAGGATACTATGACATTGTTACAATAACTACAAGGGGAAATTTAGTTTCTTAATCACCAAAAAGTAGAACAACATGTTGATTTATAAAAGGCCATATAACCTCAAAACATGGTACAAGATGATTAGCAAAATCTTTGTAATCATATATTGGATGAAGGCATTGCTACATAATTAAGTAATTGGCTTAAAAATTAGGTATAAATACCAACTAATGCTCAAACTCAATTACTTCAACAAATTGAAGATCATGGATTGAATCATTCTCATTGATAAGATACTCATGTTCCTCCTAACCCTCAAGAGGATGAGGACATAATAGAGAATGTTACCATCAATAGTTGGGTGTTTCAAGATATCTTAATTAACATTGGCACTAAGGTTAATGTGCTCACAAAGGATGTATGGTGAAAAATGGCTAGCCCAACATTATAACCATTGTTTCATGTGTTGTTTATGGCTAATAAAAATCATGATTTACTAATTGGAATAATTAAGAATCTAATGATTGATATCCTTGGAGTACCTTTCAAAGATAATTTTGAAGTTATTGAGTTAGCTGAATTAGATGATTTTCCATCTCTATTGGGGAGACCTTGATGCTATGCAAATAATGAAAAATTAAACTTCAAAAAGTGCTACATAAGTTTTGAAAATATTGATCAACACATTATTATTTTGTTGGATCAAACACATGGGTCCCCATATGTAAAACCTATTAATGTAGAAGAATACATTAACCACATCTAAAATGTCACAGCCAGAGATGGTGATCATCATAATCCCACTTTTGATGGCATCCTCTAATTGATGGATACTCAGTCCCTTTCTTATATTACTATTAACGCTTTTAATTATTGGGAACATGATGAGTATGACCTCACTAGAAGTGTGTGTAGTGTCATTGGTAGTAATGAGAACATTTCATGCTAGTATCATAAATGCCATAGATTGTTTTCCTTGTTATTAAACAAATCATCAAAGGACTAGTTATGGATGCATAATTAGAAAGACTTGATGAAGCTCCTCAGTTTCATGGGGAAATGTAGGTTCATAAATTTATCTATTAACTTGAAGACTTTTATAACTTTGATAATGATCATATGCATTCATTGGTTCACATTTTTTATGACATAGCCATGAGGTGGTGGTGAACCCATAATGAGCAACTTATTATTTGGGATCAAGTATGATATACTTTACATCACCATTTTCATCATGTTAATTGAGTTTGAGGTATAATCAGCTATAGAAAAGTACAAGCACCAGAACCACACATAAAGGCTTGTGAATCCATGTGCAGGGATGAAGAGTCTTTCTTGCCAGACTGCTTATGGGTACATTATTTTTATGTCAACTTGTGAACTTAGGCTAGAGCATGGTATTTTGATGAATAATGACATATAGGTACCCATTTTTGGCATTTTCTGAAAGATAACATGAACTCAATGCTATCTTACTCATCTTTGAGAATGTATTATATCCTCACACTCCAAGATATGTGTGAAGCAATTTTTGGTAACCCTAGTCCTATTGAAGATCACCTAAAATATATACATAGTGTCCTAGAAGATGGTTTAGTTCTCTTTAATGATCCATCTAAACAAACCATCCCCATTCCAGATCATAACCTTGATTGGGAATGACACGAAGAGATACATATAGGGAAGTAAATACTAGTGTTTCATGTAGATGAAGGTGAAGGTTCTAACCCACTTAACCCATTGTAAAATCATTTGTATATCCCTAAAAACTATGGTGTCCAAATTATTCATGATACTAGTCCCAATACATACCACCCATACTCAAAGCCTCTTCAAACTATCCATGACAACATCGATATATAATAAGAACAAAAAATAGCTAATATGGGTAAATAATGGATTGACATAGAGATTAAAAAAATATTCAAGTTGTTAAAATAATGCCAAGATGTCTTTCTAAGAAATTGTAGTGAGATGAAAGGTGGTCAATCATCACTAGGTAAAATGCTTATCAAACTAGTTAATGGTGCTCAACTAGTTATAAAATGGTCATATAAGATGAATCTAAATTTATGAGCATACGTGAAGGAATAAATTGATAGTATGCTTCATACTAGAATGATAACCCCAATTAATGAATTTGAGTGGGTCAATCCCATAGTCATAAGTATAAAAAAATATGGGTGCATTAGGATTTTCATTGATTACTACATACTTAATGCATCTTTCATTACTAATCTATTCCCAACACCAATTACAAAATAAATCCTTGAAGGCATCACTGGGTGTGAAATTTATACTTTTAAATATGGATTCTCTAGGTACCATCAGGTCCAGATCATCAAGGAAGATTGACCTAAGACTAAATTTGTTATTGAATGGGGATCCTTGGCATATAATGTCATGCCTTTTGGGTTTAATAATGCACTTGTTATATTTTATTGTATAGTGATTAAATCCTTTAAAAAATTTACCCATAAATTTCTTCAAGTTTACTTGGATGACTAGAATGTTTATGGCTTGGTAAAGTACCATTGTTCTAATCTATGGCTCATGTTTGAGCATTGTCGAGTAATTCAAATATCATTAAATCTAAAGAAGTGCATTTTTCCTACACTATTTGGTGTTATTCTTGGTTATATTATCTACAATGATGGACTTTTGGTATAACCTACAAAGGTAGCTATCATTCTTCATATACCAACACCAATGACTTAGCATGTAGTTTTTACCTTTTTAGGACATATCAAGTATTACCATAAATTCATTTGAGGATACGCAAATATTGTCACACCTTTGGAGGAACACTTAAAACATAATGAACACATTAATTGGACCCTATCTTTCCAAGAATCCTTTGAGGCCCTGAAGGATAGATTGGTCACTACCTTAATTCTCCAATTCTTTACTTGGATAAAACCATTTTACATCCATGTTGATGACTCTAGAATGGTCATTGGTGTAGTCCTTACACAACTGGGTGGTCACCTTGATCACCCCATCTATTTTTATAGTAGAAAACTTACTTTAGTTGAGAGTAATTACACCACCATATAATGTGAAGGACTTTCAATGGTTTATGCTTTACAAAAAATTTAACAACTATTATCGACTCCATTTTTATTTTATACAGACTATGAAGATTTAAAATATCTAGTAAATAAACCTATATTACATAGTCACATCTACTAATCACTAGTATTACTTCAAGATTCAATTCTTTATCATGTTCAAACGAAGAAAAACTAATTGCAGTGTTAACCATTTTTCCTAAATTGATTCTAGAAAACCATCATGTGCCATTGAGGATGACCTATTAGATGTACAATTATTTTGTGTTTCTCATTTTCATAAATATTTATAATATATTTTAGCTTTCTTAACCACTAGCATAGTGATAAATTATCTGACTCCATAGGCTAATAATCAACTCACCATTTATGTCACACCATTTTTATCATTGGAAGGGACCTATACAAGCTTAGATGAGATGAAATTCTTCTATGTTGTGTCATGAAACATGAGTGTTTCTAAGTAATTTGAGAATTTCATGAATGCATTAATAATGGACACTATTTTAGTGAGGCTAATACACACAAGGTATTGCTAGCTAAACTATGGTGGCCTACCCTTTTTCAAGATGCCATATTACATGTTAGGCAATGTGATATTTGTCAATGCATCAAAAAATTGAATCATCAAGATGACATGCCATTATATCCTATTCTATCTCAAGAACCATTTTTAAAATGGGCCATTGATTTTGTCATCCCCATCACTCCAACTAGATGATGTACATGTTACCATTCTATCATTATATAAATTAATTATCTCACACACTAGGCTAAGGCTATGCCAACCAAGGATTGTACTATCGCTACAACCATATGCTTCATTTGGGAACATATCATAACCTATTTTGGTTTCCCATTAATTTTTAATTGTGATCAAAGTAAACATTTCCTCAATGAAACTATTTACATCTTACTTGTTGAGTCCATGATTGCCCACCAAAAAATAACACCATATCATCCCAAGGCCAATGGAACTATCGAGGCATTCAATAAAATTTTAGGCACAACACCTACAAAGATTTTTAATATTATCCACACTGACTGGGATGATAGAGTACATACAATACTTTGGTCTTACCAAACAACCTATAAGTACCTTAACAAGAACACACCATTAAATCTAGTGTATGACATAGAAGTAGTTATTTCAATTGAATTCTTGGTACCATATCTTTGTATTACATGTGTTGGATAATTAGATGAGGATTCATCATTAAAAGCACTCATTCTCTATTGTAGTTGGATGAAGTCCATTTCCTTGCTCATTAGAGTCAAGATGTGGAGAAATGTAGATAAAAGACATGACATGATCAACATATTAAGCATAATACATTTACCCCTAAAATGAAAGTTCTACTCTATGACTCTAAGTTCACATGCCATTATGGGAAACTTCATATTCACTAGGATAGTCCTTTTATTATTAATAGCATTCATGCTATTGGTGATTGTCATTTATAAAGATTGGATGGCCAATTTCTTATTGGACATTATAATGGTAGTTGACTATGATCATATTTATCTGCTTACAAGTATACTTAGTGTAACAATAAGGCTTATACCATTAGATTAGTATTTCCTATTTTAAATGAAGTACTTCCTTAGTTGTGCACAATATTTATTTTATAAAATGTTATCTTATTTTTTATTTTTTATTTCATGGAAGACCATGACACTTTAGTGTGGGATAAGAGGTAATACATGCATCCATGTTGAGTACTATAAGGATGCACATGCAAATTGAAAAGTCCTAGGATAAGAGATTCCCACCAATAGTATGAATATTTGAAAAATTGAATAGCTAGCTTCCACCCCATATAAAATCATAGGATAAGACATGTCATTAATATAAAAGAATAAGTGGATACAATAAGTATACCAACATTGTGACATGACAATATCATTAAATGTAGTTATTGATGAGAAGTGATGGTCAAAGAATGGTGGATGTTATAAATGTATTAATTGTAAGAAGTGATGGTAAAAAATAAGAGGGATAGAAAATGCATGTTACCCGCTCTATCCTATAAAAAGGACTTAAGAACTCATTTTAACCTTTACCATTTCTTTCATTTTATTTTTATAGAGCTTAAGAGAAAATTAAGTCCAAGTAAGTCTAGGTGATTCCAAAGTAAGTATAATTTTAGAGCATCAAAAATTTGTGCATAGTTACCGAGAAGGATATTAACTGGGTAATCAAGCACAAACTAACCTTGAAGCATGACATATGATAGAGATAAATGGTAGTTACAAGTTTTAGAGGTAGGTGTTTGCCATTAAAGGGTGATAAAATAGGCAAAACTAAGTCACCTACACTTCAAACACATATTCCTTTGGGAATGTTGGATGTTTGTGACTCAACGTTATGGTTCCATAGAGGGTGATGTGGCCTAAGAATAAGGCCTTAAGAAGTGACCTATTACCAGCCATACTAGAAAAGGAAGTACCACATGTTGGGGGAAAATAATACTAATTAGAGAAGAAATACTTGAGTATAAGGGAAGTGCATAGAAGGTAAGGAATCTAGGATGGTGTACTAGGAAAAGGAGGCACAAGTACCTCCACCTTTTTTTTTGATGATAGATGAGATTCAGTACCTAGAAATGGTGTTATCCATATAAAATTAGGTGTCAAAAGTACCCTCATATACTATATTTGATTACAACCATTGTCAACCATGCAATGAAGTTGAATTATAGAATCAATACTAGGTTGAGCACAATAATACCAAAAATAAATTGGTGTATGACCTTAAGTTTTTCAATGCTTTAGACTCTGTAAGGCTATTCCAACTATTTAACCTTCCATATTTTAGAAAAATGGTAGAAGCAGTAAAATTTTTACTCTCGCACATCCATGAGGATGATATCTATTTTGATAGGAACAACATGAAGAGTACACCTAAGATAATAATCAAGGTTTAAGGACTACAATTATCTAACACGGATGTGGAATTTTAAATTCAAAGATTTAGAGAAAATAACAATGACACTCATGTATCAAAAGTAGGGCCATACCATGAACATAAAGAATTTACAAGATCCTACCCTATGAGTATCCATGTGCATCATCATGACCAAGATCAAAAACACAAATCATTGGAAATATGTGGATATATCTCACCTATACATCTCCCACTAGGTGACTAAGGGCCTAAAGTACAATTGGTCAATGTATTTTTCTAATAAAATCATAAAGGATGTTGATAAGACCCATCGAATACTAGGCCATGGGTTTTTATGGGGGGTATTTTTGTTATTGATGGAATTTTATGAGATAAATGTACTATACAACACCTATATACAATTAAATTTGGTGTACCCACTAGAACATAAGTCCCCCATAGAGCACTACATGTGAAGTTGGTGCTAAAGCCTAAACTGCGTTGTTTTTATACAAGTCAATTGATCATATATTTCTTAGTCAAATACATATTAAAATCACTTATGTTCACCATGAATATGTATTAACATATTAAAAATAAAATTTCTTAATTATGAAACAATAAATACAATAGTTCGGCCATTTATCAATTAGCCCTTACTCCTCTTTTAGGCCTATGGAGATCTAATATGCCTTCTTAACAACATGTTACCCTTTGATATTTATTTAAGCATATCCAAAAACCTCACCTGGAATGAATAAGTCATACACCACTCCACCATACCTTATCAAACTTTATTATAGGTCCATAATTCCTTTTAGGTCCAACTACCACTTGAACCCCATATTGAATCACTACTTATAAAAGACCTGCACATATATAAAATATTTATCTTGAATAAATGATGCATATACTCAATTTTTACAAAAAAATATGATAATAAATTACATATTCAAAAAACTCATAACCTCAAGGTTATCACAAACTTAATATTATGCTTTAACCTAGGGTAAACAAACTTAAACACTTCCCTACAAGATATTCACTTGGAACTACCAACTAATTTTAAAACATAGTCAAGAAAACATGAAAATATAGCACATGATTTAATATATTTAAGGGATTTTAATGCATTAATGGGATATTATAACATCCTTAGATAAAACTTAACCAGTCTTATCATGAGATCTAATAAAAACTGTTAGTCATACAGACTAATCTATTGACCTTCTCTCTCATAGACTCTACTCAATCAGATAAGTCATTTTGGCTTCTATGTTTCAACTTATTAAATAGAATTCCAAGCTTATGAAAAGAATGGATATATCATTCAATACCCAAAAAACATTTTCATTCATTTCAATTCATCACTCTCACATGAAAAACACATCAGGAAACATCTTCTTATATTTATATGATTTTCTTATTGTCTGCACCACTAGGTCTATTAGTGACTAGCCAAATTGGATCACCCAATTTTCACACCTAATATTTGGAAACTATCCAAAAATATTCATGAACAAAAACTAAAAGTTTCACACTTTTATCTTCATCTACTTAGCAAATTTGACTTAATCAACTATGTCTACTATAATGAATCTCTAAAAGACAAGCACTTTCTTGTAGGGTTTACTCACTCATCTAAGAAACCAATCACACCAGGTGATGTTTGGGAGAGTTAAATTCAACTTGTAATAAATTTTATGATCATATCAAACCATTATGAGTTATTTATAAGATATTTAACATTAGGTCACTGTTAAGATTTTATGAGGGTTTAAACCATCTCTCAGTCTTACTCATCATTCGTAAAAATTAGCTCATATTTGCATAAACCAATGCTTATAACTTTGAGATATAATGCTTACTTATCTTCCATGAACAACTTAGGTTCTCATTCAAATACTACACATGATGATTAGTACTGATAAACCCTTCTTAGATTGACTACTTTCCATTTTGTGCACTCGAGAAACCTTGAAATTATTTTCAAGCCTTTTGTTACAAACCAAGACCTAAAAATTCATGCACACACTTAAAAATTTTTGACTCACCTCTATCAATTTTCACCTACTCACTCATGTCATGGAAATTTATCTTGTTACCTCATCTAATCACCATCTCTCTTCTTTCTTTCTAAGCCTTGACCTGCAAGTCTTATTATGCCTTGAATCTAACCTTCTAGCCACTCTATATTCTTTACCTTAGAACTTTCCTATGCTCTAATGTCTCATGTGTATTCTCAAATAACCTCATATACACTTGATCTCTTTAGAAATTTAGTATAATATCTTTGGATCCACTTACAAAAATTTGAAGCATGATTGAGATATTTGTAACATCTTTAGAGATACAAAAATAGATATTTAGAGCTAACCTTTTGATCAATTACAAGATCCTCAACACTTCATGTACAAACTCCACTAATATATCTCATGATAAAACACTATAAAGTATTATTTAAATCATTTACTTCTTTACAGCTTATTCAGAGCGTCTTTGGAACTACTTACATAGATCTTCAAACATAATTCTCTCATCACAACAACAACACTCATTATGATGGCAACAAAAATCATTCATATACATACCTTGAGGCTTACTTGACTAGGTATTTGCACAAAGAAACTTTGAAATTAATTATATTATATTAACATTAATGAAATAACCATGCATCTTCATAATAACCTTTAACATCAATGACAACATTAAATATCAAATCTCAACATTTAATGATAATGCTCAACAACCTCTTCCTTAAACTATGACAATGTTCAACAATCTCCCCCTTTGTCATTGATGAAAAACATACTCAAAATATCTTTCAACCACTCTTGATGGGAAAAACCAATCTTGATAGAAATAACCACTCTTGATGGAAACAACCACTCTTGATGGTAATCATTTATTAAACTTGTTTCATGCCTTTTATTTCTCACCCTTTCTAATCTTTCTCTTTCACTCATCTTTTTTGATCTTTTTGATATTTCTTTTCTTGATTTAACTGAACTTTTTGTTATGCTTAATTTTCTTAAATTTTATAATCTTTCTCCCCCTTTGAAATTAATGATAAAGTTATTATAAAACTATCATCTCTTTCATAATGGACTTAGATTATATAGCCACTTCAACATAGATCAAGCTCAGTTAATAACTTGAATAACTCCCCCTCAAACCAAGCATCCACCATGATTTTACTAGTAGTAGACATCAATGATAATTTACAACTACTAAAATAACACTCTTCTCCTTGTGAGATGATATTATCTCTCAGACACACTATATGACACACAGTCTTAAAAAAATATGGCAATCACTTATGACAACCATTCTCATAAACTTCTCAATCAAGTCACTCTCCTACCTGATTCATTGAAAGATCAACAAAAAGAGACTATGAATCATATTATATAATCTCTCCTTATATCCATACATATCAAATAATTAATCACTTTATTGATAAATAAAACAAATCTACCAAGCTCCCCCTTAGACCAAGCATATCTTCTTTATATAAACTAGGAACTCAAGATCACATACCTTTCTTGACATGGTTGAAGAAGATCAAAATCTTGACCATACACTAATATAAAAAATTATCATAATATTGAGAAAAGATGGAGTGGTCACAAATCTAACAAATTTACTCAAATTGTTAATTAATATAAGAAATGAGGAAATATCAAAAAATGTAACAAAATTATTACATAATTTATTGAATTGTGCATAAAAGGGACAAAAATTTAGAGAAGTTGGTTTTCTACATGAAGACCCAAAATATATGGGATTTTGATACTATAATAGATATATAAATCATAGGATGTGAAGTCACTAATTCTATTTTTGATTTTGGTAGCACTATGAACATGATTTCTAGACTAACCTAGGAAGCTATTAGAAAACCATATATAATTTATAGCCCTATTAATTTAAGTCTAGTATAATATGGTTGAGTTAAACCTATTTAGAGACTTGAATATGTTTAGATAAAGGTGGTTTATTTGAGTCTATATAATTTGAATTAATTGATATGAATTTTGATGAGACACACTATCCTACACTAATAAAAAATGGGATTGTGATGCTCATATGATTATCAACATAGTTCATAACTAGTTGAAGACACACTAGGAGAATATTATCATTGTCACACCATTGAATAAAGTTAAACAAAATCCATATACAATAATAAAATAAAGCCCCAAAATGTAGATAATTTACCTACTTTTTTTAGCATGGACAACAGTTCACAAAGCTACATAAATAAACTTATTTTTAGCCCTACTAGTCCAGACACTTAGTATTGGACCACAATATTACATATAATAATGCAAGTCACATTTTTGTGTGCTCTCATACTTAGTAAAAAATGTATATCTCATATAAAGTAACTTCAAATAATAGATATTAAATTAAACCTATAGAAGAAGGAAATTTTCCATGGGAATCATATTCTTCTATAAGTGGGGATATAAATGTGCATATGATAAATCAAGTGCATTGAGATCATTAAATAAGACCCATATAAATGGTTTAAAATAAAAAAATATATATTCCCCATTATTTATTTATAGGTTATAAAATCATGTCCCAAATATAGGCATGTGGGTTAATGCACTGAAATACACATTAAAAGGAGTTTCCTCCAAGTTGGTGTGTCATTTATAGATCTAAAAAAAAAATTGGGAATAATCATCTGATATGTTGTGAGCTATATTTAGGCTATGATTTTTATCTCTAAAAATTGGTCATTATTCTAGGAGGGTCAATGCCCTGATATGAATATTCATGAATGTGTTGAATTATGGTTGTCATAACAAGTAGAGTTAAGGTATTAGGTACATGTATTTAAACAAGCCTTAATGAATTTACCGAGGGCTTGGTACATGTATCAAAAACATATAAGAAATAATAAAAAAATTCCATAAGTTCAACAAGACTTCATTTGAACATTTATATTTTAAGATGAAAATCCAATGGTACACATGGATTCATAAAAATAAAAAAATCTTACTATGTTGTTGGTGAGAGGAAGATATACCTATTACATAAAGACATACATCGCATGGTGAGTCAAGAATAAATCTACACATAACCATGAAGGAAAATTGGGCCAAAAAGGAAAAATATGAATTCTTTATAAAGTATTATAAAAGAATATGGAATAATGTAAAGTACTCAAATCATAGTGAAAGTGAAGAAGATTTTAACTTGAAAGGATTCTTTAAACCTAAGAGGGATACAAAGGAATTTGAAATAAATAACATTGATAAAAAAGAGGAACATTTGTGAAATGTGAATATCCTAGAGTATGGAGGTTAGAAAACTATGGATTTTATTTTGGTTGGGCAAACTAAAATATATGAAGAACCAACGTGGAATAAAATTGAGAACATTGGTAAAAACACAATACTCTAGAAACGATTGTGGACTATTTGACACAACATCAAAATTTTAACATAGTTTATTTCTTTTAATACTACAAAGATGTGTTTCCTACCAAAATATATTAATTTAAGGGTGTAGACCCTTCATTAGGGGAGATGCACGTTGAGCTGAAAGAATGTGTAAGGCCAATCAAAAAGTGTTATTATAGACTAAATCCTAATATGAAGATGAAGCTTAAAGCATAAATCAATGAAATTCAATAATTTAGAATCAAATATTTGGTTAAAAAATAAGATTGGGTTAATATTATGGTGGTACAACCTAAGAAAATTATTATTTTCAAGTTTGGGGTGACTACCATGATTTGAATGATGCTTGTGTTAATAATCCATTTCAAATCCCTTTCATAGAGGAATTAATTGTATCAATTTCATGTGATGAAATGTATTCATTCATATACATGTTAACATTATACCATTATATCCCTATCATAGTTGAGGATAATACAAAAACAACAATTGTAATAGAATGGGAATCATTTGCATATAAGTTAATGCATTTTGGACTAAAGAATGCACCTACAATGTTTTCCTAAGTAGTTTTTATTTTGTTTAAAGAATTCATTCATGAATTATTATAATTTGATATAGATGATTATGAAGTATCATCCTTATTCAAATAACATATTTCAAAGGTGTGATTGATGTTGAAAAGATGTCTAGTTCTTTGAATCTCACTCAATCTGAATATGTGCTTGATTTTCATACCCTTTGGCATTATTATGGGATTTTATTAGATAAAGTGAAAATTTTAGTATTTTTGGGACTCAAACTAACTATCATCCAATTAAAGGAGTGATCATTACTAGGATATACTATATATTATTACAAGTATATACTTAAGAATGTAGACATTTCATCACCATTAGATAGTTTTTTCTACAAAGATACCAAATTTGAGTGGAAATATGAATTCCATACAACCTTAAATAATTTTTAATAAAGGCTGGATACAACACTAATTTAGTTCTTTCTTAATTGGAACAAACCACTCGATGTCCATGTTTATGCATCAGGGATAATAATTTGAATAGAGATATCACAACCAACATATGGAGGCTTCGATCATCCCATCAATTTTTAAATCATAAGATATAAATCATAGATAAAAAATTACAATATCAAGGAATAGATGGAGAACATGAAAGACCAAATATATTAGGAGAATCACATCAAGGAATAGATTGAGGACACTTCATCGGTGAGGTATCTTTGAAAAAGATACTAAAAAATGGGATATGGTTGCCTACCCTATTTCAAGATGCACACAAGGTGGAAAAACACTATGATGTTTGTAAAATGTTAGCAAAACCCAATCAATGAGTTGAAATTCCATTGAATCCAATCTTAGCTACACACTCATTTGAATAATGTGGCATTGACTTTGGGGGTTACACCAATCCTCTATCTAATTGAGATAATTTCACATACATTATTATTGTGATGAATTAGTTTACTAAATGGGTGGAAGCTACTACAACTCTGGGTTGTAGTGTGAAATATGATGTGAAATTTCTATATGAAAATAACATATCAAGGTCTAGATGTCCTCCAAAGATGATAAGTGAAAAAATTACACACTTATTAAATAACACTATCAAAACCTTCAAAGACGAGTTTAATATTTCACATCATAAAATCACAACATGCCATCCACAATAAAATGGCCTAGTAGAAGCATCTAATAAAGTTATGAAGAAGATGTTGACCAAGATTAAAAATGTCTAGAGAGATGATTGGGAAGATCACATACCTATAATATTATGGGCATATAAAAAATATATAATTATGTAACTGCATACAAACCATTACAATTAGTATATGACATGGAAGTTGTAATGCCCAAAGAATATATATTTCTTAGCATATAAATTGAACTAATAATATGATTAGGAGATAAAGAGTCACTGTAGGAATGACTGATAAATATAAATATTTTGGATTAGATAAGACAAGTAGTGAATTAAACTCAAGAGGTCCATATGAAAGCCAAAAATCATGAAATAATGGAAATTTGTAATCTAATGAGTTCTAATTAAAACAAATGGTCTTTTTGTATGATAAAAGATTCAAAGCACATATGAAGAAATTATACATCAGATGAAAAAATAATTATAGAATTCATGAACTATCATGTCAAGGCAATATAATACTCATGGATCTTCAAGGAAACAATATCCCATGCTCACTAAATGGTTGCATGCTCAAACCATATCACTAATAACCTTATAGCATAACACATAACACAAAACAAGTGTCGAATGGCACAATGTCATATATGATTTTTATTTTAAAGTTTTTTTTAGGTTTATAGTAGTAGATCATTATATTTCAATCTCTATCATGAAAAATACCATGATGTAACATAATCAATATTTAAGGAAAGTGGTTGAAGCAAGGCATAATTGAGTTGAAAATAAAAATTTGTGTTGGTTTTATAAAATATTAAGTTCAGGAATGAGGTGGAAAAAAATTAAGAGCATTATAGGATCAATAACTACCAATTATAAAAGGTAGTTAATGTAAGATAAAAATAATATCGAGTCACTCCTAAAAAGGATAGAGATTCTAAAAGGAATTTAATGGCCAAAATAAGAAAACATTTGGAAAAGAAATGGAGGCATGCCACATGATAAAACTAAAAAAAATAAACATTACATCTAACCACCAAAATCCCAAAGGTCAAATCAAAATATATATTTGAATTTAAATTAAGCATGTGGAGGCACAAAAGGTAGATTGATGGGTGAATGAAAACAATAATGAATATTTGGGGGATGCATTTTTATATAAGTCAAGATCTCAATGAAAATCACACTTATAAACTCATGTGAAAAAAAATATTCTTGAGATAAATCCATATTCATGTGATTTAGTGAATAATTTTATTGTAATCAAATATCAAGAGACCAAATAACCATGCACTAGGTTATATTTCCATTGTTAAAGTCATATAACAATGAAATTTTAGATAGTAAAACTGAATATTTATATCATCTTATTCTTGGATATTTCAAAAATATCAATTAGGGATATACCCTTCAATTTTAGACCTCCTTACTACCAAAAGTCTTGCATTCATCATCTCATTTTGCCTAAAATATTTCTATTAGTATGATCTGTATCTTATTGATGACCTAGGTGTATGTAAATGGAAATGCAATTGATAAATAAATAAATCCTAGGTCAGAGAAGATAAATCTTAATTACACTTCCAATTGTTGATATATTAGATATTAAGGGTCGTGACTAAGATGGATTCATTAGACCTAGCCAATGGATCTCTTACCATAATAATATCACTAGGAAGGGTTCCAAAGCTTCCATTCAAGCAAAAATATGCAATAACCCTAACTAGGTCTTACATTTTCATGTTCACAAAATTAAGTAAATGATAAGAAAGTAAAATCTAATCTAGTGTTCACCAACACTTATGGCACAAAGTGTGGGTTAGTAAACATAAAAGTAAACATGTATAACATAATCCTATTTAAGCTATGTATAGGTAAAACCCTAGTTCATGGAGAGAGAAATATATTTAAAAGCCATTACTTATGCTACTAGAGGAGAAAAGTTAGCGATACTTATCTTGAAGATCAACCCATCAAGACTCAATCTTTCCCTTGGACAAAGGTGATTCATAAGAGATTATTATGGTTTATAAGGATCACTAAGAAAATATAAAGTGTCTAATACTTTTCTAGAAGACAATATTGTTTTATAAGTGTATACCCTAAGCTATAACTCCTCAAGTAGAATGGTAGAAGAATAGATTATAAAGAAACATAAATGAATAATTAACTATTGATATATATATATATATACATATATAAGAAATGATGAAATGAATGTGTTTATATAGATAAATATATCCCTATTCCTTTTTGAATGTTTAGCCAATAGGGTCATCCCAATTGAGTTTATATTATTATTGATAAAAACAAATTAGGTCTTAGTCTAGGTCAACTAGGAGTCGACCTAGACCCTAAATGAGTTTTGTCAATTAGAGTATAGGGTCAATGGGGACAACATTGTATCATAAACCATAAAAAATAAGTTTAGACTAGGGAGGGACTAATGAAGGCATAAAATGACTAGAGGAGGGTGAAAAAGATGAGAAAAATTAAAGGAGTTTGTTTAAGATAAGGTTGGATTGATAATAGGTGGTAGTAAAGGGAAAACAATCCTACAAATCACCAATGGTCTGTCCACCCCTTTCTTGGTGCACCCCTTAAGTTATGAAATTAGAGAGATTAAGATTCAAAAGGTTCTTACAAGAGAGAGAAATTATCAATAATTGATCAAGTTTGAAAATATTATGTTTCTACATATGACCCACTCGAGTCTCGTCACGTGTCACTCAGGTGTAATAGGGGATGGTGATTCAAGAAAATAACATAGTAACATATATTGTTAGAGCTTAAAAATTTAGTATTTTAAAGCATAAAATAATAAAAAGTAAATGACTAAAGTGGAAATAACTAAAAAAGTAAAAGTAATGTATGAATACCTTGACTTACCTTTATCTCTATATAGTTGTCTGTTATGTTTGTAGTTTGTAATAAAAAGTAAATGATTAAAATAGAAATAACTAAAAAAGTAAAAGTAATGTATGAATACCTTGACTTACCTTTATCTCTATATAGTTATCTGTTATGTTTGTAGTTTTTATCATGGAGGGCATAGAGACTACTTTTGACAAACTCAAGGATACAAAATTAAATAGCAAAAAAAAATGTAGGAAAACCAAGATAATTGATGTAGTGCAGATGAGACATGCTTAGAAATTTTGCAAGATGGGGTGACAAATGCTAAGTTAGGACCAAATGACCAAGTCAAAATTTAGAGTAAATCTGGTAACCAAAAATCCAAGGCTACTAAAGACTTAAAAACACAAAAAAGTAAACCTTAAGTAAGAAATTCAAAACTCACCAAATCAAACTAAGGATACATGTAAAAAATTGTAATCAAACATCAATGTGAAATAAGTAACAATCCTTATAGAAATATGTAAAAACAAAAATGGTAAAATTACATTGATGAGTGGGAAATAACAATCCTTACTCAATCATCAATGGAAAACGTGCATAAAAGGGAAAAAAACATTGGTGAGTGAAAAGTAACAATCCAACCTCACTTAATAACAAAAAGTACCATGAAATTAAAAATGGACTTAGGTGTCAAAATTTTTTTATTAATAATGGAAAATGATAAAATAAAATAAGGTAATTCTATAAATGTAAATCCATGGTATAAAAATAATAATCCATAATCACTCAAGCATATTATTTTATTCTAAGGATAGATAAAACTGAAACAAAGTATTGCTAGCATGTTTTTAAGATTTGAATAATATGGAATATAAAATTTAAAAAATGGATTTAGAATCACACTTTCTTGTCAAGGGGGAAATGAAATTGGTGGAGGGGAGTGTGAAATAAGAACTAGGGTAGAGAAACTCTTTATCGTAGTCAAGACACAAATTATGTTTATATAAATAGGGGACTTTAGACATTATTGGGTGAATATTTTGTCACCAACTGACTGATTAAAAAATAGGTGCATCAACCACATCATAAGGAGATTTATACAGTAAAATGGATGTGGTGGCCACGGCTAGATTTAGACAAATCTCTCCTCTCAGCAAGGGGAGGTTCCCTATATACTATAGTATATGATATATATGCTAAAAATACACACAGGGGTGAAATCATACCATCCATCTCTCTTTTTTTAGAGATGATGCTCATAGAATAGAGGAGAATTCTGGTGTAAATACTGAAAGGCACTTCTCTTCTTTTAGAAGTGATATTCAACGAACAATAGGATTCTTCCTGGGTAATAATAGAAACCACAAAAAACCCACAAAAGCATAAAGTCATTTATTATCTCTCTTACTTATTAAGACAAAGGAAAATAGTAGTTTAAATCATATCCCAAAGTCTCCACTTCAACTACAATAGAGTAAAAGGTTATGAAGGATAAGGGGAGCTCAAAGTCTCTCTAGTATCCTTTACACAAAACATAGACTGAAGGCAATTATGGCAGCACAAAGTCTCCCACAGTCAGCTTCAAGACATCTTCTAACTTATTTCCACTTGTTCTACTTATTTGATTAAATGGACAAGACTGTATTTAGGAAACGGACATAAGAATAATTTCTTAGATGACACAAACTTATTCCAACACAAAGTCTGAAAGGTCACTTGCTTTCTCATTTATTTAACAAAATATGATTAACAGTCTGAGCTCAAAGTCTCAGGAATGCCTTTAAATTTGGGTAGAGCTTATATTTTGATAACAGATATATATCCTTTATACAAAATGAGAGATTACAATATATATCATCACAAAAAAGACTTGGGTGCTTGTTTTCATGAAAACAACCCATGTTGAATTAAATGCATTGAATATTTGTGAAAGGGCCATGCTAGAATAGGTCATTAGCCTTGAATTTGACATTATAAATCATCTCAAATGTCTCTTCCTAAGCATGGGTTGTATGGTCTTTTTTATGATGCTTACACGACTATCTATTCACATTTACTTAATGTATAAAAATAGGCCATGCCTTTGAATGTTTGTTATTTTTTATGTCCACCTAGTGGATTGTTCCACCTACTAGAAATAACTCTCCTATAGATATTTTTGGATTTCTTGTAGTTGATCTCTCTTTCCTTTCCATATTTTGTCTCTTCTTGGCAATCTGAGCTCTCGGGGCTATCTTATCATTTTCTGTTGGCTCATTCGGCTCCTTTTTTAGCTGGTCACTGAGTTTGTTCTTAGGCCTTTTGAAAATCAATGGTTATTCCATCACCCTAAAATTGACATCCATGGGGACATCACTGGTTGCTTTGAACCTCTTTGAACCTTGAACTTTGAACTCTTTTGGTTCAAAGGTTCAATGGTTCAAAGGTTCAATGTTTTGTGAAGGGCCGCGTTCGCTTTATTTTTCTTCTTCGGTTGAACCATTTCTTTGAACCCTTTGGTTGAACCATCTTGTTGAAATCCTTTCTATAATATTCTACTTCCTCTATTCACTTGAAGCTTCCACTCAAACTTTTAAACTCTTTGAACCATTTGAACCTTTGAACCATTTTGGTTCAAGGTTCAATGGTTTAACAGTTTAATCTTATTTCTTTGAATTCTTTGAAGTTTTGAACTCTTTAGATCCTTTCATTTTCTAAGTCCATCAAACTCATTGAACTCATTAAAATTTTGAACCTTTTAAATATTTTGGTTCAAGGTTCAACGGTTCAATAGCTCAATCTTCACTCTTCGAAGCCTTCTTTTCTTTAAGTCCACTGAAGTCACTGAACCTTTGAACTCATTGAACCTTTGAACATTGCAAAGGTGGGGTTAAATGGTTCAACATTTCAAAGTGGTTCATTCCAATTGTTTTAATCCCACCGTTAAGTCTTTTGATCGAACCTTTGCATTGAACCATCCTCAAAACACTAAGGAAAAGCCTCAAGTGTTTTGAATTTCCTTTGAATAAACGCTGCCTATTGAACCTACGACTTCCTTAGCTAAAAATGCTTGGATATTTGAAAAACATAACTACTCAGAAAATTTTTGAGAAAGAAAAGAGAGACTTTTGGTCTATAGGACCAAAATGGTTAGTATGTTGTCCACAAAAGCAAGTGATAGATTTTGGGAACAATAGCTAGCTCTAGTTGGGGAACTTCCATCGATTGAAATTTTGAAATAGTTGAAGGGACTAGAAACTAGAATCTCAGTGCCTTCATTTATGCCATTGGGCTATGGAGTCATGCTACCCAAAAAGAAAGGCACCAAAAACCAAATGATGCCAAAAACAAATGAAAAACACAAAATAAAGAAAGATTATACATATATACAAATGTACAACTAGACTTATCTAATTCTTCAAGGATTGAAATGCTTCAAATGTTGCCCAATGTGAGGCAGAGTGAATGGCATTCCATCTTGATAAATTAGCAAGAGACTATTTTCACCCCAAAATCAATGATTGGAAAATGGACTTCTCCACCAGGAATCCAATTTTTTGTACCTTCGTTTTGGTTTCCTCTTCTTTCCCCTTAATAAGACTTGATCTCTACCATGAATCTTTGCTCTCTTTCTAAAGAGTTTTTTTACTTAAAGTTGACACCTAGCAGTATGGTCCACTACCATAGTTCATTGCTCTTCAGGTCCAATAAAGCACATGATTTGATTTTTAGCATTAAACACCTACCAATGGTTGGCATTATTAGATACACTTGATCAAAAGACCAATTCAATAGTGTAACTATGCTCTTCAAAGTCTTTGTGAGGAACCATGAGGGTTTCAGAGACAACCAATGAATCTACATGATTATGAAGCTCTCTAGGCACAATAGAAATATTGAAAGCATCAAAACTTTCAAGACAGTCCCACACCAAATTATGATAATGTCGCAATCTCTCATTCTTGGTTTGATATAGGTTCCTCACTTGACAAACCACCAGCTTAGCATCTCCCCAAGCGTGAAGTTGCGTGATGCTTTTAGCTTGAGCAACCTTTAATCCGAGCAATAAAGATTCATACTCGACAGTGTTATTAGTGTTTCTAAACTGAAACTTGTATGAGTATGGAAAAATATCTTCTTGAGGAGATATCAAAACAATTATAGCTCCAAAACTAGTAGAAGAATTGTTGCCATCAAATTTCATAATCTAGACATCATCAGAATTTGATCTTCTTTTAGATTTTTCTTCATTAGGAAGGGAAGATCCTTTTTCATCTATAGTGCACCCTACTAATTCTTCTAATGGCTTGTCTAAATTTTTTGGATTGTCACTTATATAAATTTTGTCTACTAAAATAGGAACATCTTCAGTAGACAGAAAGTAATTACCCATTCCTGAATATCTAAACAACATTTGAGCTTCAAGGGCTAAAGTTTGAGTGGAAATGTACTTTGCCTCCTCAAGAAGCAACCTTTTCATGACACCCTTGATAGGGATCCTCACCTCAGATAGGTCCATGCTCAATTCTCCACCAAATTCCTTGCAAAAATTTCACCCAAGAAGAATGTCATAGGAAGTTGGGATGTCGGCCATCAGGACTGTCATTTTGATTCTCTTATCTGGGAAGGCCACAAATACAAATTGAGCATCTTTAATTTGTCCTAGAAAAGGCAATTATTTATTTTCTATAGAGAAACATCTCCCAAAGGTCTTAGTTATCTAAGACCAAGATATTCTACCACCTTGGTAGGTATGACATTGTCAGAAGCTCCTGAGTCTATAATGCAATTATTCAGCTGATGACCGTTTATCAGCATGAGACATAAAATAGTTCTATCTTCCTAGGAGTAGTTGGAGGAGTAATCACATGATTATTTTGGGTAGTTGTGTTCCTTGGGGGAATATGAGTTACTTTCCAAATTTATTGTCCTACATGGACAAGTTTATTTTTTACGCATTGAACTAACCTATCCAACTGCTCAGGGTTGGATTGCAAGAATTCAAACTCAGACATTTGAATTTTGTTCTTCTTAGCATGGTCAATTATATCAAATGACTAAAATGAATTAGAAATAGAGGAAGGTAGTCCATCAATTTGTTTTTTTATAGGTGTAGGACTGGTCTACAAATTTGAAGTAGAAGGTGAAGGAATATTTAAGGTACTTACTTTTTTGTTGCTCATGAGGTCCTTTGATTGGAAAGGCAGTGAAGGTCCTCATTTAGCAAATAAAATTTTTGGTCAAGATTATTCCCCTATTTTTCCTTTATCTGCTTATTGAGTTGACTGGTTTTGGGACCTACTAAATACAGTGTATGATCCATCAAATGCTTCACCTTTACTTCTAGGTTCATCCTAGTAATTTAGGAAACCAATGTTGGAGTTGCTAGTTGATTCTTCTTGGCTTTCTGTAAAGAGATCAATGTCATCTTCTTGGTTCAACTCAAGTTGGAAATAAAAATAAGATTCAATTTCAAGATAACCAACTACTGAGTTAGCTAGTGTTGCTTCAATAGTAAGCTTCCCTAGTGGGGGAGGAAGGTGATTTGGTTGCCCTTGATTTCTAGTAGCATTGCCTTGATATGACTAGTTGGAAAATGTCCTCCTTGGTATATCCTGATAAGGAGGAGTAGACATCCCTTGTGACGTTTGATTTTTTAGAGCTAGCAATTCATTTTCTAGATTTTTCACCATAGGATTAGTGGTGCCTATAGAATAATATTCATAAGATGAAGAAGATTTACTTCTATTAGGATCTCTTCATATCTTTCCTACCAAGATAAGATCATCTTCAACCTCAGTGGCCAAAATTTGAGCTGTAGCAAGATCTATGTGGCTAACCCACCTCAATAGGAAACTCACTTTAGGAAGCTGCAAATTGATGAAGAATCATTTGAGATTCTCAAGTGTCGACTGAGAAATTGTGGGAATCTTGTTCCTCATCTTGTCGAATTTAGTAATGAAGTCTCTCATGGGTTCATGAGGCTCCTTATTCATTTGTGTAAGCTAGGCCAACAGGGCATGTGCATCTTCTACAAGTTTGAACCTAGCCTCAAATTTGGCCTTGAGAGTGTTCCATCTAGTCACTGTTTGTGCTTGTCAATGATAAAACCAGTCTATAGCAGTGCCTTGTAATGTTTCCACAAATAGTCTGACTGCAATGTCTTCATATTCAACACCTATTACACCATAGGCTATGCAAAAGGCTATAATATGTTCATCAAGATGAGCCTTCCCATCACCATAGAACTTGGGAAAATTCCTTATTAAACTATGGGGTAGCTCATATAGAGGTGGGGTTAGATTCAGAGGACCAAAAGTATTACCCCAGGGGCATTGAGCTACCATGATGTGGCTATTAAAAGGATGGATAATATATATCTATGGGATATGTATCGACAAATCTCTACTAGTAGAGGAAAGAGTAGTTTTGCTTGGTATTGGGGACCTGATGTTTGTAGGAGGAAAACTCCTAGTTCACTAAAGGTCAGTTTGTGGAGGGAAAAGATCAAAATTATTTTCCTACACAAGCTTGAATACATGGTCAACAATACCTTGAGCTCTTTGGCTTTGTGTGTATGGTGGATCTACTAGAGTGTAAAATGGATATGGAAAAGAACTAAAACTTCTTCAATTTGAAGCTTGAGGCTTCAAACTGTGCATTCTTCCCTAGTGGAGTCACCAAAAACTGTTGGCATGGAGCTACTAGAAAAAGATTAAAATTACTCATTCATCCCTAGCAAAGTCACCAAAAATTGTTGGGTGAATATTTTGTCACCAACTAACTGATACAAAAATAGGTGCATCAACCATAGCATAAGGAGATTTATACAGTGAAATAGATGTGGTGGCCACAACCAAATTGAGACAAATCTCTCCTCTCAGCAAGGGGAAGTTCCCTATAAACTATAGTATACCATATATATGTTGAAAATACACACAGGGGTGAAATCATACCATCTATCTCTTTTTTTTAGAGATGATGTTCATATAATAGAGGAGAATTCTAGTGTAAATACTGAAAGGAACTTCTCTTCTTTCAGAAGTGATATTCAGCCAATAGCAAGATTCTTCTTGGGTAATAATAGAAACCACAAAAAACCCACAAAAGCACAAAGTCATTCATTATCTCTCCTATTAATTAAGACAAAGGAACACAGTAGTTTGAATCATAGTCCAAAGTATCCACTTCAACTACAATAGAGTAAAAGGATATGAAGGATAAAGGGAGCTCAAAGTCTCTCCAATATTCTTTACACAAAACACAAACTGAAGGCAATTATGGCAGCATAAAGTCTCCCACAGTTAGGTTTCGAACATATTCTAACTTATTTCCACTTGTTCTACTTATTTGATTAAATGGACAAGACTATATTTATGAAACATACATAAGAATAATTTCCTAGATGACACAAGCTTATTCCAACACAAAGTCTGAAAGGTTGTTTGTTTTCTCATTCATTTAATAAAATATGATTAACAGTCTAAGCTCAAAGTCTTAGAAATGCCTCTCAATCTGGGTAGATATTCACTTCTAATAACAGAGAGATCTCATTTATATGAAATGAGAGATTACAATATATAACATCACAAGAAAGACTTGGGTGCTTATTTTCATGAAAATGGCCCATGCTGAATTTAAATGCATTAAATATCTGTGAAAGGGCCATGCTGGAACATGCCATCAACCTTGACTTTGGCATTCTGAATCATCTCAAATGTCTCCTTGTAAGCATGGGTTGTTTGGTCTTCTTTATGATGCTTACACAACTGTCTATTCACCTTTACTTAATGCAAAAAATAGGCCGCGCCTTTGAATGTTTGTTCTTTCTGATGTCCACCTGGTAGACTATTCCACCTACTAGAAATAACTCTCTTATAGATATTTTTGGATTTCCTATAGTTTTTCTCTCTTTCCTTACCACATTTTGTCTCTTCTTGGCAATATGAGATCTCAAGGCTATCTTCTCATTTTCTATTGGCTCTTTCAGCTCCTTTCTTGGTTGGTCACTGAGTTTATTCTCAGGTCTTTTAAAAATCAATGGTTATTCCATCACCCTAAAATTGATGTCCATGGGGATGTCACTAGTCACTTTGAACCTCTTTGAACCTTGAACCTTGAATTCTTTTAGTTTAAAGGTTCAATGGTTCAAAGTTTCAATGTTTTGTGAAGGGCCACATTTGCTTTCTTTTTCTTCTTCGATTGAACCATTTATTTGAACCCATTGGTTGAACCATCTTGTTAAACTTATTTCTATAATCTTCCACTTCCTCCATTCACTCAAAGCTTCCACTCAACTTTTTAACTCTTTTAACCCTTTGAACCTTTGAACCATTTTGGTTTAAGGTTCAATGGTTTAATGGTTCAATCTTATTTCTTTGAATTCTTTGAAGTTTCAAACTCTCTAGATCCTTTCATTTTCTAAGTCCATCATACTCATTAAACTAATTAAACCTTTGAACCTTTAAACCATTTTGGTTCAAGGTTCAATGGTTCAACAATTCAATATTCACTCTTTAAAGCCCTCTTTTCTTTAAGTCTACTCAAGTCGTTGAACCTTTGAACTCGTTGAACCTTTGAACCTTGCAGAGGTGGGGTTCAATGGTTCAAAGTGGTTTATTCTAATTGTTTGAAGCCCATTTTTAAGTCTTTTGATCAAACCTTTGCATTTAACCCTCCTTAAAACACTAAGGAAAATCCTCAAGTGTTTTGAACTTCCTTTGAAGAAACCCTGCCTGTTGAACCTACGACTTCCTTAGCTAAAAAGGCTTGAATATTTGAGAAATTTAACTGCTCAAAATATTTTTGTGAAAGAAAAGAGAGATATTTGGTCTATAGGACCAAAATGTTCGGTATGTTTTCCACAAAATAAAATGATGGATTTTGGGAACAACAAACATTAAGGACTTTGAAGAACTTATCTTATCCACACAAATCTTATGTTGATAAAAATAAGTATGTAGATCATCCCATGAAGGTTGTATGCATGAAAAGTAAAATGGACAACCTACCCACAATGTGTTCCCCATTCCTTAGGACCCCTTATAGAGCTGTCAATATATTGTAAAGATTGGGTAATTGCATGAGAAAGTAGATAACACCATAGATTTTGTTTAATTTTACTATTCCAATATATTGGCCTATCACATCCTAATGGACCTCAACTTTATCATGAGACCAATTATGGAGTTTGAGCTTTGATTAGAGATAGGATGTGTGCTATGAAGCACATCTTTTAGTGTGATTTTGAATTTTAATTTAGTGTGTTGCCTTTTAGTATCATTTACTTTTGTTTCAAATGTTTTGTCTTTTATCTTCTTAAATGGATTTTTCTATTCCTCCATATAGATTTAGAAAACCAAACATGGGTGCTAAAGATGACTAGTATTTGAAGTCTTTAGACTTGGTTGATAATAAATATAACTTAGATAGCATGGTGTTTAAGAGTCTTGTTAATTTAGTTGAAATAAGAATGTTATCTTTGTTTTGACCTTGTTTTATCTAAAATGGAATGAAAGAAAAGTAAATCAATAGGAATCAAACATGAAACAATTTGAATTAATCCAAATCATAAAAAATGTGATAAATAGTGAAAAATGGATACAATGATAATTAAGTGTGATTCCTTATCATAAGAATGAGGAAAGTGTAGGAAAACATTCTAACACTTTATTATTTTGCAAATTTTATCTACAAAATAAGTAAAAAGCTAATGTGGAGAATGAGGGATCAAAAAAATGTAACCATTTATAAAAATTATAGAGAAGAAACACTAAATTAAAGATGGTTATTTTAATGAGTGAATCTTGGTCCTATCCATGGTCTTATAGTGAAACTCATAAAAGAGGAACCCAAGAGAGTGTGAAAAGTATGTGAAAAATAAACTAGAAAGATGGTATTTGTGAGGAAGGCCTGGTCCTATCCATGGTCTTACAATGCAAATCATAATTGAAAAACCCAAGGGGTGAAAAAATCATTAGAAAGTAAGTAAATAATGATAATTAAAGGAAATTTATAAGAAAGACTCAGTCTTATCTATAGTTTTACAATGTAACTTATGAGAAAAGAGAAAATCAAACGACCAAAAATAAATCACTAATGTTTGTGAAAAAAGAATGCAGAGGGTGAGACCCATGTAAGTATCCTATAAAAATTGTTAGAAAGATAGCATATAAAAATCATGATAAGAAGGGAAATATCTAGGTAAAATATTTGTTTAAAAAATATGCATTGGTGGGCTCTTTGAAAATATGGCCTTCATTATTTTAAATACAATAGGTTCTTAGACCAAGGAAGTATTTGACTAAATAAGCAATCCACCATTTTTTAGCATATTTACATTCTTTGTCTAAGTGTATTCTAGTTTAATGACAATATCACCAACATTAAAAGTACAAACTTTAACTCTTTTGTTAAGAGGTTTGGCAATGCAGACATTTTATTAGCAATTATGTTGTAGGGTGGAAATATGGTATTTTTAAAGAAGATCAAGAAAATGAAGGAAATATTCATGTAATTATTCATCAGGTATGATAACATGAAGAGAGATATGTATAGAGGGAAGATCAACTTATAATGGGAGGACTGATTCAGAAACATAGACTAGTGAAAAGAATATTACCCTAGTGGTAATGTGTATACTACTATGATAGACCCAAAGAGTGGGAAATAGATGAAGATTAAAATCCATGCAGGTTTCACATATTGTGTTTTGGATAATTTTATTATGGATTTTGTTTCTAGCCTTAGCTTTACTATTATATTGGGGATCATAGGGTGTGGAAAATTTGTGATTGATTTTTAATTTAGCATAAAGATATTTTACACTTTTATTTTTGTAATTACCACCATTATCATTAATGATAGTATGAGGAAAACTAAAGAAACAAATGATTTAATTAAGGATGAAACTATAAATTGTAGTTCTAGTGACATTGATGAGGGTATGTATTTGATCCATTTAGTGAAATATTCGGTAGCCATGATAAAAAATACATGTCCATCCTGGGATCTAGGTAGGTTACCTATGATAAATAATACCCACATTTAGAATGGATAGGGAGACTCCATAGTTTTAAGGTCAAGTGGAGGTAAATATATTAGATCATCATAAATTTGATAGTGACTACATGTTTTAGCGAATGTGATGGCATAATTTTCAAGATTATGCCAAAATTAACCCATACCTAAGCATTTGAGGGTTGTAGTGCATCTAATACAATGGCCACCATAAATGCCTCCATGTGCTTATTCAAGAAGAGGAGAAAATTATTGTTTCATAACATAAAAGATCAAGGTACCTTTAGCATTATGATAATAAATGACTTTCTATCAAAATACATACTTGAAATCGTATTTATGAATACAAGTCTTTTCACAAGAACTAGTTTTTGGAGGATAGGTTTAGTGTTCAATTAATTAAATGATGTCTTTGTACCATGGGATTTATTAAATTATAATAGCCTCAATGTGGAAGATAAGTGAATCCTATGGTTGAAGGGAATATGGTGAATTTCTTATTTGGATAAGAAAAGTAGGATTGGTAACAACTTGGTGTGAATGAAAAAGATATGTTGAAGAAGCAAGTAATTCAAAAATATAATTTTGATCTCAAGGGATAGGATCCATGGTAAAAGAAACAAATTATTTGATGATGATAGTGGTTATTTGATGATAAGAATTGATATTTTCACTTTGGCATTGTTAATCACCACTAACTTGGTGGAAAATTAATTGGGAGTTACCCAAAGTGTGTAGAAATGTAATGTATAAAGTAAGAGTCACTCTCGTTCATAAGATTAATACTTCACATTCCACCATGTTTTTAGTGACATTGAATGTAAGGATAAATGATAAAGGGGTAATTTTACCAAGAGTACTAGTGAGGATACAACCTAAACCAATTCCTTGAAGGCACTTAGCACCATCAAAATGAAGGCTCAAGTATCATCGTATAAATCAACATTAATTTTAGGAAGTTATTCAATGACAAATTTTGATTTAGTAGTATCAAGGAGGATAAATAACTCTTCAAGATTACTAACTTCAAGATGTGTAGTGTAATTATTGAAGCAATATTTAAGAGATATGACTTGATTAAGACCTTCAATATAGAGAATATTATCATCAAGAAGACTATCTTGAAGGTGGTTGCTATTAGGTATAGGATCGGTTGCAAGTTGGTCAATAATGATTTGTATTTTGATATATTTTTGTGTATTAATTTAGAGATCAAATTACATAAGAAGGACCATCCACTTGCCAATTTTGGCTTTAGGAAGAAAGTCTTTGGAGAAGAAGTGATCGAGTGGATCAAAATGGATGATAATGTAAGTGGTTTGATAAATCATATAATGCTATAGATTTTTATCTACAAAATATAAGGTGAGGCAATCACATTCTACTTTTGTATAACATTTTTCATAGTCAATGAGACCTTGACTAATATAATATATGGCATACTCTCTTCCGGTTTCATCTTATTGGGAAAGCAATACCCTTACTGGTACGAGTGTGCAAGAAGTATATAATATTAAAGGATGACTGTTAGAATGTGGATGAAGGGTAGGAAGGTGAATCAAATACTATTTAATATTTTCCAATGTTTTTTGACAAGGATTCATCTATTGAAGAGCATTACCTTTATTTAGAAGATAATTAATAGAGTAAATGTGGTAAGCTATTTCAGGGATAAAGCATCTTATTGCTCCAACTTTGCCAAGGTAAGTGTGAATATAAAGAATGGAATGAGGTATAGTCATGTTGACAATAGCATTGATATTAGAGGGATTGACATCAATGCGACAAAGAGAGACTTAGAATCCTAACAATTTTATAAATGTGATGCCAAAGACACATTTGTAGGGATTTAGTCTAACTTTATATTTGATGAGGTGATTAAAAATGATATCAAGATCAAAAAGATGATTTTTTTGGATTTTACACATTGAAATGAGGTCATCCAAATAGGTTTACATAATATTATGGATAAGTTAGTGTAAAATGTGGGTCATATCCCACTAAGAGGTAGATCCAACATTTTTGAGGATGAAGGGAATTTTAACATAATAATAGGTGCCCCATTCCATGGTGAAAGTGGTCTTATGTTGATATTCAGGGGAAATGTGAATTTGATTATAACCTAGAAAAACATACATAAAAGACAACATTTCATAACCAAAATTGGAATCGATGATGGAATTTATGGAAGGTAAAGGGAATTTATCCTTAATATATACAAGATTGAGGTAATGAAAATTGATGCAAATATGAATGACCATGGTGATTTTATTCCAAATAGGGATAATTCTTGAAACCCATTTTGAATAGTCCATATTATTGATAAATTTATCATTGAGAAGATTAATTATTTATTTATGGCATGAATTGGAAACTTCGGGTGGAAATTTTTGTTATTTTTTTGCATGAGTTTAGTGTTAGGATAGGTGATGATAGTGTGTAATACGATGTTATGATAAATGCCAATCATGTCTTCATAGGACCATGTGAAAGTCTCATGATATTTATAAAATAATAAGCTAATGTTATCATGCTCAATTGGTGTGATTTATTGAGAGAGTGATTGGTTGAGGGCGTGATGGGGTGCCATATTCAATTCTGGTAGTTTCCTCGATAAGCATAACATTTTCATCTTGGAAATGGTATGGTGTATTAGGTAGAGAGGAAATGGGAATTTTTTAGGATTAATTATAGAGATCAATTTATTTAAATGAGGGGACTTAATATTGAAATTCCTAAGTTTTTTATGTTTCTAAGGATGTTTAAGTTCTTAGGTATGAATAAATTTAAGAATGGATTCATCGCTAGGCAACATGGGAAGAGGATCATAATACTTGACATCTAATTTGAGATAAATAATTTTGTTACCATGGAGATCATTTTTAGAATGTATTTGATTTACATTTGTGGCCTTGGTATCTAATGTAATCTCAAGAGTATATGGATTAGGGGAATATGGTTGATTGAAGTTGATTGTGTTGTCATTAGCATCATTGGTAGGGAGAGAATTGGATGTAATTATTGGTTTGGTAGGAGTTATAGAAGATTTAGGAAGTTTCATAGGTTTTAAGGTTATATTTCTTCTATCAGCAAAGAAGTATCAATAATTAAATAATTAGTAGGAGGTACATGACCTTCGAGTGCTAATTCAAAATCCATGGAAATATTATGAACATCATGATTGAAAGCATGTATTTGAGCTAGAGTTTTTAAATAATATTTAACATCCAAATCTCTTGATTGATCTTGGTCCATAATGTAATTATCATCATAGGTTGTAGAAATTTTACATGCTTGAGATTCAGGAGGAAATTTAAAAGGGGAGGTACTATGATCACTAGATTTACATGGAGACATAATTAAAGTATCTTGGAATAATTTGGTCACTTCATAATCATTACACATGAAGTCATCTTCTATGTAAGAGGATTCCTAAGCATTACATGGACAAGGGAAATCAATTATCTCATTTATGTTAGGAATGGTGTGATCATAAGGTAACAGAGAAGGAGGAAACCACTCTAAAATGTAAGGAGGTTACTTAATAGTGTTGCAAGTATTTTGTAGATCATTAGGCTCATCATAATCAAAATCAACAAGCGTGACATCTAAATCCAAATTTATATTGATGAATTTGGGTAAGGGATCAATATTGATTTTTGGAGTGGTAGGAATGCAATATTGAGATTTGGGATTTGGAAGTTGAATACTCCAAGGGTTAGGATTTGCCTCATATTTATACCTTTTTACATTATTGAGGAAGTTGATACTTTTTCAACCAAAAGAGGTGATAGCCTTCATTCTATGAGTCCATGGGAATCCTAGGAGTATGTTGTACAATAAAAGTAAATTGAGGGCCATAAGCTTAGGAGTATGTTTGTTTCATTGATGTTAACTGTGGTCTAATTATAAGAGGGAGCCAAATATATCCAAGTGGCTTTTGATTAGTTTTTTCATATCCATGTCATTTTAGGTAGGTTTTATTTAGATGATATTTATTATATCCAAGTTTTTGGATGATCCATAAGGATGCCACATTCATATCAGATCTTTTGTTGACTATTACTTTACAAATGAGGGTGGTATTAATGGCTATTTTAATGAATAGGGATAGATCATCAACTCAAAAGAGGATCTCATAATTAATCATGTCTTCTTTGAGGAACTATATGGAGGGTTTTGAATAAAGACATATGTACTTAAATGTATGCACTTTATTTTTTTGAGGATTATGAGAGGATGGTTCCTCTTCTAGAGAAGATGGCTCTTCAATTCCTTAAATTTGTTACATGAGGAAATTGCAATGATAAGGAGAGATGCAAACCAACTCCATGAGAATAATTTTGTAAGGCATGGAGTTGAGTTATTTTAATAAGTTCCAATGGGTTTTGAAAGAATAACCAACATGAGAGTTAGAATATAAATTATATTTTGGAGGAAGCGAAGAGGTTAGGGGTTTGGAAGGAGGAGATGATTCCTTATTCATTTTTGAATCTAGGTGAGTGGTTGTAGTATCTTTGAGGAGTTTTTATTCCAAAGATGGTTTCTTAGGTTTGGTAGTGGGATCCTTATGAGATAGGTTTCATTGGTAATTGACCTTAACCCTAATGACATATTGAGACTTGTTATAATATTGGTCATAGTTAAGTAAATGGCATAAACATCCTTATTGTCATGTTGAGCGTTAAATGTGGAAAAAGAGTTTTAGTTGTTAAAAGAATAAGCTTTGGGAGCTTGTAATTTTTGAGAAGTGGTGTTTTAATCTTGAATATGGAGTTGAATCATGGATTTTGTGATTAAATGAATTACAAAGCATATAAAAGACAAAAAACTTTGTGATCCCTCTACATATTTCATGGGAGAGATTGATGTCAGTGTAGAACCAATAAAATTGATTAGGATCATACCATTTAGGAGGATTATTAGGGTAAGTAAATGGTTTATAGGGTGCTAAGAATTGTTTCATTTATTACACAATTAATGGTGTGTGAGAAGATAGGGGATTGTCAAATTTAGAAAATCCTAGTTCAGGTTGAAGAGGCTTGCTAATTATTGAATTATTTGAATGTTGAAATGATCCTTTAATGAGTTTGGTATTAGGTTTAAGCTATTTAATTAATAATTATTGATTCTTGGATTGGTTAAGAGCTTCATTGAGCATTTGAGGAGCAAACATTTGAATATTATACTAGAGAGAAGGTGTTAAGGAAGTTATAAAGATTTTAAACAAATTATCATTAGTCATGTTATGATCAACCTTATGGGCCAAATATTTCCATCACTTGATAAAATCATGATCTGATTCAGTGGGAGATTTCTTAGCATTGATGAAATGGATAAGGCATTTTTCAAGAAGATCATTGTGTTGAAACTCTTTTTCTCAAAGATTGACTAAATCCCTTAGTTTCCATATGGAATGTTTGGGAAGTTAGTTGTACCAATACAATACATCACCATGGAAAGTTTTAACGAAGAGTTTAGTTTGGTAAAAGTATTAGTTTGGATCCATTCCTTATAGAAATTATCGAATGCCTTAAGGAAAGATGCAGGGTCTTTAGTCCCATCATACATAATAGTTAAATATGTGTTACCAATGTTAATATAATTAATGAAAAGGGATAAATTCTCATTTTGAATGTTTTGGATCATCTTATTGTTCATGATAGGTTGAGGGATGACATTTCCCATGGCATCTCTTAGAGGAGGATAATAAAATTTTGATTATTTAGAGGGAGAAAAATAGGAGGTTGATTAGCCATATAAATCAAATGATTTTGTAGTTACATCATTAAAGAGTTATTATATTTTTTCATGATGTTAATTTATTTCACTATTTGTGCAAGAATTTGGGTTATATCAATTTGTGGGTTGGTGTTTATTGTAGAAATCCCTGAATTAGTATTAGGAGGGTTTTTAGGTGGTGGATTGCCTATGGGGTTATTAGATAGAATTTTATCAATTAGTCCTAGATTGTGATGAGACACTTGAAGATGGGAATTGTCTTGATAGGTATGAAAAGGATATGATCAACCTATCTCATCTTGTTGTGTGATTTGAACCATGCTACAATCTAGAGATGGAGTGTAAGAATTACTCTAAGAGTGAGGATTATATTAGGAGGTAAAGAAAGGAAGCAAAGATCATCCCATATAGTGTCTAAATGGATTTAGGTTGTCCAAAAAGAGTCTGATATGGGATTTAATGATTCTTGATGAAAGAGACAGAGATTGAGGAAGAAGATGAAAAATCAGGGATAGAGTCGTTTAGACAAAGAACATAGCTGACTAACAAAGAACATAATCAACCAATATCTAAAAAAATTATTATGTTGATAGGGTAATACTAAGATACATACTTAATATGAATACATAGTCATATAGGTCACCTATGTATTTATACATAGGGGAGTTAATAGAGAGATAAGAATGCATAGTCTTGTAGGTCAACTATGTATTGTAGGGAGGAAGTTCAAATATTCTATAAGAGATTGTATGGACCAAAATGATAGTGTTCTAAATCAAGGGAAAAGTTTTGCAAGTTAATTTTAAGCAATAATGGAAGAAACTACATAATCAATTGGATCAAGTGATTAACCTAATTATAACACATAAAAAACATACACCAACACTAGCCAATGCAAGTTTTGTAATACAACGCACAATGATCTCTTGAGGTCAACATACCCCCATTCCTAAAAAATGGTGACTCTTGTGATAAATTGTCTAAATTTTGTACCTTAAAATTGAAAATTCACTTGATCAGAGTATCATTAGCATGTTTGCACAATGTATTTATCTAAAGATCAATGACACTTGGTTTGGTTATCATATTTGTATATGATTCTAGTTTACCCTTGTCTAAATCTGATAACATTAGATCTCTATGTTTTCCAGCTGTAGGTCTAATGAGATCCATTTATAATGAACAATGTCTGGGATTTATAATTAAATGATAATTTAAACCTCTGATTGGTCTTTGATCTTTGATTAATTAGTTGAATTCATGACTGAGCATCATAAAATCCTTTTTCTAATTTCCATAGCTTAGGCCCTTTGATTTAAATTCAAAATTAGTAGGAATAATCTATGTAGGAACACTTTAAATATGTCATGGACTTAGTTTAATTTTTATACTAAGGTTTAATTATTTTTATTAACATGACCAAACCTTAGTATGAAAATTCATACTCGGTCCCCTTTATGTCATGCGATCCTCAGTCCCTTTTATTTACTAGCATGGTCTAACTAATGCATGGTCTCTTTGTTATAAGCTTAGCTTTATAGCCTTATCCTAAATCTTCTATTGTAGGCCTTTCAAGATGAGTTAGATCCTAATGAGGACATCAACCCAAGCATACCAACTAAGTTCACAATCCAACCATGGAAGGTGAATGATATAAATCATGATCAGTTGTTCATTAAAGTAGAGCTAACATTCCTAATGTAAGAAAGAATAATTTCAAAAGAAGATGATTGGATCCTGTATCCATATCTGTAATCCATGCACTTGAGAATAGAAGTGGGAAACCAAACTACATCATAAATAAGACACAAGTGTTTGAGAGTTATTATGGTGTCATGGTGGTGTCCATAGAGGCATCTTAGTGATTTGATGAAGTTCTTTGATATACTATGTAATAATGACAAAGTGTGCATTGTGCTTGTCCTAGTGTGCTTGAAGTTGGCTTGGTTGATCTTCTATTTTGGCATTGTTATATTTGTTTAGGGATGAGTATGGTTATTTGAGGATATGCAAGAGGTCCCTAATATTTTTTATATGATTTTATTACTTGTGTACATAAGTGGAATTCATTTGATTTTCCATATTTTTCATCTAAACACTTTGGGTCTAGTGGTATAAAATTTGACTAGGAAGTTTGATTACATCACCATTGCCACATGTGGATGAGTCAAGAGGAAATGGTCACATTTTTTTATTCAATATTATTCATATTTATTTTATGATAGATATTAGGTCATGTGATTAAGTTAATCAAAATATATGCAAGTGAAAATTTAGGCTCTCAAGCATTTTGATAGTGTTTTCTCATACTTAGCCAAATTTGCATGAGGCAAGACAAAAGTGAGTAATTAGTTTGATGGTGGCATATCTCATAGGTGTGGATGTTTCAAGAGAAGGTGATTATATGGGTTTATTCAATTTTATTCCTAGTTATTATGTGCCAAATTTTATGTCATGCAATATAGTGAAACAAAATATATGCATGTATAAAGTTGGGCTCCTAGGCATTTTGATAGTGTTTTCTATGCTCAAATAGAGTCGAGTAAGCAATTTTTTAGCATCATATCCTAAACATGTGAAGGTTTCAAGATCATATTGATATATGTAAGGAAACCCCTATGTTAGAGGATCTTATATGTTAAATTTTAGATCATGTGACTATGGTTAATGAAAGTTATGTAAGAGCAAATTTGGTCTCACAGGCAATTTTTAAGCATAGTTGGCTCTATGATAGAAGAATTTAAGAAGGAATTTCAACGAAATGATATCTTACATGTGTAATATTTTAAATATTAGTTTTTTAAATTTTCATATTCCCCTATGAAATGTGTTCATATGTTGAAAATGTGAGGTCATGATATTGATTGAGGTGAAAGTTATTGAGGTTCAAAATTGGCTTCTAAGATAGATTGCAATGGTCCCCATACTCAAATATGCAAGACTTAAAGTTTGATAAAGTATCAAGGAGATCAAAGGAGTAAGTTTGCTCCAATATTTCAAGAAGAATTAATATGGAAAGAAATGCATGTTTTCTAACAACTGAGTAAAGGTAAAGGATAATGATCAATAGTGAGCATGTGATAGTACAGTTGAAGATGTATGATGTGTGGTAAGTCAAAGTGGTCAACATGTTCAATGCTCAATGACCTACGTAAAAGTTAAATAGAAATAAAATTAAAATAATATTTATGTTTTGTGATTATCCAAGCTAAGTGAAAGCATGAGATGAAGGAAAGTGGTCGAGGTTTAACTATGACTATTGGCATTTGAATATTTGAATTAAATAAAGGAAAAACTAGTGCTCTTTATTTCATTCCCTAACATTTGATCCAAGATGAACATATTGATAAAGTAAAAATAAAATATGAATATTAATCCATGGATAATTTAATGAACCTAATTTGAAGATATGTAAGAGTGTATAATCAAAGATATTAAGGTTTAAAATTGAATGTGTGTTCATGTTTGTTCTGTAAGTGACCCAAGAAGGATGTTTGAGCTTGTGTTGATTTTATTTTGATGTTTCATGATGACTTATCTATTTGGGAGTGTTTTATAATCCATAGGGATTATTTATATGGTATTTTAAGGTTTTAATAATTGATATTTTATATGAATAAATGTTAAAAATGTGACTGTGTGTTTATTTATAATGTTCATGTGCATTAGGTCAGTGTTTGAGTTATTTGAGCATACACAAAGGTGAGAAAAGATGCTTATGATCAATTTAGTATGTCAAAGGGAACATAAGGAGTGGAATAATGTATTTTAAAGTGGTCATATTTTTTTTTGATTGATGAAGTTCTAAATGGGTGAATAGGTCTCCATGAGATTTATAAGAGTTATAAGGGCCTTATTAAAAGGTGTAGCTACATAAGGGTGACCCATAGATGCTATGACCCACATATAAATATTTTTTTGAGAAATGTATTGATATGAGAGAATTATTAATGGATAATTCATGTATAATGACTGACCAAGATGTTGATGATCATAAATGCTCTATAAATAGTGGAACCAAAGATGATGATTTCTAGATTTAGTGGTAGAGACTTGGGAGAGATTTGAGAGAGGATTGTGTGTGTGTATTATGGAGAGAAATAGGTTTAGAGTTCCATATTTATTTGAATATAATAATATATTGATGATTATTTATGACCTATTGGTCATAATTTTATTGGAAAAATAGTGCTCTTGTTGTTTGAGTATGAATAAAAGAAAAAATTGATAATCAGAGGTCCATCATCATGTGTTGAAGAAATCAATGAAAATGTGGATGTATTCATAGGTATTACTTTGGTAGCTCAACATCTAACTTGGTTTCATCCTCCTTTAAAGGTTAAACTTTCTAAAATTGTAGTTGTTGTTGTCGCTCAGCTACACAGGTGTGGTAGCTCCTTGTGGGATTGCAATCTCACTAAAATCAAGACTGTTAGTTCCTTGATCATTTGTAGATGGTATAAATTAGTTATTTTTATTATAACATAGTATTAAAATTTCATGTTCTAGTGGATTTTATTCCCTAAGAAGGTTTCCCATGTATGTCATGTGTTATGTGATTAATCTTACATTGTTTCTCTTACTCATTGCTATGAATGATGTGTCTGATTCACAAATGCTTATGTTAATTGATTAAGTGTTTTTAAATACAAGAATTTATTTTAGATTATTTTAGTTCACTAATTAACCCCCCCTCTTAGTGATTTTATAGATAATAATTGGTATCAGAGTAGGTATTTTGGTAAAGGCTTAACAACTTGAAAGTGGTCAAAGGTAGAATATGGGTATTTATTAAGGAGGTTTCTCTACTAAGGAAGAACCTATGTTAAATGGATCCAATTATGATTTTTGGAGTGAAATTATGGGGACATATATTATGTCCCTAGGGTTCGATGTATGATAATTTGTTTGGATAGTTGTGCTACTCCTACTACTCCATCTAGTGATTCAAACAAGAAGTTGTTTGAGAATAATTTTACGACAATGAATGCTATCACTTGTGATATTTTAGAGATTGAATACACCAAGGTAATCCATTATAAATCTACCAAAGATATATTGGATAAAATGTAGATCATTTTTTAAGGAGATTCAAAGGTCACACTTACTAAGTTGCAAACTCATAAAAGGCAATTTGAAAGTCTCAAAATGAATGAAGAATATTTTGGGGCATCCTTTCTGTAGAGAGTTGATGAGACTGTGAACATCATAAGAGGTCTTGGAGAGAATATTGAAGAGGTTACTATAGTCTAAAAGGTATTAATGTCTCTATCTCTCAAGTTTAATCCAAAGGTATATGTTATAGAAGAATGTCATAATCTTACTCAGTTAAAGATGGATCAATTGCATGGCACCCTTACTAACTATGAGATGAGATTAAATGATGATATACCACCAAAGAAGGAAAAAAAATTCAATATAGAGATGAATCCTAAGAATAAATTCCAAGGTATGAAATCCAAAGATAATGACATATCTAATATTGATGTTGATATGCTAATTTCTTTGATTACTAGGAAATTAAACACAAGCTCAGGGAATTATAAGGGTAAACTACCCTTCAAATGTTTCAATTGTGGAGAGATATGAAATTTTCCTCATAATTTCCCTCATAAACATGAAAATATTGATGATGAAAATCATGGTGAAGGTCAAGATGAAAACAAGAAGACATATAGAAAGAAAGCATTCATAAAGTATAACAACAACAAGAAGTCCTTCAAGAATGAGAAGAGTATCTATACCAAATAATATCGTATCTCATTAGATGAGATTGAATATGGTGACTAAGAATATGATCATGAAGATGATGGTCCTACTAAAAATGAGGCTCTATTCGTGGTGGAGGAAAGAAGTTGCTCAGATTAAAAGAAGCATACTTGGAGTAATTTAGATGATGATGAAGATGAGGTGGACTATGAGACTGTATTGATGAATTCTCTTGAAAAAATGAAGAATGATAAGAAGATCAATAACAAGATGAAATATAAACTCAAGGACTATGAGGATAAATTTAGTGTATTTGAGGCAAGATTGGTTGAGGACCCTAAAGAGCATGAACATGATGTCATGCTTCCTAATTCTAAGTTGTAATCTATGTCGGCAAGTATAAGAGCCAAATGAGAAGAATGGTCAAGGAATGTTTCTAAAAATGAGTCAATGAAATCTAAGTTAGAGAAGACATATAGTAATTTGAAGACATTTGTGATATTTGAAAAGAGCTCATGTGATCTAGAAAATATTCTAAGTGGTCAAAAGCATGTTAGTGATAGAAATTTTCTTGGATATAAATAAGAATAAAAGAATGTAACTCAAGATAATATTAAGAATAATGTGAGAAATGAAAATCATACATTGAATACAAATCATTAGACAAGGACTAAAGTGCTAGCATAATGAATATAAATTAGGCCAAATAGTCAAATACCATGGGGTGTTCAATATTCAATGGTCACTGTTACACATGTAATCAATTTGTTCATAGGGATAGAGAATGTAATAAACCTATTTAAAATGAGTTTTCATGGGAATATGATGGGGGTCATCAATCAAAAGGATTGAGGAAAATTGAGTGTTTCAACTATCTTGATGTGGGACACTTTGCAAACCATTGTCCACATAAGATTAGACAAGGTGACTCATTTACAAAATGGGGAGGTTGTTTTTTTTGTCATGAAAAAGGAAATATGGCAAGTTTATATCCAAACATAGTAAGAAAATATATGTTTCCATCAAGGAGTATGGTGTGTTAAAATTGTGAGTAGAAAGGTCACACTAATAGAATCTACAAACAAAGGCCATGAAGTCAAAATGAATTCAATCAGGCTCTAGAGTGTAAGAAAGAAGGCATGTTAACACATGGAAGCCAAAGGTGACAAGTATGAGTCATGATAAGACTACAGGTCTAAGTAATTTGTTTTCTATGGTATAAAATGTTTCAAAAGTTAAAGAGTGCCAAGAGGTCTCATTGTTTGATCATGTTGAGAATGAAGAGATCAAGCTTAACGAGAAGACCAAGATATTGGTTGAGGTTAGTCCTAAAGTATGTATGGATCCAAATGAACATCCTATTATTACTAATCATGTATTAGGTAAATAACATAAATTGTATGTGCCTAATGATAAGGTTCCAAACTGCAAGGTGGACTCTTCAGTTGAAAAGGTATGTCATGAATATTTATTATCACCATGTATTGTCAATCCAATTCTAGAATAAAAGGAGAACATTATAGTGGTTGATCATGTTGCTTCTCTTAAGCCTAAGAAGAAGAAGATCTATAAGCATCATATGACCAAAGAGGAGAAGGAATATGAGTATTTGTGGGTAACTCCTAGTTTCAAATTGTTATAGGACATTATGAAATAGGATGTCTCTACCTATGCTTCTAAGGAGACATATTTATTGTGGAGAAGCAAGTTTGTGGCTGATTTACTATTTTGGGAATATTGGTGTATTATTCTTTATTTAGTTAAAGGGTCTAATTAGTAAAATTATTAAATAAATATGAAATAATTAATATATTAATTTGTGTAAATTAGATTGCAATTTTGACCTTTTTTAAAATAGTAATAAGAGGGAGAAAATAAGGCTTAGCTTGAAACTGACTGATATAGCTAGGATAGAGTCTAAGATTCACTATGCAAGACTAGGACACTATCATAAAATAGGATCTGGCCTTCATTTTGTGTTTGGATAGGAACACCAAAATTGGACAGGAGTGGTATCAATTCTACAGTCTACCTTTACCATTGTTGTCCAAGAGATATGACCTTTTTGGGTTTTATTTTATATGACTGTGTAACCTTGTCTGTGAAGTTTCAATAGTTGAAAGTATATAGAGCTCCCTATAGAGTATATTTTATCTTCAAACCCTACACTCAATTATACTTTGACAAATTTAGAGAAAGAGGGGGGGTTAGTATGTGTAAGATTCACTGAATGTGTATCCACACCTCTTATGTGGGCACATTTCCTACATACCAATACTCCAAAGAGGGATCAAGCCATATGTAATTCTCCCACTTGATGTGCTTTGTGAAATAGAGTGTATGAGTATGTATAATACTAAACTAGATGTGTTTGAGGTGGCTAGGAATTGGTGTAAGGATTTGAATAATCTTGTAAGTATATTGGCTAGATGTATGCATAGAATAGTGAAGATTGCTTGAGTAGTCTTGCTTGTATTATTTATTTAATAGTGATATTTTCCAACCTTTTCCAAATTATCTTTAAATAGGTTTTTGTAGGGATCTATTGGTCATGGGTTGAATGTGCTCATATTAGGTAGATAAGGAGAATGATGGGTAATCAGAAGAAACTAACCATTGGGGATGAAAATGCACTTTAAAAGAGTGCCAAAAATGAATTAGAGTGGCACTAGTGCTATAATCCAAGTGTGGTGTTATTATCCTAAGATGACAGGGCCTGGGGGAATTAATTAATCATAGATAGAGTAATTTGACTGATCTAGGATTAAGTCTAGACTATTATAGATGATTGGGAATCAGTGAAAGATGCCTATGAGGGTCATGAGAGAAAGCAAGAGGGACCTATGGGTTGGGTGTCACAATACGAACTCAAGTTACCAATTTTTGCATTTTATATGGCTACATTTACCCCTCTCTTTATTCTAGTGATGCAACAAAGTAAAATACTAAGATAAATTAAAAATAGATATCATACCTAAACTTACCTATAAGGGTGAAGCTCATGAAGTTATGTGATGCTAGATGTGCATAAAAAGAGCACACGGTGAAGTGTTAATCTACAAGAGAAAACAAAGAAGAGATCAATTCTTACTAGATACACTATATATAAAATAAAAATGTACAAATCTAGGTAAGAGAGATAAAGAGGAAGAAAAAGGAAGGAATACACCTCACTGGGTATGTGAACCAATACAAAACCTATTGTGATGCTAAGTGATGTTGGATATGGTGGATATGCTAGGTATGATGTACAAAGAGTGATATCATAAATGGAGCTAAGTGCTCAGTTACTTAGAAGTGGCTCAAGAATGTAAAGGATATCCCTTTGGCTCCATCATCAACCACTAAGAGAAGCTATTTGATCGTGCGCGTGTAAATTTATGTTTGGACTATGTGTCTAATCCCTCTAAATAACTAGCTCAAGAATACAAAGGCTAGCTAGACCTTTGGCTCCATCATTGCCCCATGAAGTGAAGCTATAAGATAATATTGATATGAAATATATTTCATATGAGATGGATCTTTAATTCCATGAATGGTCTGTAATCTAATAATATTAGCATGAATAGCCAAATGTATGCTAGAAACTAGGCCATTCTTGGCCACTATGAAAGATGGAGATTAGGCTTATATGAAAGCCACTACAAAATCGATGCACTAGGATTATATGAAAGCCAATATAAAATATCAAAGTTAGGCTTGTATAAAATCCAATTCAAAATTATTCCAACCATCTATTAATGGAATAATGCACACAACTATTGAGAATGCCTAGGTAATATTAAACTCAAAAAGAAAATAAAATAAATGTGTTATGCACATTGCCCCCAATCACTGGTGTCTAAAACATGGATTCTAATATGGAAGTTATACCAAATACCATATTTAAAATTAGAATTTAAAAACATCATGTTTCACATAATACCCCCTATATCTATATTCTCTAAGCAAAAGTGTATTAAAAACTACTAATTCTAAATTGGTCTAACTATGCAAAACTATAGTTGAACCTACTTTTCTACCTACTTCTAGAAAGTCTAGTTTTTTTAATGTTTAGATAGGATCACCAAAAATGGATAGTAATAGCACTATTTTTGTATTCCAATCTTGGTGTTATTGTCTTGGGCCAAATCTGGTAACTATTTTGACATTTTTACTATCTACCTAGTCTATTCTAGCTAGTTTGATGTTTGGTTGTTGTTTTGGGTAATCTAAATGCTATTTTTTTACTATTAAGAGTTTGTATCTATGTGATAAAACCCTTATTTGTTTCCCCATTTTTTATGGTAGTAATTAAGACCCTATAATGACTTTCCTCAAATGAAAAATCCCTACAAGTGTGTTATTCTACAAAGATACATGATATATCAATGATAATCGATAATATATCTCAAGATATAGCATGGTTTGTAATGAGAGATTTGTTAGATCAATAGGGGTATGCCTAGATAGATATAAAAATGTAATATCATGTGAAATATACTAAATTAGAACTATAACTGTTAGTTGTTAGTTATTAGTTGGCAAGGAGGGACGGAGCATGATGTCCATCATGGCATCTAAGATAGAAAGATAATGCATGATGTGGATCATGGCATTACAAAAAATGAGAATAAAATAATCAAAAACCACACAAGGCAAGAACAAATAATCACATAAGAATGGCCAAGGGACTAATCAAACAAGGGACATGGGCACATGCCACTCAAATTGGAAAGAAAGCATACAAGTCATGTTCAAATGCCACATACACATATAATTGGAAAAAAGAAAGGTTGGCATGAAATCCACAATCACATAGAAGAGTATAGGCAAAGGACATTCAAAAATTTCCTAAGGAACACACATTAATAAAATTAAAGGATATTGGTAAATGTCCTAAGGCGCATACAAGAGATAATCAAGAACTAAGGAATGCAATCAATCTAGCTACACAAGGTAAAACGTGAAATCATGTAAAAAATAGAAATATAATCACATCTAACTAATCAATGTAATAAATGAAAGTATGAAAAACATGGTAATACAAGACTAGGTATATGTTAATAAATACACAAGTGTTATATTCTAGTGAGTGTCGATAGAGTAATCTGTGTAAGCTAGTAGGTAATGTACATCAACATGACAACTAGAGGGTGTAGGGTAGGAAAGACATAACCTAGATGGTTTAGTCATGTATAAGGTTCCCCCAATGGGTATATGTATTGATGTCTTAAATTTAGAAGTAAGATGCCCCCTTAATGGGTAGAGTGAATCAATAAAGGAGTAGTATGTCACTGCATACACTAAAATAATATTGAGTGAAGGATGGTAATGTAGATAAATCAACAAAAAATAGCATAGAATAGAAAATGTAAGTCTAACATAGTAGTATAAATGTAAAACATGGATAATGGATACAATCAATTTTTTTTTTGTGTTTTGACATATTTTAATGTTTTTGTATTTTTAAATGTTATATTTTTTAGAATTTTTAAGCTATATTGAGCTACGTATAATGAATCATAAGGAGACTATGTATAAGAAATTAAAAAAGAATATGTACAAGTAAGTTGGGAAGGGATGATAATAATTTATGAGTCTCATGGGAGACTCCCTATCATGGTGTCATGTATTAGGGAAAGGAATCATGTGTGATCATGAAGCATGATGGAAGGGTTGAGACTATGGATTTGAAAGCTATATATGTTATAATTGATCTAAAATATCTAAAGTAAAAACTATGTGGTCCCCCTATACCTTTTAGAAGTGGATACAATGGTAGGGATCTTAGGTACCCATATAGTATTAGGAGAAGATCTTTAAACATGTGCTCTGTGAGTAGATGTATGAGATCTCAATAATACTACCCTAGGTGTGAACATTATAGCTAAAAGCTATCTAGAATCCTAAAGCTATGAAGGTGTATGAAATATTAATGTTGGAAATAGATGTCCCAAATGTGTTTGAATTAAAACTAGAGGAGGAACTATAACTAGTGGCAAGACTAAAATTGTAGGCAAAATTGAAACTGGTGACTATAGAATAGTAAATGGCTCTAAAGTTGGGAGTGGTAACTCTTATATAACTCCACCAACTGTAATAACCTAATTAGTGTGAATTAATTTCACACATCTTTGATTTATATAAGGTATTATTCAAAGTTTCTAAATCCATGGTTAACCAAGTAACATATCAAAAATTCATGCATTGGTAACTATAGTAAATGGTGTGGCCACATGTGTTGGACCAACTTGTAGTGAAAGTATGATCTCACCCACTGAATTCTATATGTGCCCACTGAATACACTGATAACTATGTCTATTGGAGTAATATGATTATTTGATATCCTAAATTCTAAAATAATGTCATAGTGCATATGTTCACACTAGATCCATTATCTATGAGAACACTATGAATAGGATGATTATGAATGTAAGCTATCATAAAGAGTGCATGATAATCCAAATCATCCTCGACTATCTCTTGCTCTTAGAAGGAGATGGAAGGTCTTGTTAGAACTATATAATTGCATACACAAACCATGTTACTCAAAGTATATGTCTCAAATAAAGGTGACTTATATCTATTTGGTCGTGGATGTGTATTATATATAATTAAAACCCTTGATGTGTTCCCTATCTCTTGTTTAAAATGTTGCAAAAAGGGATCTAAGAATATTTTCAAAGCTTTATATTTTGGTTGATTTATCTAAGGAGGCTTAACTAAAGTTCCAATATCATTATGATTCCCATCTATCAAATCTTGTATTTTGTGTCTCAAACTAATACATTTATGTATTGTATGGCCTAGTGCCCTATGAAATTCATAAAATGCATGTGATCATATCCCAGTGGAAGAGGCTTTTTTGGGTCAACTTATTGAATAGGAGGGAGAGATATGATGTTACATTCCAATATATATTTTAAAACTCCTAGATAAACTGGTAAATTGGTAAAGGTTTATTAAGGAGGTGTTGATAAAACAACTCACTGAAGGGGCTCAAAAGTTGCATTAACTGTCAATTGATTCTAACTCTTGCTATCATTGACCTTGACTTTGTATGGGAATTTGTTGTTACTCTTGTTTTTTTTTTTTGAGATACTTTTGTTCTTTAGTTTGCCTATTGAAATTAGATTGACTTCTCTTTCCTTTAGTGTGTGACATAATTTAGTGAAGGAAGAGAATCTTTTAAACATAATTGATTCATGTCAAGCTAGTAGAAGACTATATTTGAAGAGATCTTGTAACTCCTAATCAGCCATAGGGTTAGTCATCTTATCCAAAATAGTCTTATATTGAAGATAATAATCTATGAGATGTGTATTTGACCTTTGTTTCTATTATGCAACTTAGGCATACAAAATCTTATCACCAATGTTAATGCTGAAATGAGCTAGGAATATGCTAGTTAAAGGATTGAATGGATGGACTAAATGATTTGATAGACTGTAGAACCATTATAAAGCATAATACTTTAGGATCCATGGAAATAACTAGGTAATTAGTGAGTCATTTGGTACATAGTCCAATCATTCTACATGAAAATCTCTCAAATGTGTCTTTGGATCACCCTTGCCATCAAATGTGATGTGCCAATGGTTTATGCAATAGAGAATCCAAAGCCTACATAAGTCTAGAGGCACCTTGCTCAAGATGTAGCATCTTGGATTGAAGAGATCTTATCTCTTACACAAGTGCTACCACATTAGGAGATAAAGATGTATTAGCCATAACTGGTGGCATAAAGGTAGTTTTGGCTACTATAGGATTTGTTGAGACATAGTTGCCCCCGTAGTGTCATTTACAATTGGTTGCTCTATGTTTTGTGAATATTGACCATTTTTCACTCTTTTTTTGCTTATTTTAATATTTTAAGCATGTCATCTTGCATGTCAAGGTGTTTATTTAATAGTTCTTAAAGTTCCCTTTTATCAATTTCATCAAAATCAGTGTATTGGGCCATTTTTAAGGTAGAAAAATAATATGAAGTTTGATTGAATTTTTTTCAATAATCTGTAATAGGCAAAGTGTGATATAAATAAAATAATAAATATTGGAAATGTAAAGTCCTAAAAACATAAAATTTGAATGTGTGTAAAAAGGATACGAAGCTCACAAACATGTAAGATGATACCTCAAGAAGCAATGGGACCTAGTATATGTAGCTAGGGTTGTAAAAAATAATTATTTTGAGATTTACTTTGAAATTTTAAAATTTAAAGTGAATTTCTGATTTAGATATGCAAGTAAAAAATAAAAAAATTATTAGAAAATTTATTATTTAAAGAGACATAGAAGATGCAACTAATGTTTTAAAGAAAATATGTTTTTGAAAATTACTATTGAATTCTAAAATTTAAGGTGATTTTTTAATTTAAATATGCAAGTACAAAATTTTAAAAAATTATTTGAAAATTACTAGGAAAATACTGAGACCTAATATGGGTAACTAGGGTTTGAAAGAAATTATTTTAAAATTAGTATAAAATTTTAAAATTTAATGCTAGTTTCTTATTCTATTATGTAGGTAAAAAATAAAAAAAATATAAGAAAATTCAGTAGGAAATTTACCTTAGGGTTTTTACAGTTTTTATGTGCAAACGAAGTAAGTTAGGTTCACCAAATGATTTACTATTTTTGGATATTGGTGTATTATTCCTAATTTAGTTAAAGGGTCAGAGTAGTAAAATCAATAAATAAATATGTAATAATTAAGATACTATTTGTGTAAATTATATTGCAATTTTGACCTTTCTAAAAATAGTAATAAGAGGGAGAAAATAAGACTTGGCTACAAATTGATTGATATGGCTAGGACAAAGTCTGAGGTTCACTATGTAGGATTGGGACACTATCATAAACTAGTATCTAACCTTCATTTTATGATTGGACATGAGCACCAAAAGTGAACAAGAGTGGCACTGATGTTATAATTTACATTTCCCACTATTATCCAGAAGATATGACCTTTTTGGGTTTTGTTCATAATGCCTATGTGACCTTATATGTGAAGTTTTAGTAGTTGGAAGTCTATACATATACATATAGAATATATTTTATCTTCAAACCCTACACTCCATTATGATTTGACAAATTTCAAAAAAGAGGGGGTGTTAGTGTGTTTAAGATTCACTGAACATGTATCCACACCCCTTGTGTGGGCATGCTACTTGCATACCAATACTCTGAAGAGGGATTAATCCATATGTAATTCTCCCACTTGATTTTTTTTTGAAATAGAGTGTATGAATATGAAAAATAATAAACTAGATATGATTTATGTGGCTATGGATTGGTGTAAGGATTTGAATAAGCTTGTAAGTATATTGTCTAGTTGTATGTAGAGAATAGGGAAGATTGATTTAGTAGTCTTGCTTATATTCTTACTTAGTGATATCTATCAACCCTTTCCAAATGATATTTTAATGGGATTTTATAGTGATATATTGGTCATGGTTTGAATGTGCTTGCATTAGGTCAATAAGGAGAAGGATGGAGAATCGAAAGAAATTGATTTTTGGGGCCAAAAATGTACTTGGATAAGAATGTCGAAAGTGGAAAGGAGTGGCACCGATGTTGTAGTCCAAGTATTACACTATTGTCCTAAGTTGATGGTGATAAGGGGGATGGATTAATCATGGAAAGAGAAGTTTGGATAAGCTAGGATTAATTATAGAAGGCTATGGACGACTGAGAATTAGTGAAAAGATGCCTATGAGGGTCATGAGATCAAGCAAGAGGGACCTATGGGTTGGGTGTCACAAGCCACACTCAAGTTACCATTTTTGCATTATATATGACTATAGTGGGATAAATAAATTAATTTCAATCTGTATAAAGACTTGTGTTGATCTTAGAAGGTCATTGGTTAAGGTGGAACAACAACTTCATGAGTTTGCTCCATTAGTTTGTGAAGGAGATGTAGTATAGAGTCAGAATGGGTGGTTCCTGGTGGCTTAATGAGATTAATGCAAATATCAAGAAGATTTTTATGCTCAAAAAATTCCTTACACTTATTTGTGATGTAATCTAGGTGTTTTTGTGGTTTGAAGGTATGTTTTTGCTAGTTGAAGATTTTTTGAGTGATCTCAACTTTCTTAATTTTTGGCTTAAGGGAAAGGAAGCCTAGAATGGATTATAGGAATTTTATGTTCCCAAATATATGGTGGCTTAATATTTAGTCTAGATGTGTGGGATGGGTGTCTCTAGGTGTGTAAGAAGTTTTAGAGGCATGCATTAACTAGAAGGAGGTTTGTTTACTCTGTGTGTTTTAAGATTCTAAGGTTTTAGGCTATGCTAGAAAAGTGTTTTGACTTTTGAATTAATGTATAAGGATTTTTAATAGGTTAAATGGGACAAATGGCTTGTCAAATCAAGTTTCACATAGAATTTAAGGTTTCTTTTTCTCAAATTATTAAAGTTTTTGTCAATATAGAGGGTTAATTGGCTAGTAAGTTTTTGAAGGAAGTATGTATCATAGGATGAACTTGGTGATTAAAATTTGTTTTCTTGAGGGGGCATATGATAGTTATCCATTTATGAAGTTTTAGGTCTTGAAAGTGTATCTACCAAAAGTTGTGGGCTCTGCAAGTTCTAGATAGGGCTACAAGGAGACTAAACAGACCTAGTGTGAAGAAAAATTATTTTTGCTCAATTTATCCAAAAGAGAAAGGTATGTTTGTTTCAAGGATATTTCCCATGTTGGTTTAGATAATATTTACTATTTGGTGAGTGTCATGAAGTTCTATTGGTGGACCTTGTGGTAGCTTGAGAAAGAAGGCTAGTAAGCTTGTATGTTGGTTCTTCATAGCGAGTGGAGATCTGAAGATGCTTAGAAGGTAAAATTGCTCAGAGTTCTCAGGGAGAGTCCCTCTTATATGTTTATTGATTTTTTCCATTATATTTATATGTTTTTTTGTACTTTTTATTCATTTATTGTAGTGCTTGGTTGAAGAGAGTGTTGGCATAAAACAAGAGGAAGTTTATCAAGGCAAGAAAAGGTAGGCTCAAGGTAAGGGGAGTTTGTATCATATTTTTAAGGTGGTCTTTTCATTTTTATGGTATTTTAAGGTCATTAAGATCAGTTGGTGCCTACTTTTTCATTATGTCAAAGGGGGAAAAAGTTCCTATTGTGGAGTGTTTGAAGAGAGAGAACATGAGCTAAATGATATTTGTTAACATCAATGATAAGGGGGGAGATTTTTTGAATGTTTTCAATAATGTTATGGTGTTGTATATGTAGGTGTATAGGTTAGTGGATTAAGTGATTTATGTCCTAAGTAAAAATGATAAAGTGTGCAATGTGTTTTTCCTAATGTGCTTGAAGTTGGCCTGGTTGATCTTCTATTTTGGCATGGTTAGAGTTGTTTAGGGATGAGTATGGTGATTTGAATATGTACAAGAGGTCTATAAGATTTTTTATATGATTTGAGTGCTTGTGTGCATAATTTTAATTCATCTATTTGTCTATAGTTTTCATCTAGACACTTTGAGTCTAGTGGCAGAAAATCTAAGTAGGAAGTTTGATGATATCACCATTGCCATGTGTGGATGAGTCAGGAGGAAATGGTCACATGGGTTTATTAAGTATTATGCCTAGTTATTATTAATTAAATATTGGGTTATGTGCCTAATCACATAAAAATATATGTAACTACAAATTTGGGTAAAATATATACAAGTGCAAAGTTGGGCTTCCAAGCATTTTGACATTGTTTTCCCATACTTAGCCAAATTTGCATGAGGAAAGAAAGAGCCAAGTAAGCAGTTTGATAGTGGCATATACCACACATGTGAAAATTTTAGGACAAAGTGATAATATTTGTTTGTTAAATTTTATGCTAGGTTCTTATGTGCCATACTTTAGGTCATGAAATGTAGCACAACAAAAGATATGTTTGTGCAAAGTTGGGCTCCTAGACATTTTGACAATGTTTTTTATATTCAAATAGAGTCAAGTAAGTAGTTTTTTGATGTCATATCTCACACATGTGACGTTTTAAAGATATTATTTATATATTTATGAAATAACCTATGTGATGGGATATTATGCACTAAATTATATATCATACGACTAAGTGCAATGAAAGCTATGCAAGAGCAAAGTTGGCCTCACAAGCAATTTCTAAGCATAGTTGGCTCTGTGATAAAATAATTTGAGAAGGAATTTAAATGGAATTATATATAATATGAACAAATTTTTTAATATTAGTTTATTACATGTTTGGATTCCCCTATGAAAGGTGTTCATATGGTGAAAATGTGAGGTCATGAGATTGATAGAGGAAAAAGTTATTGAGGTTCAAAATTGGTTTCTCAGATAGATTGAAATGGTCCCCATGGTCAAATATGAAAGAGGTACAGTTTGAGAAAGTCTCAAGGAGATTGAAAAAGAACATTTATTATAATATGTTAGGAAGTAATGAGATGGCAAGAAGTGCACATTATTTAATGCCTAGGTAAAGATAAAAGATAATGATCAATGGTGAGCACGTGATCATACAGTTGAAGATCTATGGTGCATGTTAAGTGAAAGTGGTCAACATGTTTGATGTTTAATGAACTAAATAGAATTTAAAGAGTGATAATATTCTAAGAAGATTAATGTTGCATGATTGACCAAGAAAAGTGAGAGAATGATATGAAGGCAAGTGGTTGAGGTTTAACTATGACCATTGGCATTTGAATTTAACAAAGGAAAAACTAGTACCCTACATTTCATCCATAAATTTTGATCCAAGATGAATTTATTAATGAAGTAAAAAATAAAATAGGAATATGAATCCATGATACATTTAATGAACCTAATTTTAATATCTATAAGTGTGTATAGTCAAAGATATTAAGGTTCAAAGTTGAATGTGCGTTTGTACTGTTCTACAAGTGACCTGAGAAGGATGTTTGAGCTTGAATTAATGTTATTTAAATGTATCATAATGAATTATATATTTGGGAGTGTTTTATACTCCATGAGGATGATTTTTATGATTTTTATAGGTTTGACCAATTAATATTTTTTATAAAGTAAGGTTAATAATTGACTGTGTGTTTGTTCATAATGTTCCTATGCATTAGGTCAATGTTTGAGTTGTTTGAGCATATGCAGCTATGATAAAATATGACTATGATCATTTGATGATGTAAATGAGGCCATAAGGATTGACCCATATATTTAAAAGTGGTATTGTGTTCTTATTTTGATTGATGAAGTGTTAAATGGGTGAATAGGTCTCTATGAGACCTATAAGAGCTACAGTGGCCTTATTAAAAGGTGTAGTTGCTAAGGGTGACCCATAAATGATATGTTTGACATAAGAAGATTAATTTGAGACATGTATTGATATGAGAGAATAATTAATGGCTAAGGTATATCTAATGGCTGCCAAGATGTTGATTATCATGAATTCTCTATAAATAGTACAACCAAAGATGATGGTTTCTAGATTTAGTGGAAGAGACTTAAGAGAGGATTGTGTGTGTGGATTATGGAGTGAAGGAGGGGTAGATTAACCTATGGATTATTTGAATATAATAATGGTTTGAAAACTATTTATATGACCCATTGATCATAATTCTTTTGGCAGAATAGTGCTCTTGTTGTTTGAGTATGAGTGAAGGTGAAGAGTGATAATCAGAGGTCCATCCTTAGGTGTTGAAGACATCAGTGAAAAAGTGGATATGTTCATATGTGTTTTTGTGTAATATTATCATCTAAGGTTATTTCATCCTCCTTGAATGATAAAACTTGATAAAAGTCTAGTTGTTATTATAGCTCAGCTAGATAGGTGTGGTATCTCCTTGTAGGATTGTAATCTCACTAAAATCAAGAATGGTAGTTCCTTGATAATTTATAGATGGTATAAATTGGTTATTTTTATTATAGTAAAATATTACAATTGTAGGTTCTAGTGGGTTTTATTCCCCAAGAAGGTTTCCCATGTATGTCATGTGTTATGTGATTGATCTTGCATTGCCTCTCTTACTCATTGCTATGAATGATGTGTATTGTTCATGAATGATTCTAATAGCTGATTAAGTGTTTTTAAAGATTATAATTGAATTTACATTATTTGGGCTCACTAGTTTTCCCCGCTCCCCCATCTCAGTGATTTTACATCTAACAACAAGCATACAAGTGCTCATTTCCATAATAAAAAATCCATTTAGTGAAAGCAATCATGCTTCAAGGTTATGTGTTAGGATAAAAAATTTTCCAATTGATCATGGAGGTAGGTTATTTATGGTGTTAGTGTAGGGATTAGTTCAGTTTCTTTCTATCCTTTCTTTCTTTTCCCTTGCTTGTACATATATTTGTATATATTTGTTTGATTATTTATTTACTTTATATTTGTTTGTTTTCTATTTGGTGTGTTTGCTTTCTTTGCTTTATTCCTTATTTTTAATACATAATTTTAGACATCCCTTAGCTAAAATTTCACCCAATTTCTAAAAAACTCCACAATTTAGGAATGCAGATATAACTCAGCACTTGTTGATCATTGATTGTTTAAATATGAGATTAGTGCTATAGTTTGGAGAAACTAGTAAACACTGATGGATAAGTTAATTATTCCTTAAGATTTTAAACCTTGTTCTAATCTATGCTTGGTTTTAAGAATGATTTCACATTTAGGGTTAAATATTAAACTATTAGGACATTATCATGTTTTCACTTAACAAACATTATTGCTTGGGATAAAGTTGGCAACTAAAGATGACTGTTTGAAGATCAAACATTTGACCAAATCCCTAAAATTGGGTAACCTAGTTCCCAACCTTTGTTATAAATCTAAAATGATTGAAAAAATACAAAAATAAGAGCTTAGTGCAAAATTCAAAAGGCATCCTAGGTAGAGGTGATCTGGTAATTTCCACTAGGGTTATGGATGTCTAATTAGTACTGAAGTAAGGCCTTGAGTGGAGCCAAATGTATCTATATCTAGGCTATGGATGATTGGCTAGTATTAGAGCAATGCCCAAGCCTTTTGTGAGATAAATTATGGCTCTTAATAGACATATAAATATGTTTTAAGTTAGTTTTAATGGTTGAAGTAATGAAATCTAGAAGTTATTCCCTAAATCCCATGGCAAACAATAAGTGGAATCAAATCACACACACAACATGACTAGGTCTTGATGTTTGATCCCAATTATACATGTGCAAGGTTTGTTTCAACCATGAATTGATCTAAATAATCGTGACTAATCAAATGAAATAACTAGATTAATTATTAGTCTAAACCATAGTCTCTAAATCCTAACATATTACTATGTTTCCCCCAAAAAACACCATCTATTAAGGTCACAATACCCCCATTCCTAAAATATGGGGACCCTTGTGATAAATTATACAAATTTTGTACCTTAAAATAAAAAATTCAAAAATTAGAGTGTTACTAGCACATTTTCATAGTGCCTTTATTTGAAGATCATTTGTACTTGGTTTGGTTAGAAAATTTGTACATGATTGTTGTTTACCCTTGTCTAAATTTGCTAACATTATATCTCTATGTTTTCCATTTGTAGGTCTAATGAGGTATATTTTAAATGAGCAATGTCTAAGTTTTATGATTTAATCATAATTTAACCCTCTGATTGATCTTTCATCTTTGATTAATCAGTTGAATTCATGATTAAGCATCTTAAAGACTTTGTTCCAATTTCCCTAGCATAAGACCTTTGATTTAAATTCAAAATTCTTAGGAATAATTTATGTAATAGAAATTTAATTATACCATAAACTTAGTTTAATTTTTATACTAAGGTTTAATCATGATTATTAAAATGACCAAATCTTAGTCTAAAAATTCATACTCAATTCTCTTTATATCTCGTAGCCCTTAGTCCCTTATATCTACTCGCATGGTCTAATTAACACATGGTCCCTTTGTTATAAAATTAGCTTAAAAATTGTTATCCTAAAGATTTTATTTTATTTATTAACACAATAACAAATTTATCCCTAAGACTTTAAGATATGTCTTTTATTATTTGTGGGGTTCCATTTATTATATCCTAAAACTAGGATAATGACCTAATTTGAAGGTTTTAATTTGAGTCTATAAATATGAATAAAAACCTTAGTCTTCAGATTTTATCCTAAAATTCACAAGCCTAACTTAAATATATGTCTTGTCCATAGGATCAATAATTTATATTTTCTTGGACATAATTGATCTAATGTTGTGTAGTAGGTCAAAGCTTCAATAGTGTCCTGAACAAGTGAAAAAGTGATCAGTATCATAATTCTCGTGAAATAAAATTAAGTATCCAATGGTGATTCACCCCTTGGATCAAGATCCAACAGGTCACGTTGATTTGGATGAAGATGATCTAATGGCATGAGATCAATGTTGACATTTCAATGAATCTCAAGATGAATGTAGAAATGATAACTGGTGTAACCATGGGCCAAAAATTAAAGCTCATGCAACTATCAGAATATCAATGGAGTGTATTAATTCATACCTAGATGATTTAATGGTGCACAATAAAATTTGAATTTTTAAGCCCTAGCCACTAGGTTAAATATCGAGCATTATACATTAGATCAATGGCACATGTTTGATCAAATGAAGATGATCCAATAGTGCCTAATCAAATTAGATGTTTCAACAAAAAAATAATAGTGGGCATCCAATCCTATTCAATCCCTTGGATCATGATCAATGGTCGATGCTGATATGTTTAAGGATAATTAGATGATGTAAAATGCAAGAAGGATTTTCAAATGGCTAAGGTTAATTTTTTAAATATTGATGAATAAAATACCATGGAGATTCCACGATAGAGCCACATAAGCTAGACCAATCAGTTCAAGAAATTTTATAGATTCACGACAATGCAAAAGTATAAATAGGTGATCTAAATAAAACATGAGGCATGAAGTTCATATGATTTTGACAAGATGTCACCATTAAAGCTCTGAAGAAACCTTCAAAAAAACCCTAGCAAACATGATAACCCTAATTAGATCTTATGAGCATTATAATTGAGCCAAGGAAGATTGAATTATCATTTGTGCAAGAGTATTCAACCTAGAAACTAAATTATAGTCCACTAATAAGACATTTAATAGAATTTCTAGAAATGATAACTCAAAAAAGTGTTTTAAGGGAAGATGTGGAAAAATGGTCTTAGGAGATGGGAGATCTTTCAAATGATCTCAAATAATTGGAGGATAGAGTAGTGTATACATTGAGAAGATTAGTCAAGGATCCCACCATAACTAGTCTAATTTTTATAATTATAGATGATGAATTTAAGCAAAGATAATCCCAATTTATTCAAGGGGTAAAGAACCAAATCATAGGTAATATTGTTTCTAATAAAAATATGATCATGGATATGATTCTAACTAGAAAGGAAAATATTAATGAAGCCAAAAACATAAAAAAGACATTAAAAAGGTTAGATAAATACCATAAGATCTTAGAAATTCAAATGAAGGAGATCTTCATGAAACCAATTATTAACCTTGAGCTAATTGAGGAGCAACATTATAGAATGAAGATCTTGTTGGAGAGATAATACTGCAATAGAGGGTTCTCAAAGTTAGAAAAGTTGACTTAGGAATATTACTTTTATATCTTAAAATTATATATTTTTTAAATAGAATATTTATTTGTAAAGACATGCACATATTTTAATGCACATTACCTATGGGTCAATCCATTAGGGAGTATCTAGAACATTGGAAAAGGGACAACTATCCCTTACACTTGTCTAGTTGCATGTTGAGAAGAAATGACTGACATAGCTCATGAAGGGTTTATATAAAGAGGTATTGCTGATTGTATTAGGTGAAGGAGTTATTAGAGACAAAATTACATTGTAAAATTGAAACAAGTAGTACAAGTAATGAATTCTATAATGTTTGTCCAACATTTATCTATGTGTTCACTATCATGGCTTCTCTCTCACTTTCTTGGTTTAATTTCCAAATTTAAATTGTTCTTATGAATTCTTGATGTGTTTATTTGAATGTAGAGTTATTAACTTATGCCAATTATAGATTAATTGAAAGTTCTTAGGTTCATTTTATTTTCTTTACTCTTCTTGCATTTGGGTTAATGTTGTTTGGATGCAAGAGTAAATATTTAAAGTGAATCTAGTTATTATTTATATTATTTCACACTATCTTTAGATGTTTTCTTGATGTGTTATAGAATTTGATCTTATGTTAATTCATGTCATACATCAATTAAGTATATGTTTAGATAAAATTTTAACTTTGTTATGATGTTTGGAATGAAGATCAATAACATCTTTCTTCTCTACCCTACCCTTCTTGTTTCTCCTTTTTAATCAATTCACTCTAGTTTAATTATCATTGTAAATATCCATCTTAGACTAATTCTTAGATTAGATTTTGATCATAATTCATTTTTATTAGCATAAAATAATTCATATTGTAAATAGATTATCTATTTGGCCATGATGGTTCCCAACCACTAAATTAATATAAATTTTTGAAATAGATCACTTTTTCTACCTCTAATCCATCAATAAATAACATGATTATCACAACTGGTAACTCATGTATTAAATTCTCAAGAATTCAAAAATGATAAGTGTTTCTTAAATACTTTAGGCACCTATGATACATATTTAGGCATCAAAATTAAAATACCAAGTACAAATTTTAAATTAAATTCTAACTAATTGGTCACCCTAAGTGTTATTATATTATTAAAAAGTTTGAATTTAATGTGATAGGAAAGTTGGCTGAAAATAGGGAATTAGAAAGCAATCTAAGGCTAGTTTTAGTATAATTGGGTTAAAATGGATTTGTATTGGCAATAGTATTGGCTTAGTATTGGGGACTACCCTCTCACTTCACAATATCATAGTGATAAGGGTGATTTACCAAATATACTATTAACCACATTTTTATTCTTGGCTAAAAAACCATATTGACTTCTTCCTTGGTGATTTAATCTAGGTAGTTGGCCTTGGGAAAATAAAATTTTAATGTAAATTTATTTGGTAGTGTGTGAAAAAGATTAAAATAGTGTAATTAAAATGGTGATTTTTAAAAACCACCTATTTATACTATGTGAGTTACTCTACGCATGCAAACAACTAAAAATAAAATATGAATTAATTACTAGTAAATGGATGTTAATTCCTTGATTGAGAATAGTATAGAATTAGTTTATGTGACACTATATGAAAATAATATATAATATATTTTATCATTTCATTTTTATTCTACAAAATAAATGTATTTAAGAATAAATTTGAACATGTCAACTATGTCTCTCAAATGGAAGATAGACTACATAACTAAATTGACTAGGTCGACCTAGTTATCTCTAGGGTTGTAGTTTTGTAGACTGTACACTTTTAAAAATTAGTATTTAAGGAAGAAATAAAATTATAGAGAGAATAAAGTAACCTTGATGGGCTTGATGATGATTTAGATTACAAATTTTTATGCTAAGATGTTCAAATGATTCTTTCAAATTCTACCAACTAAGTTGAGTAGTTTGACCAAGTTTACAAAAACCTATGTGCTAAAAAAGAAATAATGAATAGATTCAAACTATTTAATAATATTTATTAAATTTGTGTTGAAAAAATAAAAAAATAGATAAAGTTGACTTGTACGATAGTGTATGCTAATCTAGACCTAAAGAATTATATTGTGTTAAACTACTTGATCCAATAACTTATAATTGATGAATACCTATATAGATAGAATAGAATCATTTTTAAGAGACTATGTGTTAAACCTATGAACATAAAGTTATAACTATATTGACTAGTTTGATATAGTATTGTGAATATAGAAAATATAAATGATGATAAAAAATTATGATGTGAAAAAAACCCTACAAGGGTTAAATTCATGTTGGGTTCACTAGATTGTATGTAAAGGAAAATGCAACTAGTCTATGAATAAATCCTAGCATGGAGAATATAAATCCTACTTACACTTTCAATTGTTGATACATTGTATATTTAGGTTCATGACCAAGATGGATCTACTAAACCTAGCCAAGGGATCTCTTACCATAATAATATCACTAGGGAGGGTTCCAAAGCTTCCAATCAAGCAAAACTATGCAATAACCCTAAATAGGTCCTATATTTTCATGTTCACAAAAGTAATTAAATAAAAAGAAAGTAAAATATAATCTAGTGCTTACCAAATCTTATGGGACAAAGTGGGTGTTAATAGACATAAAATAAAACATGCATAAGATAATCCTATTTAACCTATATATAAGGAAAACCCTAATGCATGGAGAGATCAATATATTCAAATCCCATTACTTATACTACTTATATCTACTAAAATAGATGATAAAAGTTAGAGATAATTACCTTGAAGATGAACTCATTGAGACTCAATCTCTCCCTTGGCTAAAGATTCTTTGCAAGAAGATGTTCTAGTTTGTAAGGATCACTAAGAAAAATTAAAGCATCCAAGACTTTTCCATAAGATAAGATTTTTCTCCAAGTGTATACCCTAAGATATAACTCCTCAAGTAGAATGGTGGAAGAGTATATTGTAAATAATCACAAATAAAAAATTAATTCTTGGTATCTCTCTAAGAAATGATGAAATTAATGTGTTTATATAGATAAATCTAGCCCTAGTATTTTTCAAAAGTTTAGCTAACAAAGTTAGGCTGATCAAATATGTATAATTATTGATAAAAAAAATAGGTTTTGGTTTGGGTCAACTAAGAGCTGACCTAGACCCTAAATGAGTTTTATCTATTAGAGTACAAGGTCGATGGGGCCAACATTATATCATAAATCATCAAACAGGAGTTTAGGCTAGGGAGGGGCTAATGAAGGCATAACATGACTAGAGGAGGGTGAAAAATAGGAGAAAAACTTAAGGGAGTGTTTTTAAGATAACTTTGGATTGATAATAGGTGGCAGTAAAGGGACAACAATCCTACAAATCACTAATGTTCCATCCACCCCTTTTTAGGTGCACCCTTTAAGGCATGCACTCAAAGATATTGAGACTTGAGAGGTTCCTAAAAGAGAAAATGAATTAGTAATTGATAAAGTTTAAAAATATTATGTGTATACACTAGGTCTTTTACATTACATTAAAATCTTAAAACTTGACAAACATCTTTCACTGTTAGTTTTAGATTAATATAGATTTTATATCCTTCTGGACACTACCAACCATAGAGGGACACTATTGCTAATGGAAATGTTCAAATCCTTATCTAGTGTCCAATTTCAAAAGCTCATTTAAATTGAAAATATTTCAAAACTTATGGGTTAGCCAATTTATCTTATTGAACCCTACCATGAGATATTTTCAAAAAGTGTGGTATAAATAAAACTATAACCCATTTTTAGTAAAAATATTCTATCAAAACCTAAAGACCTAGGGTTTTATCAATTATCAATAATTAGTGTGTATCCCAAATTTGAATACATCAAAAAAAAGGTGAAATAAAAATTAGAAGAGTGAATTTGGTCACATCAAAATCTATTCATTTTTATGTATTGGACACCTACATCACAGTCAGACACTTGCATCAACAATAGCATCTAGATATGATGGTCATGTCCATGACTATAAAAGTTTAATTTATAGAATATGATGACTAATCTAGAATATTGATCTTACATATTTCTCACCTATTTTATTTTAATTTTTTTTAATATAGTAAACTTAAATAATTATTAGTTCTCTTTGTAATTACATCAATTGAACATCTTTTGAATTCATTATTTTATATATTTAGCATATCTTAGTATTATGATTCAGAATAATTATTTACCCAAGTTTGTAATTAATTAGCCTATGATATATTAGTTTATCACCCTTGTGCTTTAACTATTTCTATATTATTAATCATATTCTCCTAATATTCTAAAATTTAGGGCTAAACATTTTGTGAACTTGACCATTGTCTCATCTCATGAAAATCCTAGAATACCCTAAGGTTTTTAGCCTTCTAGTGTTTCAAATTATAGAAACTATTTAGTGATAAATTTTCCTATCATGTTAGGATATTTTATAGAATTTGTATGTCTCTTCTTTCCTATTTTGATATTATTCTTTGGAACAATTAAAATGGATAAAAGGTAACCTATTCTTCTTCCTAACTTTAAGGAGGGTGATAACTACCATTCCTCTAATCAGGTCTATGTTATCACTAATTCAATGGGTAAGCTATCTAATCCTATGGTTTGAAATCAAGGTAATAAATGTGTCCTTCATAAAACCACTCCACCTCCCACCTCACCTCTATATGGTGTATGCATGAATTTATAATCATAGGTACCTAGGGTTTGTGTTTGTGAAAACATCAAGGATTAAATCACCACCATGGTCAAATCAATATAAGAGTTATAAAATCATATCACATACATAAAAATTAAAAAATATGTTAGTGTTAATCATGTGTGCATCTTCATCTAGAAAGGGTGTTACCAACAAGGTTTTATATCAAAATAAAAAAATACAAGAGACTTCATATACATCTAGTGATTCAAAAAGTGAACAAAAGGAATATAAGATTGCAAGTGTGATTCTAATGGAAATGTTTCAAAATAAATTGGCCCAAAAACTTCCTATACATCCTATTATAAGGTCAAAATACTATTGTAAATATCATATAATTCATGGGAATCATACTAATTATTTTTTGACATTGAAGAATAAAATACAATGCACATTTGATAGTGGTGATCCTATAATAGATGCATCAATCAAGAAACCCACTCACATTATGAGTAATTCTCCTAAAGCACAAGTGTAAAAACAACAAATATGGTTACCAAAGAATAATTAGGATAAAAAACAATTGCAATTCAAAAATTAAAGAAAGAAAAGATACAAATGTCATAAGATGAAAATGAACAATTAAAAAAGGCAATTTTAAAAAAAGATCAAGATGAAAAATAAAAATTACAAAAGACATAAGATGAACAAAAATAATTACAAAAGCCAATGTTACAAAAATAACAATGGGTACATCAAAATTTTAAAGTGGTATTTCTAACAAAAGAGATCAAAAAGCAAGAGACTCTTGAAAAATCTAAAGTTACAAAGGGGAAATCTATGAGCCCTTCCTTATATCAAGAAAATTATATTCTCACTACTCATAAATATGGTAAACATTATTCAGATGAATAGTTCAACACACTATATTATGATCTACTCAATAACTTACCACATAATCTATTCAGATCTATAATAACTAGTATATATATATATATAAGTTGAATCCATCACTAGTAGATGTGAAACTAAATCTAGATAAATGAAAAACAAAGATAATAAGTAAAAAATTACCAAAATAGCATGATACACTTTTTGATTCAACTATGCACACATATGACACATTTATTTACCACTCCTTAGAGATTCTCATCCTCATTTTGAGGATAACTTGTGCATTTTCAAACATTTTAAGAGCAAATAAACAACTTACAATTGTTGATACTCCAAATAAATCACAAATAACTCAATTATGGGTTACATGAACCCCTATTACTTTTATTACCTCTTCAAGACCACAGAGTCATATAATACATATGCATAGTACCACTGATACTATATATCTTGATATGATACATATGTATGCTCCCTAGAACTACCACTAGTTTGATATACCATATTATAAGTTTAGATTTGGATGTGAACATCCCTTGGATGGGATCATAGGCTAAACTTTCATTTTCAAATATTCCAAAAGTACAAAAAAGCAAATATTCCAATAATACAAAAAAATGGAAAAAAATATTAAAAAATACAAAAATATTTAGCACTCCCATGTTTATTAACTCATTGGTATCTATGTTGTTTGTTTTATGTTAGTAGATAACATATATATATATATATATATATATATATATATATATATATATATATATATATATATATATAGACACACACACACACACACACACACACACACACACACACACATGTTTCACTCATACTTTATTTTGATACAAACATACCCATACACATTATATATGAATTTGAATATGTTTTACCTCTCCTCTACTAGTGTTATATAGTACATATGGGTCATCTACTTCTCTAATCATGATTATTATAGGTTACACATCCTTTATGATCATGTATACATTATAATGTTTGATCTTATCTACTATTTTTTACACATTTCTACATCCATGCTCATATATTTTATAGTGTACTTGGTATGCTATTCTAGATAATGTTTTTTACTAAAAAACATATGCAAGGACTAGTATGATATGATTATGTTGGTTTTTTTTACTTTATTTATTCACATTGTCACTTCCTTAAGTGTATTACATCTATTACTATTATATTTCTTGTGGAAAATTTTAATATGTTCCTTTATTAGTTGCCCCTATGCTATTTTATGTTGATTAAAAATTTGACTATGTCATTATATGTTGATTTGATATTTAAATATGTCACCCGTTTTGATTATTCAAAATTTGAACATGACCCTTGTATGATGTCTCCTTAGACCATTATTTTTAATTATATTTATTGAGCTTGTGTGTGTGCTTGATTGTTTAATAATATTGTGCTACTAATATCTAGACATTTACATGATCTATATCATACATTTTAGGACTTGATGTGATCACATACTGTGAGCTAAACTAACATATATAATTTAACACATTATCCATAAATGCTACATGATTCACACACATATTATATATCTACCTTATCCATTTGAAGTAAAGTACCTTATATATTATATTTTCATCACCTCAAAATGGGGGCATATCAATGGGGACATGTCATAGAAGCATTACCTCCACATTTTCATAGTTTATAGATTTTAGTGGGGGAATGTCACAAAGGCATGAAATCCACACTTATACACTTTATCATTATTTCATGCCATGCCATAAAGACATGACCTTTAAAATTATACACTTATGAAGTATCTCCATATTTCATTGGGGAGATGTGATAAAGACATGACATCCACATTTTCACAATAACCAATTTAGTTTCATGATTTAGATATAAACTTGGGTCAGAATCTTATACATTATACCAATTTTGCATAGATTTGAAATAATTTTTTTCATATTTATGAGAGATATAATAAAAATAATACATACTATAAGTGTATATTCCATGCTATTACACAAAAAATAAATAAAATTTACCAATTATATTATTCATTATGACGAACCTATTACACTAGAATGTATTATTATGAATCCTTTTATGTTATAGCAGTTGATTCATTTTATAATTTTAAGTGATTAAATCATTCAAAATCACCATATTTATAGGTTGGAGTGATTAAATCATCCAATATCACTATATTTATATGATGTCTTAATTAAATTAGTCACCCTCAGTAGATTATATATATTCACACTTGAGTTGTACAATTAAGATATAATGATCTCAATGGCCATGTCATAACTCATCCTTATACTATATTGGGGGAATAATAATTTCCAATATACCTATTAAAAATCTCCAAGGTTTGAGTCTAAACCTCTTCCAACTTTAATTATTCATAAGGAAGCATATTTACCAAGTCAAAGCATCAAGATGAAATGTGGTTGCATTGACACATAAGCGTACTACTTCATTCCTCACTTTATTTTAAATCAATTAAATTATTTCAAATTTTATATTATATGCATTGATTTATATTGTAACATGCTCTTAGTTCTAGGTCATGCACCATCAAAGCACTCAAATTGGGCTCAAGCAAAGGAAAGGTGTGTTTTATATACTTAGGTACACATTTATTTCATTTAACCTAGTAATTTCATACTTATGCATTACTAGATTAAGGGGGGATGTAGATACTAAAATTCAATATTTAAAGCATCTTGATCTTTTAAATTTGAAAAATATTAATTAGGGATCTACCCTTTAGTTCTATACTCCCTATTATAAAAGGCTCACATTTTCCATCTCAATATGCCTAGATTTCTATCTCTTAGTTTAATACATATCATGCTGATGACCTAGGTCTCCTACATTTAAAAAAATATATTAAAACACGATAAAAATCCTTCACTATTAGTTTCATATCCATACCTATTTTTTATCCTTGTAGACACTACTAGTTATAGAATGGCACTACCACTGACGATAGTGTCCATATTCTTATCTAGTGTCTAATTTCTAAAGGTAATCTAAAATGTAAGTGTTTCAAAACCTATGGGTTGGGATATTTGTCATATTTGACCCTACTATGATATATTTTCAAAATATGTGGTATAAATATAAGTGTAATCCTTCTCATTGTTCATCTAGAAAATACCAAGAAAACACCTACTAAAGCTAAATCAATCAACTACACAACCAAACTATTATTTCCTAATGATCCTTATTTTCATATCAAGCATTGAATTAGTCATATTATAGGTCTGAAGCATTCAAAGATAAGCCTATGATAAATATTTTTCAAGTTATAAGCTAGATCACTACATGTATTGTCATATATTATATTGCACCCTTGTGTACACACTTTACCGCACATATAGGAGAACTACATAAGTCTAAGTCCATCCTAAGAGTTTTAGCTATGTATGTAGTATCCATTGATAGAGGGGTCTTCGGGGTTATCTCCACATTATTAGCCCATTAAACCATTTTTAACAAACTCATTCTAAGGGTGAAGAATTTTAAAGAGATATGGTTTGATCAATTAAAAAATAATGACATCTATCCCAGATCTAAATACATTAATAAAAATGTGACATAAAACTCGCAATAGTTAAATTGGTTTCATATATATATATATATATATATATATATATATATATATATATATATATATATATAATTTTGTATTAGACACCTGCATCATAGTAAAAAACTAGTTTTGATGGTAGTTGTTTTTGAGATAGCAGTGTTTTTGGATACATATGTATAATTTATAGAATTTTATGACTAATTCAAAATAGTGATCCTACTTATTTCCCACCTATTTTATTATATATCTACTTACTCAAAAAAATCCCAAATATGCCTCTATACCTCCCTACTATAAAAGTCTCACATTTTTCCATCTCAATATGCCTAAATTTTTATCTCTTAGTTTAATACATATCATGTTGATGACCTAGGTCTCCTATATTTAAAAAAAAATTAAAACATGATAAACATCCTTCACTATTAGTTTCATATCCATACCTATTTTTTATCCTTGTAGACACTACTAGTCATAGAAGGACACTACCACTAATGATAGTGTCCATATTCTTATCTATTGTCTAATTTCTAAAGGTCATCTAAATTGTAAGTGTTTCAAAACCTATAGGTTGGCCTATTTTTCATATTTGACCCTATTATGCTATATTTTAAAAATATGTGGTATAAATATAAGTGTAATCCATCTCATTTTAATCTATAAAATACCAAGAAAACACCTACTAAAGCTAAATCAATCAACTACATAACCAAACTATTATTCCCTATTCATCCTTATTTTCATATCAAGCATTGAATCCATCATATTATAGGTTTGAAGTATTCAAAGATAGTCCTATGAGCAATATTTTTCAAGTTATAAGCTAGATCACTACATGTATTTTCATATATTATATTGCACCCTTGTGCACACACTTTACCACACATACAGGAGAACTACATAATTCTAAGTCCATCCTAAGAGTTTTAGCTATGTCTTTAGTAGCCATTGATAGATGGGTATTTGGGGTTAGCTCCACATTATTATCCCACTAAACCATTTTTAACAAACTCATTCTAAGGGTGAATAATTGTAAAGAGATATGGTTTGATCAATTAAAAAATAATGACATGTATCCCAGATCTAAATACATTAATAGAAAGGTGACATAAAACTCAGAATAGTTAAATTGGTTACATCTAGAGCTAGTAATTATTTTGTATTAGACACCAGCATCATAGTAAAAAACTAGTTTTGATGGTAGTTATTTTTGAGATGGTAGTGTTTTTGGATACATATGTACAATTTATAGAATTTTATGACTAATTCAGAATACTGATCGTGCTTATTTCCCACCTATTTTATTCTATATCTACTTACTCACAGATTATAAAAACACTATGATGCATGCCACCAAGAGTAAAGTAATGATTACCTTGATCACAAGTAGAGATATAGGCACAACTACAACTAAATGAAAATTCACAAATGTAGGTTGATTCATAAGTGAAACTATTAGCCTCCTTATTTTAAGTATTCCCCCTCCAAACACAAGGCACTATATCCCAAACCTTCACCTCCTACCAAACAAACTTGTATAACTTCCCCATGTATCAATGATGAAGGTATACCTACAATCACACCATAATATGATTTATAAATTTTAGGAGTTTAACATGAATAAATATACATGGTGATTATTGATTATATCAAGGATGATATCTATGATGAATATGATGAAAAGGTGTTATTCTTTTAGAATGCAATTTACACATGCCAAGTGTGAAATGAATCTCCATCTCTCACGTTGGTGTAAATCCTTCCACCTACATCACCCATTATAATGGATACAGTTGGAAGGGAATAATAGGCCAATAATAGAGTGAAGTATTTGTTTCAATAATGGGTAATAACATATTTAACATGATCACATGAGTTCATAAAATCACAAAGAACAAGCATAATAATTGAAGCATAAAAATAATGCCAAGAAAATAACTACTAGTGTAGTAGTCATGATTGGTAAAAGGTAGATCAAAAAAAAGAAATTCATCTAAAGAATTTGGTAAATAAAACCTTGCACACTAGGATTTAAAAGGACACATACATACCTTTTATAGTTAATGGAAACATTCAAATATTTTTAGATACTTGTAAAATAAGTAAATATATAAAAGGAAAGACCCAATACCCACACTGTAAAGTGCTAAAATAAAATTTTGATCCCTTCTTTACATGAATAAAATTATAAATCCAAAAGAACTAAGTAGAATCACCACCACATTCACATGCACTCTCATGATAATATCTAACATGGGTGTAATTACTCCCTATAAGTACTGACATTGTTGAGACCTTGGTGTCAAGTGCACATTAGGAACATGCTTTAGTTGATTAGTTTCCTAGGAATAAGCATCCCAATAAACTAAAGGCACAAGTTCAAGAAGAGGAGTAGATAAAGAAATATATTATGAAGGTTAAATATTAAGAGAAAAAGGATATAAAATATCATTCATAAAAATAAGACACATTTCTCCAATAATAGAACCAATTGTGAACATAGGATTGCAATAGGATGATATTAGTATTATGTTAGTGAATAAAACAAATCAATCAAAAAAACACTAAACTAAAACCCTAGGCCTATATCAAAGAGGGATATTAGTTAAAAATAAAATATGGAAAACAAAAATAAAACATGAAATAATAACCTTCCTTCACCTTCCTTGGATACTCCAAAATGATTGTTGTAATGGCTTGATTGGTTTGTTCTCATGAAGTCTACATCAATGGAGTGTGGCTACCTTCATCTCTCCTTGACACCACGTTTAGCTTTGGCTTGGATTGAATTAGATCAATATTTATGAATAATAACACTTATTTTCAAGAGGCTTTGGAATCAATTCAACATTATAACTTTGAATTATCTAAGCTTAGAATTCAATAGGTAAGGCCTCCTATTTATAGATTTTTCAAAATGGTCAAAATCAACCTAAACTATCCATCTCAAGATGGAGATGTGTGGCTAAAGATTAATTAAATTATGTAATTAAAATTAATAAATAGGATCATAAATATTTAGGATAAAGGGGTAATGAATAGGCATGGAGGGTCTTAATGAGGCATGGGAGGGGTTAACCTTGATATTTTATACATTTATGGCCTAGGGATATCTTCCCAAGAAATGTTGTCACTTGATGATGTAGATATTCAATATTTATTTCCAAAAATAAATATTCAAAATGATCCATGGAAAATAAACTTAATCTATTGATTTGGTTTAATTATCCTTTTAATCATGATTAAGCACTTTGATGCAAACTTTGGATTTTGGTGCACAAATTAATCAAATCAGTCAAAATGTCTTATTATTGGCCCAAAATTTGACTGGATTGGAATTGGAAGTCAATTTTAGATGTGTTGGATTCATTATCCCATTTAGGATTTTATCAACACCAAATAACAAAATAACATTTCTTATCCAATAAATTTGATAGGAAAGAGCAATCTAGAGAACTCAAGTACAAAATTGGCATTTTGACTTGAAATGATTTAATCAAAGTTAGTTGCTTCATAAATGGCATTACCTCATTTATGATACTTTAGAAAAAATTAGCACATGAATATATCAATTTCAAATATTTTAATGTGTTTTAGTGTTTTAGGCCAAATTTTGCACTTTGGTATAAATTAGTCAAAAGCATGTCAAAATCCTTGTTGGAGGTTATTAGTGGGCAGCTTTAGGTGTCTACAGTTTTCCCCTTTTTGAGAAGGTGTTGCAAGTTATAAGCATATTAATGTCTTATCAAAGAATTAAAAATTCTTATATGCTTAAAACTTCAATTTCCATTGATAAACTGTATGATTCCCCCTCGAGGGAATGATTAGTATAAGTAGGTTAGCAAATGATCCCTCAAAAAGAAAGAAGTGAAATGAGGAGACAAAAGAAAGCGAGATGATGGGGTGAAAACATAATGATATTTAAAAAGTAATAAAAAACATTGAGACTGCATGTCGGATGGTGTACAATGGTTTACCCAAAAGCGGTTATAAGCATTATACCTCGATAGTGGCAACATGGAATGATAACACAATGATTTACCTAAAGGAAGTTATAATCATTGAGAAGATGAAGTTGTCTCAGTTAGGATAGAAAAACAATATTGAAACATGCCCTCGTATGGGCATAAAATTAAAGTGATGACAACACAATGATTTTCCCAAAGGTAATTATAATCATTGAGAAATGCATGTGAGATGGTATGCAATGATTTGCCCATATGTGGTTATAATCATTGGACCTTGATTATGGAAAACATGATTAATTTGGACAATGATGATGATGATAATATAATACATAGGATAATGATAAATTAGGATAGCCTAATAGTAGGGAGATGCTTGTCTGAACTAAACAAAAGTTGAAATTCTTTCATTATTTAATTATGTTATGTAGGATATGATTGGGATTGAATTAGGATGTCAATGTTAAAGATATGTCAATATTGCCATTACTGAATAGACTTATTGAAACTAAGGTTTTTTGTATCATGTGTCATTAGGCATCATGGTATAATATCATGAGGACTTGGCTAAAAAATGCATAAGGATTGACTCCCATAATCCAATACTCAATAGAAAACAATTCAGCAATGATAGAAACCATGATGCCATTGTAAACAAATGAATATGGATAGTTTCAAGTGTAATTTTAGGTAATGAATCACCCAATGAATGTACATATATTGAATCAAGGAATTAATACTAAAAGAAAGAAAACAAGCACACAAACAAAACAACAAAGAAACAAATAATTTAAATTTAAACCATACAAACATTGCCTCTAGAAAATAGGCAACAACTTAACAAATTAACAAAATGGAGGAATAGAAGAAAATGGGATGGCTGATTTGTTTCTATATACACTAGGTAAGTGGACGCTACCTACATAGTTCCATGGATATAATATCCAACAAAAAAATTTGGTCAAATGTATTTCTCCTAGGAAATAGGAAGAAAATGATAATTGATGAAAACAAATAGAATGGATGTGATAGAATAATAAGAATGGTCTTGAAAAATGGAAAGTGCATGGAAAAAAAATCCAAAAAGGATGGGGAAACTAAGTGATAAGTGATTTTCTTGTAACTTAGTAGGGGTTCCTAGAATCCTTAAGGCAAAGAAGTGGTTAATTTTTTTGGTTTTTTAATGATTTTACAATTGTTTTTGGAATTGTTATAGTATCTCAACTTGATCAAGAATGAAAAGAAACTAGATGGTTTAATCTCAAAAAATTGCAAGAGGGTTACTTAGGTTGATCTAAAAATGGTGAGAGTGTTGCTTAGGTTTCTTTCAAAATGACAAGAGCATGGTTTAGGTTGCTCATAAAATGGCAAGAGTATTTTTGAAAAGGGTGATTGAGCTAACCTCAATAAGTATCAAGTGCTACATACATAATCCTATATTATGACCTCAATTCACTATAGTTATACCTTAAATCAAAGGAATATTACTAGTATAGCAGCAAATTTAAACAAAACAAGCATAGTTAGGATAAAGGCATAGTATGGCATAGAGAATGGCTAATTGGTATAGTCTAGGCACAATAAAAAAGTGTTACCCCTATTTTTTCCATAGTTGGTTATAACTATGATACAATGGAATAGGTCACTAAGACTAATTTTATCATAGGTGGTTATAATTAAGATCAAGATAAGGAGAGAGAATGAAACAAAAAATGAAGGATGCAACTACCAAACATCTATTATACTACTCCAAAATACTACCTTAGTCTAGAATGTATGAAATAATTATTGAAACCAAATATGAATCCTCTTGTTGAATATGGTGATGGAACCAAGGTCATAGGTCTAGGTAGGGAGGAAAAAAAGAACTCATTTGATGGGTGAAGGTATGGTGAAATAGACATGTGATAGGGAAAGTGATATGTTGGTAAAAAGGTATTATAAAAAGAAGATTAAAAAAATGATACAACTTGAAATGATCCTTATAGACAATAAACCAAGTCACTCAAGCATACTACTACTTGAGGTGTATAATTTTCATTGGCTCATCAATTTCATGACCATCTAGTGTGGCAAGCATGTATGCCTTGGCTCCAAAGTTTTCTGTAGTGATGAAAGGACAAACCTAGTTGGGTTTGAATTTACCTTTATACTTCATCTTGATCATGGAGTTCTTTTAGTTCTCTTTAAGAATAAGATCACCGAGTTAAAATGTTCTATGCTTGACATGCCAATTATAGTGGCCTTTGATTTAGTTTTGATATGCCAGAAGAATATTGAGCACAGTTGTGAATTTTTCATCAAGTAGGTCTAGCTCTTATAGGCAAACTACTCTATATGCATGATCATCTAGGACATGCTTAAAAGAGATCCGTAGTGAAGGTAACTCAACCTAATTGGGAAGGATGGCTTCAGTACAATAAACAAGTGAGTATGGAGTGGCTCCTATGGGTGTATGGTTATTAGTAAAGTATTCCCAAAGGGTATAAAATATATTAAGGTGCCAATCATGATCTACATCATTGACAATCTTTTTGAGAATGTTAATAATTATTTTGTTAGATGTCTTAGCCTTACCATTACCTTGAGGGTAATATGTCATAGATAAATTTTGTGTGATGTTGTATTCAACACATATCTTTTTAACATCCTTATTCTTGAATGATCCTCCATTATCATATATAATGTTGGAGGGGATACTATAGTGCCAAATGAGATGGTTGGAGATGAACTTATAAATTTTCTTTCCAATCACATAAGTGAGGGGTATAACTTCAACCCACTTAGTGAAATATTCTATGGTGGTAAGGATATGTTTATGTCCATTAGATGAGGTGGGATTGATCTTCTAAATGAGTTCAAGGCCCCATGTAGCAAATAACCATGGTGTCAACATTGGTTTTAGAGTCTTTATTAGGGCATAAATCAAATTAGCATGCCATTGACATTTTCCACACTTATTTACATATGTAGTTGCATCACATCCATCATGGGCCAATAATAACCAGTACACAAGAGATTTTTGAATAAGATGGTGCCACTAGTGTGGGATACACATATGCCTTCATGAACTTACCATAATGCTAGTGTAGATTCTACCATAGTTAAATAATAAAGAAGAGTTTCATCAAAATTATTATGATAAAGGGTTGATCCAAGGAAGGTATAATGAGTGGTTTGGTGGATGAAGCCTTTGGTTTATTTTTGGGAGAGGGTAGGTGGTAAAATTTGATCATAGAGGTAGTTGTAAAGGTCTCAATACTATATATAACTATGACCAAAAATATCATAAATCATCATGCCAGTTAAAGGTTCATACGCTAGTGCTAGTAAGTTCTCAATGAGGAACTGATACTCTCTAGCTTTGTCCATTTGTCGAATCAAAGAGTTGATAGTAGCCATGCCATGCCCTTGGTATATACTATGTCAACAATCTATTTTTTGAGAGGGTCAACCATGGATTTATATGGAACTAGTTTGTCATGTTTGGTCTAAAGATGGTCTATAAACTGATTAATGATTAAATAAAAATCACTATAAACCTTGAGATGAGATATGTTCCATTATACCACTTGGTAAAGCCCTATAAAAAGTGATTCATATTCATCCATGTTGTTGGTACAAGGAAAAATTATCTTAAATGTTTTAGGGATTAAATCCCCTCGTGGTGTAATAAATAAGAGGCCTACCCCTAATCCATGTGCTATGAATGATCCATCAAAATATAGCTTCCAATACTACTCTTCAAGAGGTATGTCTATGATGTTCATTATGGATTCATCATAAAATTGGAATGTGAGTGGCTTTATGTGAGTAATGGGTGCTTCAGTAAGCTGATCTGAAAAAACTTTCCCCTTAATGTCTTTTTGATTGAAATACTTGATGTCAAACTCACTAAGAAGCATGATCCATTTGACTATTATACCTTGTAAAACTATTTTAAATAGTAGATAATTGATTGGATCTACTTTTGAAATGACCATGGTCTTATTGTTTGACATGTAGTGTCATAGTTTTTGAGTTGCAAATACCATGGCTAGACAAGCTTTTTCAATAGACATATAGTTATGTTCATAGATGACCAATGTAAAACTTAAGTATTATACTACATGATCTTTTACATTATCATCATGTTGAGCTAGAAGTTCCCGAAGGCACTATATGTAGCTGATAGGTACAACAAAAATGGTTTTCCTAGTATATGAGGCAATAAAATAGGTGGATTTGCTAGGTAGTCTTTGAGTTTTTGAAATCTATTTGGCAGTGATCATCCTATTGAAATGTGACTCCCTTATTTATAAGATTTGTAAAAGGATTAAATTTGTTGGCCAATTGTGATATGAAGCATCAGATAGACTAAATCTTACCTTATAAAGTATGGAGCTGCTTTAAATTAGTTAGTGGTTTCATCTTTGTTATAGCTTGGGCTTTGGCCAGATCAACTTCAATGTCTCAATGAGACACAATTAAGCCTAGAAATGTTATTGATTTGTCTCTAAATACACACTTATTAGGATTAATTCTAACTTTATACTCATGTAATCTTTCAAATATTCTATGTAGTACTACTGGGTGATTGGCCTTAGTTTTTGATTTGATAAGAATCTCATCAACATAGTCTTCAATAATATCATGCATCATATCATGAAATATGATGATCATGGGTATTTGGTAGGTGGACCTTACTTTATTAAGACCAAATGGCATGACCTAATAATAGAATGTTCCCCATGGAGTAGTGAACACTATTTTATGTTGGTATTCTGATTCTATTTTGATTTAGGTGTATCCTTAAAATTCATCCATTAATGAAATCATTTCATGACCCATAATCCAGTTGATGATCATGCCAATTTTTATCAATGGAAAGTCATCCTTAGGGAAAATTTTTTGTATATCATGTAAATTAGTATATATTTTGATTCCTTCTGGATTTTTTCTAATAGGTATAACATTAGATATCCATTCTTAGTAGTCAATGGATCAAATACATCCTGATTCAGAGAGGTTTTCCAACTCTTTATTTACTAATAGAATAATGTGAGGATACATCTTGCATAATTTTTTATTAACTAGTTTATCATCAGAATTTAACACAAGGTGATGTAAAACCAAGGCAAGGTCCAAACTTGGCATGTCAGAATAAGCCCATGCAAAGATATCTAAAAATTCTCTCAATAGAGATATAAAGACTTCAAGTTCCTCTTCAGTGAGGGATACACCTAATTTTATCCTTCTCAGGTCCAATGGATTCCTGATGTTTCCCTTTGTTGTATCCTCAACTAGAAGGGTTGAATTGTCTTTTAGGATGGTAGGCAAACTTAAACTAGCTAGCAATATTAGAGTCCTCTGATAGGACTAGCTCTTCAACTTCTCCTAGGCATGATGAATCTAAGTCCCCTAGTGGGAGATCTAGTCATGTGATAAAAAAATTAGAAATTATTGAATAATCTGATAAAACACTTTTTTTTTCTCAAAATTGAACTCAAATCCATAGGCAAGTTCATCGTTGGTGGTCTTTTGGTCTGAATTCAAAGAAGAATGAACACCCCCATATAATGGCACCTAAAAAAGGTTTTCACCACTAAACTAGCCTTTATCTTTACCTTTTCCTTGGTCAAAAAATGCCTCAAAGAGGTTTTCACTTTGGGACTAGGCATGCCATTTGTGAACATAGGATTTTAATAGGGGGAGATTAGTATTGTGTTAGTTAATTAAAAAAATCAATCAAAGACACACTAAACTAACACCCTAAGCCTATCTCAAAGAGGGATCTTAGTTAACAAAACAAATATGAAAAACACAACTAAAAAATGAAATAATAACCTTCCTTCACCTTACTTGGATACTTTAAAATGCGTGTTGTAGTGGCTTGCTTAGTTTTTGCTCATGAAGTCTACATCAATGGAATGTTTCTACCTCCATCTCTCCTTGGCACCATGTTTGGCTTTGGATTAGCTTGGATTGTCTCAATATTTAGGCATAATAACATTAATTTTAATGAGGCTTTGGAATCAATTCAACATTATAACATTGCATTATCCAATATTAGAATTTAATAGGCAAGGCCTCTTAATTATAGATTTTGCAAAATGGTCAGAATTAACCTGAACCATCAATCTCAAGATAGAGATGTGTGGCTAAGGATTAATTCAATTATTTAATTAAAATTCATAAATATTATCATAAATATTTTGGATAAAGGGGCAATTAATAGGCATGGAGGGTCTTAATGAGACATGGAAGGGGTTAACCTTGATATTTTATACATTTATGGCCTAGGGATGTCCTCCTAAGAAATGATGTCACCTAATGATGTAGATATTAAATATTCATTTACAAAAATAAATAATCAAAAATATCCATGGAAAATTAACTTAAGCTCTTTATTTGGTTTAATTAACCTTTTAATCATGATTAAGCACTTTTATGCAAACCTTGGGTCTTGGTGCACAAATTAATCAAATCAGTCAAAATGTCTTGTTATTAGCCCAAAATTTGAATAGATTAGAATATGAATTTAATGTTATATGCATTGGATTCACTCTTCCATTTAGGATTTTGTCAACACCAAATAACAAAGGTACATCTCTTGTGTAATAAATTTGATAAGAAAGAGCAATCCATATCACCCAAATGCAAAATTGATATTTTGACTTGCAATGATTTGATCAATGTTATCATCTTCATAAATTGAATTTCCCCATTTAATGATACTATAGACAAAATTTTCACTTGAATATATCAATTTCAAATCTTTTAATGCGTTTCAGTGTTTTAGGCCAAATTGTGCACTTTGGTAAAAATTGGTCAAAAGTCTAGTTAGAGGTTATTGGTGGCCAAAGTTAGGTGTCTACAGTAATAAGAAGATAAATATGCATAAGAGGAGCATAAAAATAAAGAAAATGAATAAAAATAAGCTAATGATACTAAGGAAAAATGAGAATAATAAATGTGTAAGCATGAGGAGCTAAAAAGAAAAGCCACACAAGAGTATGATGAGAAATATGCAACATAAAAAGTTGAAAGAGTAAAGGAGGAGCAAGAAAAGAGGCTACAATATTAAGTTATGAATACCACTTTGGTAGTCTCAAGGCAAGTCCCAATAGTATGATGTCAAGGAAGCCTAGCATAGTAGAATCAAGGAATTTAAAAAAAAAAAAACATACTAAGGGAGTGAAGCATAAGTGAAACCATCCAAAAATTATACATGCTTAGGTTTAGAACAAGGAGAGGCCCATGAGGAAGTCTCATAAAGGAAAGGGGAGTCCAATAAATCTTTTTGGATGGATATCCAAACACTAACCCTATGATAAACCACATTCACCCTCTTGATTGTATATATAAGGCACCAACTAGTGACATCTATACATGTTACAACCTTACCAAGATCAACACAAGAAGTTAATTTTGATGCTTCTTAATTATTATTTACAAATAAAACCAAATGTGTTTTTTCCTTTCAAGTATCCATAATGCAAAAGGAATCTGAGATTGAGAAAAAAAATAATTGCAAGAAGATAATGTTAAGATACACAAAATACTTGCCAAAGCATGAAAAATAGCTAAAGAAAACTTCCTGACACTAGTTTAACAATTTTTAGGGGACCAAGTCATCTTAGAGAAGAAGCATTTAAATATTATTCTCATGAAGCTATATAGGGATAGGCTAAAACATAACATCTGCATGATATCAAAGACCAAGTATAGCAACTACACATTGATACATAAGCTATATTTGAGTTGATGTAAGAGTATGAAAATTTTATAGACACCATCGTGCACTATTATACACAACTTTCATAAAAGATGCTATACTATAAAAACCAAATTTAGGACACATATAAAGAGATTATGGTGGATCTATCCAAATCAAAGAAATCTAAGGTGGTAATGGAAAGTTGTCAGACATCAACAAATGTAATGAACAATGCTTTGAATCATTCTCTCATATTAAGAGACAATATCATGGAAAAAATTTGCTCTTAGGAGTTGGAGATATTGATTAGTAAATTTTTAGGTATTTAAATGTAAAGGTATGTCGAGTGAATCAAGTAGCTCCATTAATACATCTAATATAAGGTTGAACAACATAAGCCAATAATTTCCATTGCAAAAAATAATGATATATAGACTATTTTATAAATTTAATCCCTTTTTCACAAATTATTCAACATTTTTAGGGACATCCTAGCCAGTTGGAGGAATTATAAACAAGATATAAAAAAATTGGATAGTTCCATCCAAGTGATCTTAGATGGGCCTCTATACATTCCATTAGCCTAGCTTATAAATATACTCAATGTGAAGAAGGATTATCAAGTCATGAAACCTCCTTCTCCACCAACACCTATTTTAGTATAAACCTCTAAATCCTCTTTTCCATCTTTTTCAGTAGTTTCCTATTCATCATAGGCTGACCCTTTTGTATCTTCACAAACTATGCCTCTTCCATCATAGTAAGGTAATGCAACCTTGAAATCTTCTTCAAATATTGAAGGTGATAATTTTGGTAGGAAATAATATTTTTGAGCAAGGTTAGGAGGCTTGAAAACGTATAAAGGGTGGCCTCCTATTTATGCTAACCTATTGAAAAACCCATAATGGGAAGTAGGTTGTTACATTACTTAGTTAAAAATATGAAAGAGTGGCTAAGTAGTGCACAAAAAGTGAAAAATGAAAATGGAACTTTGATTGAAAGCACAACCATTGATTCTTGAATAATTCAATAGATCAACTCCATCAAATCAAGATACTCTGATATCATCTTTGTCTTAGGATGAGACAATGCTGAGGTAACTTATAAGATCAATAAAGTGTTAGTAGGAGATATGAATTATAAGTCACACAAATATTAGTGTAATATAAAGAAGTGACACATTTATGATACACCACATTTATTTATAAGTTATGGTTTTGTGTATGAATTTGAAGTTCCCAAAAGTAGATAAATCCCTTTACTCCTAGAGATGAAAAGTCATGGAAATGAAGGGTCATAGTATCTTTATACCATTGTGTGTGTGTGTGTGTGTGTGTGTGTGTGTGTGTGTGTGTGTGTGTGTGTGTGTGTGTGTGTGTGTGTGTGTGTGTGTGTGTGTGTGTGTGTGTGTGTGTGTGTGTGTGTGTGTGTGTGTGTGTGTGTGTGTGTGTGTGTGTGTGTGTATTATTTTTTTAAAATAAGATGTTGAACTTTAACTATAATGTAATAGAGATAAATGCAAGGTATTCCTTAAGTATTATGTTGTAAACTCAAATCTATGCCTATAATTATTCATTAAATTGATTATATATTCCCTATGACTAATTGTATCTAGGTTACTACTTATCAATGAAATATTTGAATTGGTAAACATTTGTAAAGATACAAACACTGATGATGAATAAATATTTATGCATTAATATGAATAACACCTAGTTGTAACCTTTTAGTAAATTCATGAATATAATTAACATGTGTTGATGTGTGATTCTAGGGATCACTAACAACAACAATTGGTTAATATTTTGGGTCACATTATGTGATTTGGATGATTTAGATGTGAAAAATTATGATTTAGATTAGGAAATATTATGATTTAGATAAAGATAGATTGTCATATTCACATAATTTCATGGCATATGTGAGGAATTTTACATGAACATGTGATATATTCTATGGCTAATGAGACATATTACATACATCATATTTATCACATTGTATGGTTATCAAAATTATTATATTTGAGCAAAGTCATGTACATATTTATGGAATTGTATATCACAATAAGGTATAGATTTTTTTCCTACATGCACTTTTCTAATTCTATTTATGGAAAATGATGTATTATGTAAGCACTTTGAATCTAAAATTTTCAATAGTAGTTGATTTAAAGTTTTGATTTTACTTATAATCCTAATGTGGGGTTCCACCTATTACATAAAAATATAGAATAAGGTTCCACCAAAAGAGTTAATATGACATTTTACATATCCTTGGGGTATAATCACCCCATGGAATTATCTAATTGATTTTAGAAAGTAACTTGGTTTGAATACCCATAGATGTGTTTGTTATTTGATTTTTTAATTTAAAATATTTCAATAATCTAAATTCTTTTATATTTTTTATCATGAGTGGACATTGATTTTTAGACACATATATGATGGGGGTTTATTTTAAATTTTCTATCATGTTACCTAACAAATTTTATTTTGTTTTGTGAAGGTTTAATAAAAAAGTACAAGAGGGATTAGAGGGGTTGGGGGTTTTATTCTCCCTATTATGTTACCATTTTTTGTTATTCAATGTTTTGAAGCTAAGGGTTCTAATTTGATGTATCAAATACATTTGATTTTGAAAATCAAGTTAAAAAATTAAATAAGAAAACGTAATAAAAATACATGAATTTAAATTTTAAATGAGATAAAAAATATGTTTTTTCCTATTCTTCTACTTGCCATTATTGATAGGAAATGATGTAAGATAATCAACATCAAACCATGATAGCTTTTTAGCACAAGATTGTGAATGGAGAAGAGAAGCAAAATAATGAGGAAGGAACAATGATGCTATTGTTTTTTTATTATTTAAAATAGGTAACATGTACACATTATAATGCATATGCATTATAACTATACGGTTGATGTTTTTATCTACTAAATGTTAAAAAATGCAGCATGTATGTATTATAATGTGTACATGTTATAAATGGCTTTTTAAATACAAAGCATAAGCCAAAATAGCTATGTATGCATTTTTTAATAGTATGAAAATATTCTTTCATCCAAAAAATTTTCTCCTTTTGGTCCCCATATTCATACATTCAACCCATAATAAAAATAGTAGATTAATACTCTCAAAAACAACTCCAGGAAAAATTAATTTTTAGGTTATTTGACTTTAAAATATAAAATATGAAGCAAACTTCCTTCACATGATAACTATTTATTTATAATATTGGATGCACCATTTCTTTGATGTTTTTAGTTAGTGATTTTGGTAAATAAAATCATATTAATCAAAAAAACCAAAAAAATCTTAGAGATTATATTTTGAATAGTAAGCACCCATCAAAAAATCCATCTAAAAAAATTAAAATCATGGTTTTGATTAACAAATTTCGGTCTTTTCATCCATGAAGGATAGAGATTTATATATTTTTAATAGATTCATGATTTAAGTGTGGAGATTTTGGTAGAATTTTTAGTTTATGCATATAACTATTTTTATACAAATATCAAGTTTTTCTAGTCGTTGTTGTATTATTCTTTATTTTTGATGTTTTCAAAGAACCATAACTTTTGATTCTTTATTATATTTACCAAATTTTTTAAAGTTCATGATTTTATATTCTCTTCATAGTGGTTTCTTTAGATTTTTTCATGTATATATCAAGACTTTGGTTTTCACAACCTTTTACTAATGTATACTTTTCAAAAGAACTATTTATAAAGTATCACCTATTTTTGTCGGGGCTTATCTTTTAGAGTATAACTATAAGTAATTGGGTTTTGTTTTCATATTTTGAGAGTGTTTTAGATTGAGGTTCATTTCAAGTCATTTCCCCACTTATTGTAATGAATTTATGGCAAGATCTCTGCACTCTAATGTATACTAATAATAACCTATAGTCAAAAAATGATGTGTTATTTTTTGAAGTATGTGCACTTAAAAATGATATGGTTTAATTAGTTGAAGAGAATAATAAAATTAAAAAATAATCCTATGTTTCCCACTCATTTTTGATAAATATGCTTTCATTCACTCATTATATTACCAGAGTACATATTTGCAATATAAGATTAATGTTATGGACACCCCTTCTATTAAGCATAGTCCATCAAGTGACACATTAACTATACCCTAGTTTTGTATGTATAGTCTTAATGAACTTTTAGATTCTGATCTAAAAGATCATGATTTGACCTTTTTATTAATGTACAAGTTGTAATCTCTACTTTATATCCTCCTATATATGTGTCTAACACATTTGATAAACATACCACTATTTTTGGCTCCTATTTGCTTTGTTCCATTGGTCATCTTAGCAGAGGTATTGTTAAACATTCACATGGCAATATTTTCCCCTATTCTTGTTGACTATATTTCTCTCAAAGGCATTGGATATGAAAGATATGTTAAATCATTGGGACCACATTATGCATGATCATATCCTATTTTTGTTCCTCCAATCTTCATGATGATATAGAGAGACACATGATTTTTTATAAACATTATCTTAGTCATGAAATCCTTGAGTTTATTTCCAAACATGAGAGTTCTGACACAATTTCAAGTTCACATGTTTTATTAGATTATTTATTTGTGCACAAGACACCAAATCACATACAATAATATTATTCTACCTTTTATGTTCATTTGGGTTTTATTTTATATAACTTTTGGTAGATTCATTAAAACTCTTTGCGAGGATTTAACATTGAGGTTCCTCCACATTTTAGTTTTATACACATTTTAATATTACCTAGTAGTGATCTCTTGTTTGGATAAATTATGATGGCTTTTTTTCTGATAGATAGACAATATCTCTATGTTAGAGTAGTTTTTCCTTTATCTTTTTAATTTAATTAACTTAATAAAAATAGAAATGATATAGGGTTTTGAGGAGGAATACCCATGATGGGGATGTGCACCATTGATCTAGCAAGGTGGGTACTCTTTTTTGGCTTGGAAGAATAACTTGCACAATGAGATAACTCAGAAAAAATGGATTTATAGGTAGATAAGTGTGTTTCCTAGTTAGGAACCAATCTTGAGAAGTTACAAAATTCTTCAAGAGGAAGTCAGCTCACAATTTTCATAATTAAGTGTATAATACTAATAAACAAAATATAGGCCATGCTAAATATATTTGACAAGATAAATGCATACAGATTATTTAAGATAGATGGATATAATAAAAAAGATAAATAGATGCAAATGATCAAGATAAAAAAATATATATCTTTTGAATAAGATTAATTCAAGTTGTTTAAAACAAGCTCAATTTCTAAGATAAAAAAATAGAGATCGATCAATGATGATTCTATAGAATCAGTGTCGATTTAGATGAATCAGTGATGATTTAGATGAATTGGCAATGAATATGCATGGATGGATAGAAATATGAGTGAAAGGGATTAAACAGAGATATTAAAGGATATTATATGGTTTTAGATGGATAATAATGTTCTAGGGATCAAATCTATTTCATCAAAGATAATAGGCAAAAAGAAATAGAATAGAGAAGAATAGCAAAGATGCTTGTTGGACATTGTCATTGATTAAGGGAGAGATTGTTAAGCATTACCTTTGAGTGTTGAGCTTTGATATTTAATGTTGTCATTGATGTCAAAGTTTCTAATGAAAATTTATGATTATTTCATTAATATCAATCTAATATCATTAATGTTAAAGGTTCTTGTGAAATTGTTAAGCCTTGAGGTATGTATATGAATTTGTTTTATTTCTAGCATAATGAGTGTTTTTATTGTGATGAATGCATATTGTTTGAAGAATGTTCTGATGACAAATTGAGTGAAATTAGTGAGAAGAAAAATGAGTGAGTATATATTAGTTTTTCAAGTGTAAATCATCTTTTTAAGTTTTGTCTAGTCCTTGTGATATGGTATTTGTATGTGGTAAAATGAAATGAATGAGCACTAAAGAAGAAGTTGTGTGCTCTAAATTTCTATGTAAGGAATTCCAAAGATGCTTCAAATGAGATTAAAAGATGACAATTCTCCAAATAATACCTAAAAGTATTTGATTTTGAGAGAGATTATTTTTAGATATGAATGAGGTGTTGAGGACCTCAAAAATGACTAAAATATCCACCCTAAAGATATGTATATGCAATTCTGAAGATGCTATAAAGATCCCAAAGGAGCTATAAATATATGTAACTAGATCTAAATAAGTTATATTGAATCTCTAAATAAGAGTGAGTGTATGAGGTTGATTTAGCATACACAAGAGCCATTGAAGTATAGGAGAGTTTTAATGTGAAGCTTGTAGAGTGTCTAAAAGGTAAGATTCAAGGCATAATAAGACTTGTAGGTCAAGGCTTAGAAATCAAGAAGAAATATGGTGGCCAAATGAGATAGAATAATAATTTTACATGACATGGGTGAGCAAGTGAAAATTAACATAGGAGAGTAAATTTGTTTCAAGTATGTGCATAAACATTTAGGACTTGGTTTACAAGAAAAAGGCTTAAAAAGTATTTCAAGGTGTCTCGAGTGCATAGATTGGAGAGTTGTCTAAAAATAAAGGTTTTCTCAATTATTTTAATCATGTAAAAAATATACATGAGAAATTAATCTATTCAGTATATATGAGGAAGGGTTCTAGCTCAAATTTTCAAGCATTGATTTCTAAAAAGGGGATATAAGCTTTATGAATGATTGTTAAGATTAGAAGATGGTGTAACCCCTCATAAAACCCTAACTATGACCTAATATTTAATATCTTATTCTAAAACTATAAAAACAATATTATATGATTAAACAAGTGATTGGTGGCTGAAGTGAACTCTCTGAAGCATCTCTAGGTGTGATTTGTTTCTCAAGTTAGTAATAAAACCATACAAAAAAGTGTTTATCCTCTAAATATTTGCAATGATAGATAGAGTTGACCAAGTCAATGCTGATAAGTAGATGAAAATCAAAGTAATATACTTTTAATTATTGTTCATTAATATTTTTGGATAAGTTATAGATATCAAGTGTGCATAGGTGGTGATACAAGTTTGTCAGTCACTAATAGACCTAGTGGTGCAAATAGCAAAGAAAATAGATAGATGTGAGAATATGTTTACTGATGATTTTTCATGTAAGAGTGATGTATTTAAATTCATTATAACTTTTTTGGGGTCTTTTATGATCTATCCATGCTTTATATAATCTTGAAAGTCAGTGCAAGTGGTTGAAACATTGAAGCCAAAATGGCTTATGTGGCTAAGTAGAGTCTATGAGAAAGACGGTCAACAGATTGGTTTGTAAGAATAATATTTTTCATTAGAGCTCATGATATGACTAGTTCAAGTTGATTTTAGGATGTTATAAAATCCTATTCATGAATTTAAATACCTTAAATGTATTCAATCATGTTTCAAATGTTCATGTTTGTTTGACTATGTTTTAGAGCCTATTGGTAGTTTTAAGTGAACATCTTAAACATAAGTATTTGAGTTTCTTTACCTTGATTTTAATCATTAAATGAATTTTTATATGAACCTAAGGTCATGAGGTTTATATATATGTAATTTTTTTCCATGGTTGTTTATAAAAATTAAGTATATGCCTCATTTGTTCAAGTTAGAGTTTCTATATGTGGAGGCCTTTTATATGCAATGATTTGAGTAAGGGTTCAATTGGTGATTGGACATAGAAGGTGATGTATACCTAAATTAAAAAAATTTAAGGTCTATTGGAGTGGCTTATTACTTTTTTATACCATGTGATGTGTTTGTATATGCTTCAAGAAAGATCAAAGGGTAATGTTTTGTTAAGAAGGCCTATTAGGTCTCCATAAGCCTAAAAGAGGAGTAAGGGGTAACTGATGTATGGATGACATATTGTAGTGATTGGTTCATGAATAAGGCATGTTATTTTAAAATTATAAGACCTATTCATATTATACCTAATTGATTTGAATATATAGCTGAACTAGAAGGATATGACCAAGTGACATGTATAAAAGCAAGGTAGTTAGGCCTACTTTGGTAAGCTTAGAGGGGATGCTGAGAGGGTTCGTAGAGACTGTGAGAAAAAATGGATAAGAAAACGATATAGATCATTGGTTAGTATAAGTAGGTAATGTAGACCATTAGAGATGTCATGAATATCTAACATAGGTTTTGCATTTGAAGATCAAGGTTAGAAGACCTAATCAAGCCATGAATAGGGATAATTGAGTGAAGAAGGTTTTAGGTTAGTTTGATATAAATAGAAGTGAGAAAATAGTTGAAAGAGAAGATAATAATATTTTTTAGAATAAAAAAATTGTTCTAAATGTGATCAAATAATTAAGTGGTTGATTTGGTGTTGAGTCACTAGGAGGTTGGTACCTCCTTGCATGTTGGTGCTTGCTAAAGCCAAGTGGGTACTTGGTAAATTAGGGCTTGGTGATCCTTGTTGAGTTAGTGCTTAGATAAAGATTTTTTCAAGTTAGTGCTTGATAGATTGGGTTTATTTCTCCAAATTGAGTGGTTTCTCAACTAAATATTGATTCATTACTTTATTGATTGTATTTCAAGCTATGTTTTAGTGGGTTTTATTCCCCATGAGGGTTTTTAACATATATGTTATGTTCATATGTTTCATGCTCTTTTTATTTGAGCTTGCTAAGATGTATATGCATGTTTTAATGATTAATTTATGATTAAGTAGAAATGAATGAAAAGTTTTGAATCTTGATTCACCCCCCCCAGTCATCTTATTTCTAATAATTAGTATTAAAGTAGGTCCTTAAGAATAGTCATGCTATCCTAAAGGAGATCCTAAGAAGCAAGGATTACTAGTGAGAAAACTTAAGGAGGTTACTCTACAAATAAGGCCCCATTATTCAATAGATCCAACTATGCCTTTTGTAATGTCAGAATGAAGATATATCTAATGTCATAAGGACATGATATTTGGCATTCAATTATAGATGGTTATATTGCATCTCAAATTCCACCAACATATGCAATAGATAAGAAGGCTAGTGAAAATAACTCCATGGCAATAAAATCCATTTTGTGTGTCTTATTAGAGGTAAATCCTATAAAAGTAATGCATTATGTTTTAGCCAAGGATATATGGGAAAAATTGAAGACCATCTATGAAGGAGACACTAAGGTGAATATGGCCAAGTTACAAACCCATAGAATATAGTTTAAAAGTTTGAAGATGAATGAAGATGAAACTAATGCATCTTACCTACTCAGGTTTGATTAGGTTGTTAATATCATAATAGGATTGGGAGAAGAAATGAAAGAGTCTACTATTGTTCAAAATGTATTAATATCTCTAACTCTTAAGTTTGAATCTAAAGTATCTACAATAGAAGAAATGAAAGATTTGGATAAGTTAGAGATGGATGGGATTCATGGCATCTTGACTTCCTATGAGATGAGATCAAATGAAAGAAGGCCTCCCAAGAAGGAATCTAATTCCAAAGTTGAAAATAAGTCCAAGGAAAAGAAGGTTAAAGATAAGGTATGTTCATATATTGATGATGATGATGATGAATTGATTGCCATGTTTGATAGAAAATTAAGAATAATTTCAGATAAGTACAAAGGTAAGTTACCATTCATTTATTTAAATTTTAGAGAAATTAGACATTTTGAAAATAAGTGTCCTCATAAGTAGAAGACTGAGGATGATGATATCGATAAGAAATCCTATAGGTCTCACAAGAGCGAGAAAATTTCAAAAAGTATGAAGGTGAGAAGAAGTCATTCAAGAAAAAGAAGAGCTTCTATAAAAAATAAGATAACTCATCTAATGTGAGTGATCCATACACATCTAATAGTGATGATGGAATTAATGAATCAAAATATGACAAAAATGAAACTTTGTTCATAGGCATAAAATTAGACAATGAGGGTTGTTCAAATGGGAAATGTCTTATGATTGATGCATAATTAGATGAAGAGGTATACTATGACAATGAAGAAGAATAAGTTGAAGTGTATCTTGAAATAGATCTCATGAGTGCCCTAGAAGAGTTAAAGCTTGTGAAGAAGAAGAAGAAGAATCTGAAGTCATTAGTTTAGGAATATGAGGAGTAGATTGGGTTATTTGAGGAAAAGGCTAAGAAACACTTCCATGGAGTATAAAGAGATCATAAATCAAGTTGAAGAACAAATGGAGGTAGTCAATAAGGATAAAGAGGAAGACTACAGTAGATGTGAAACTAAAATAGAATCTTTGAATGTTGAGTTGGATCAAGGATCTAAAAAGTTAAATAATTTTGTGAAGTTTTAAAATAGCACTGAGGCTATAGATATTTTAAGTAGTCAAAAGTATTTAAGTGACAAAATGGGTCTTGGATTCAAAGAAGTGCTAAAGGATACACCTTGAGTCAAGAAGAAGATTGTTAAAGAAAATAAGGTCAACATGAAAATACCTATCAAACATAATAATGCTAGAAGGTATGCTAATTCTTTCAATGGTTATTGTTTTACATGAAGTCATCTTGGTCATAGAACAAGAGAATGTAGAAGACCCTCTAAGAATGAGTACTCATGGAACCATGGAAGGAGAAGTAATTCATCAAAAGGAAATCATAGTCATAATTAGTTAAATGTTATGTATAAGGTGGTTTATTATAGTTATCATAATGAAAGACATATTGCAAGATTATATCCTAATAGAGTTAGAAGGTCATGAAGTCAAGACAATAAGCTTCGTAGTCATGTCACTAAGAAATGGATCAAGAAGGAAAACCCTATCGATAAGGTAAAGGTGGATTGAAAGACTAAATAAGAAGATTATGTGAAATCTCAGATTATAGATAGTGGTTTCTCAAGCCACATGTCATGAGACAAGAAAGGTCTTGATTATTATGTGGTGATCAAAGTAGTAAGGATGAAGAGTTGACTAAGAAGAATAAGAATGAAAATGTGATTCATGATCAACTCATAAACTAAGGTGGAATGTTATCTACTAGAGTGCATAAGTTAGAAGTGAAAGAATGTCAAAAACACTTGTCTGCATGTGTTAACAAGATAGTCAAATAAAATAAGAAGGTTGACAAGGTTGATCATGAGATCAAGATTATAGAGATAATAAAGTATATAAGGATGCTAAATAATATTTATCCTAGTAAATATATAGAGATTTGGGAATCTCTTGAGTTCATATTGTTTTAGTTCCCTATGAAAAGGGGGTGGATCCATTAAGCTACATGGAGACATTATTCTATCAAAATAAGCATGAAGGTGTAGTCAAAGAATCTTTGAAAACAAAATACAAATAATTGGTATATAAGAGGTAAGCTTTTGATATTTGTTTGTATTGGTGAGCCTGATCTATGAAGACCAAGGGGGATTCTCTATTTCTATAGTTGGTATCAAGAATGGGATAGCCATGTGTATGGTCAAGAGTTTGGTATCTTCTTCAACCATGCCAAGAAAGGCATGTGATCTTGAGTTCTTAGTTCTTTGAAAGAATACATTCTTGGTTTAATGGGGAGCTTGATAGCTCTATGTTCATAGTTAATAAACTGATTTTTGTTGATATTTATGGAGATAAGGAAAGATTGTGTATGAGATACTTAATAGACTCTATTTGTTGAGATTTTGATGAGTCATCTAGGAGAATGACCTAATTAAGAAGCTTTTGAGAATGATTTCCATAGTTTTTGAAGATAGTGTGTCATCTAATGTCTTTAGGAGATATTATAATCTCATAGGGATAAAAGTATGATTTAAGTAGTCATAGATTATCTTAAATTTGTACTACTAATAGAATCATGGTGGATGCTTGGTTTGAGGGGGAAATATTCAAGTTGTTTACCGATCTTTATCTGTGTTATAGTGATCTTATAGTCTTATTCCATTCTGAAAGAGATGATATTTGTGTAATACCTTTATCATTAATGTCAAAGGGGGAGAAAGATTAGAAAATACAAGGGATAAAGATCATAAAATATGAGAAAAGGGGAAAGATTAGAAAGGGAGAAAGAAAAGGCAAGAAATAGGTCTAATAGATGATTGCCATAAAGAGTGGTTAAAAGAGTTTTTTGATTGTGTTTTTCATCAATGATAAAGGGGGAGATTATTGAACATAATCATTTATTAAGGGAGACATTGTTGAGAATTGTCTTTGAGTGTTGAGATTTGATATTTAATGTTGTCATTGATGTAAAAGGTTAAAATAAAGATGCATAATTATTTTATTGATGTCAATATAATGTAATTGATTTCAAAGGTTCTTGTGACATTACTAAGCCTTGAAGTAAGTATATGATTGATTTATGTTTCCAACATAATGAGTGTTGTTGATGTGTTGAAAGAATATTGTTTGAAGAATGTTCTGATGATAAATTGAGTGAAATCATTAAGAAGAAACATGAGTGAGTACATGTTAGTTTGTCAAGTATAAATCATAATGTAATGTTTTTTATAAAACTTGTGAGATGGTATTTACTGATGGAAAGATGAAATGAATGAGCTCTAAATAAGAAGTTATGTGATTTAAAGTTTTGTGTAAATAGTTTAAAAGATGCTATGAATGAGCTATGAAGATGAGAATGATTTGGAGAATACTTGACAATATTTGAGCATGAGAAATATTATTTATATTTATGCATAAGGTGTTCAGGACCTCTAAAATTATTAGAAGATCAAATCCAAAGATTTGTATAAGTAGCTATGAAGATGCTACAAAGATCTCAGTTGATCTCTAAAGATATTTAAGTAGCTTTGAAGAAGTTTTGTTAAATATCCAAAGAGGAGTGAGTGTATGAGGTTGATTGAGAATACACAAGAAACATTGAATCACATGAAAGTTCCAATGTCAAGCTTTTAGAGTGGATAGAAGGTCAGAATCAAGGAATAATAAGACTTGGAGGTTAAGGATTAGAAAACAAGAAGAAATATGTTATCCAAATGAGGTAATGAGATTAGTTTTCATGACATGAGTTACTAGGTGAACATTAATAGAGGAGATTAAAGTTGTTCTAAGTATGTACATGAAGTTTTAAGACTTGGTTTGAAATAAAATGGCTTGAAAAGTATTTCAAGTTTTTTCAAGTGCACATAATAGAGAGTTGTCTACCCAAGAAGGTTTTTTTATTTCTTGTAGGCATGTGCAACATTATCATGATAACCTATGTTGTTCATGATAGATGAGGAAGGTATCTATCTTAAATTTCTAAGCATTGGTTTTTGGAAAGAGGAGGTAAGTTTTATGAATGATTATTAAGACTAGAAGATGGTCTAAACTCTAATAATACCCTCACTATGACACAATATTGAAGATCTTGTTCTAAATATCTTTGAATAGTTTAATATGATCAAACAAGTGATTGGAGGTTGAGGTCAACTCTCCCAGGCATCTCTAGGTGTGATTGGTTTCTAAAATGATTGAGAAGACCCTATAGAAAAGTGTTTATCTTTCAAATATTTACTATAACAGATAGAGTTGATCAAGTCAATGGTGATAAGTAGATGAAGATAAAATTATGAGAATTGTAGTTATTTTTCATCAATATTTTTGGATAGGTTCTAGATCTTAGGTGTGCATAGTTGGTGATCTAAGTTGGCCAGTCACTAACAAACCTAGTGGTGCAAAAAATAAGGAAATTAGATAGATGTAAGAATATGATTTATAATAAATTTTCATGTAAGAGTGATGTATTTAAATGAATTATGATGTTGTTTTAGTCTTGAATGATATATTCATGATTTTAATAATCTTTAAAGTTAGTGAAAGTGGTTGAAACATTGAAGCCAAAATGACTTATCTATAAGACCAATAGTTTTCATTAGAGATCATGATATAATTAGTTGAAGTTACTATAAGGAGTTATAAAATAATGTTCATGAATTGAAATACCTTGAATTTATTCAATCATGTGTCAAATTTTCATGTTTCCTTGACTGTGTTTTGGAGCTTGTTGGTAGTTTTGAGTGAACATCTTACAAAGAAGTGTTTGAGCCTATTTACCTAGATTTGAAGCATCAAATGAATTTTGTGATGACCTTGAGGTCATGAGGTTTTTTAATATGTAATTTTTTACCATGGATTTTTGTAAAAATTGATTTTATGTCTTATTTGTTCAAGTCATAGTTTCTATATATGCACAAGACTTTTATATGCAATGATTTGAGTAAGGGTTCAAGTGGTGATTAGACCTAAAAGGTGTTGTAGACCTAACGTAAAGTTGGATAAGGTATATTAGAGTGATGTATGACTTTTTCATTTCATGTGAGGTGTTTGGATATGCTTCAAGAAATATCAAAGGTTAATGTGTTGTTAAGAAGGCCTATTAGGTCTCCATAAGCCTAAAAGAGGAGTAAGGGATAATTTATGTATGGATGACCTATTGTAGTGATCAATTCATGGATGTTATTTTAATATTCTATGAGCTATTCATGGCCAACCTAAGTTATTTGAATATGTAGCTGACATAGAATGATATGATCAAGTGACTTATATAAAATTAAGGAACTTAGGCCTATTTTGGTAAGCTTATAGGGGATGCTGAGAG
>JARHVA010001027.1:3637500-3777500 GCA_037957365.1 Torreya grandis
AGTGAGACCTTATTTACATTTGGTTGATTGATCAAGTAGACAATCCTCTATCACTGTGAGCTGAGACAGACATATTCATTACTACTGCAATGTCATCTACACAGGCACTAATAGAGGTATATATCAAATTTTAATTTTAAATTGCAAAAATAGATTTGTTTTAATAATTTTGCCTCATACTTGGGGAAAATATAACTTATATGAATGTATTGTGTATGCAGAGTTGTCCCATGACATCTGATAGTCCCAATAAAATGATTAGCAGGTAAACTTCTTATGTTTATTTCTTATTTCATATGCCTTTTTGTACAACTAAGCCTACCACTAACTCATTTGAGGGTAAAAAGAAGATTGAGTAGGACTGTGAGCTTACAATAAGTGCATGCTAAAATGATTTTCTATTCTAGTTTAAAATTGATTTATTAACAAGTGATTGAATTTATTTTATGTTAATTTTGTAATATTAATTTTATTTGAATAGGTTTAGCTACAAGTAATCTATGAACATAGGATGCACAATCAGACTTTGGATTAATCCAAGGCATTCAAGGAATATCCATCTACCAATAGGGCATCCAAGGAAGAGTCTTCTTCAAATATGGAAAAGAGAGGGAGGATATTTGATTATTAGGATGGCTTACATGATATGTGGTTTTTTTGTATGTTTATATGGTAATGTACATATTTTTGGCATTGTATATGTGTATATGACATTCACCCAACATTAAATATTATGTTAGTAGATGATACAATTTTTTGGATGCCTATTATAGAAATATATGCATTACTAACATTGTACATGTGCCTATATGATTTTTTTGGAGTTTTCATCTTAATTATGTTAATCTATCTAATTTATATTTATTTTTAATTTAAAATGTTATTATATAGTGTTGTTTTGAGATTCCAAACTATTATATTTAGGATCTCGTATTTAATGTTGTACACAAATGAGGATTAAAAATTTGTTATTTTCAATGCTATAAATCTATGGTATGCCATATTTTTTCAAATTAATGTTTCTATTTGATTGTGTGTAGTGGAAATAACTAATGACACTCTTGTCTATTTGGCATTTGTCATCACACATTTATAACTTTTCAATTGATCATTTGAACAATTTGATTTCACTTAAGGCCCATACCCAATCATGCTAATACTTGTATAATGTAGATACATAAAATCATTCATAAATCCATGCATATTTGTCACTCTGATACCTATACCTGTAAACTTAATCTTTCACCTTCACTTGGCTCTAATGCCTTTTTTGCTAGGTTTTCTTGAAACTAGGCCTACTACTTGTATGGTCTCTATGACTATTATTCATTTGTATTTTCCCTCACCTCTTGAGTAATCTATATCAATACCTATTTTTCACTCAACTCCTTTACTATCCTCCAAACTAATCCTTTTGTCATTCACTCTTCACACTCTCTCACTATACATTCCCTAGGCTTGGCTATGCCTATATACCTTCCTCTTCTTTAATAATTTCAAAGACACTTCCTCTATATATTATATCCAACTATCTAACCTTCATTTAACCTAATCAATCTACTTTCAAAGTCCACCACACTCTTTTAATCTTTGTTTTAATTTTTCCCTTCAAGGGCTATTTGGCCTAATAGGTGTAATACACATTCTTGAGACTACTTTCTGACCCTTCAACACCTTCAACATCTCACTCCTAGCATACTTCAACTCTCCAATTATAATTTTAGACCCAAATCAATGTACATTAATAGTTATATTTCTTTATGTGCATCCCTTAAGGGTGTTAAGCCTCCTATAACTAATCTTATTTCTTTATGCTCATCCCTTAAGGGTGTTAAGCCTCCTATAACTAATCTTTACTAGACTCAAAATCACCTTGAATACTTAAAATACACTTTCATACAAAAGTGGGTATGAAAATGGAGGGAGAGAGATTTTAATAGGGGTTTATGGTTTAGGAGATTAAGGTTAAGAATTATGAATCAGTAGAGTAGATAGGAGGTTCAAGAAAGAGGGATAAATGGAGCAAGAAGATGGAAAACTATGTTGTCCATAAAGACAAGGATATGACAGTGGATCTTATTGTAAATATTTATGAAGATCAATAAAATATGTTTTATCTAGTGGAAGAACCTACTTATCATTATGTTTTGAATTAATTTGAATGAAATTTGATGTTTGATAGTGTCATTAAAGCTTGGAGATAACATCCCATGCTAAGTTGTAAGTGTGTGTAAGATTAATTGGTTTCAATAAAACAAAGGGGTAGTTTCACCCTCAATTAAAGGTGGTTTAAGAAATAACAATCATGGAGAAAGTGATTGAAATAGGTGATGAGTTCATGATATTCTTTTAAGGTTATCTTGTCATGTTTAGTGTTAATTGAAGATAATATAGGAGCTCTCTATTTGAGTAGGGAGATATAGTTTATAAAATTCCTATGAAAATATTTTGATTTAGTTATTAGAGTTTATGAGGGTTCTTAATAAGTGTTGAATATTATATGGGTGTGTTCTATCCATTTGGAATACTCAAGATGAGATTTGAAGGTATAAGTTTGATCTAAATATTGATATTATGCATACATTCCTATTTAAGAGAATAGAGTAAATTATTGAAGAGTTGTAACCCTTTAGATTGTGATATTGGATTAGGTGTGTCAAGGATTCAATTGAGTATGTGGATTACTATATAATCCTTAGAAAGAAGACAAGAACATGGAACCATTCATTATTTATATGAGCCTAAATAGTATTGAGTGTTTGAAAGAGGCAAGGAGGATGAAGTTATGAAAATTATACAAGGAAAGGATGTTTTTTATGTGTGAGGAGTGAATGATCTAGTAGGTGAAGGGTGTTGGACAAGAGAGAGAAAGACTATATGAATGAGAGGGGCTTGGTAAGTTTGATACAAGATCACACACCCAAGGCATAATAAAATTAAACACTTTTATAGATACTTTCAACTATAAAATTGAATATGATACCCACAATTTCCCTACATCATTCAAAAATAAATAATTAATTTACATTCAACCATATAAGGATTAACAATAAGAACAAGTAGAGATATTAGTTCAAAGTAAAGTACCAATATGCAAATACCTCATCTTGAATAAAAAAAGGAACTACCCACAAATCCTAGGGGGAGGGTAGATAATGTTTAGGACTAGTTTCTTGGCCTCCAATAATGCTTGATCAACAAACCCACCACCCATTCTAGCTTCAAGAATGCTCTTCCTAATAGAAGAAAAATGTAGTTTTTAGCATAATTTCAAACATGCATAAAATAAAAATTATAAGTAATTTACATGAACCATCATATCTTTATAATAAATCTTAAACTCCTATAATCACACCCCAAATCACTTAGGTTGGAACCTTTAAGAGCAATATGTGGCACAAGTTAGAGTGACAGGTCCTAAAATGCAACTTTTTGGCATTGAATAAACAACTTCTTGAGATCCAACTATCATTTATACCTTTGGGACCTCCAATTGAGAATATATCATGTATATATAGTAAAATTACATGTTCTCACATCTCCACAACATTTAAATCCAAGCTAAACATGAACATGAAGATTCTCTAGAAGAAAAAATAGCCATTCAAGATAAGCAACCCCATGAGAAAGATCATATACAAGCTGACCTCTCTTCAAAAGATAACTATGATGATAATTCATATCAGGTCATTTCTGAATTTAAGGGTATTCTTAAAGAAGATGACTAGTGGAAACATTTATTCCAAGATTTTTTGAAAGAAATTGAGGTATTCCAAGACAACAATGTCATCTTGGATATACCAAAACAAGATGAGGTGAGACTTGACTGGATAGAAAAGATGACATTATGCATATAAGATGAAGATGAAGTAAATGCAAAATATCAAGATCTTTCATATGACTCCATAAAAAGGTGAAAAATGTGTGATCAACATGTTTCAAATGGTAAGTTTGTAAATTAATCTCATGTCCTTTTAGTTGATTATGATGAAGATGCATTTCAAGATGAGATAAAACCTAATGAGGAGATCAATCCAAGCATAATAACTGAGTTCACAATCCAACCATAGAAGTAAAATGATAAAAATCATGATCAATCTTTGAGTAAATTAGAGCTAAAATTTTTGATGCAATAAATAATATTTTTAAAAGAAGATGATTGGATCCTGGATCCATATCTGTAATCCATACACTTGAGAATGGAACTGGGAAACCAAACTACATCATATAGAAAAAAACAAGTATTGGAAAGTTGTTAATGATGTCATGGTGGTTTCCATAAAGGCATCCTGGTGAGTCTATGAATTTTTTTGATAGCCTAAGTAATAATGAAAAAGTGTGCAATTTACTTATCCTAGTGTGCTTGAAGTTGGCTTGGTTGATCTTTTATTTTGACATTGTTAGATTTGTTTAGGGATGAGTATGGTGATTTGAAGATATGAAATAGGTCCCTAAGATGTTTTATATACTTTTATTACTTGTGTCAATAAGTTTAATTCATCTATTTGTCCATATTTTTCATCTAGACACTTTGGGTCTAGTGGTAGAAAATCTGACTAGGAAGTTTGATTACATCACTATTACCACATGTGGAGGAGTTAGGAGGAAATGGTCACATGGTATTATTTAGTACTATTCCTAGTTATTATGTGATAAATACCAAGTCATGTTATCAAGTGAATTAAAATATATGCAATTGCAAATCTGGGCTCCCAGGCATTTTGATAGTATTTTCCCATACTTAGCCAAATTTGCATGAGGTAAGAAAGAGGTGAGTAAATAGTTTGATGGTAGCATATCTTACACATGTGGATGTTTAATGAGAAGGTGGTCATATGGGTTTATTAAATTTTATTAATATTTATTATGAACAAAATTTTAGGTCATACAATTTAGTGCAACAAAAGATATCCATGTGCAAAGTTGGGCCCCCAAGCAGTTTGATAGTGTTTTCTATGTTCAAATAGAGCCAAGTAAATTTTTTTTTGATGTCATATATTGCATGTGTGAAGGTTTCAGAATTAGATTTATATATGGATGGAATACCCTATGTGATATTATCTTATGCACTAAATTTTGTATCATGCTACTAAGTGTAATGAAAGTTATGCAAGAGCAAAGTTGGCCTCACAGGAAAGTTCCAGGCATAATTGGCTCTATGACAAAAGATTTTGAGAAGGAATTTTAATGGAATTATATATTTCATGTGAAAATGTTTCAAGAGTAATTTTTTACATTTTTGGATTCCCCTATGAAATGCGTTCATATGGTTAAAATCTGAGGTCATGAGATTTATCGAGTTGAAAGTTATTGAAGTTCAAAATTGGCTTCTCAGATAGATTGCAATGGTCCCCATACTCAAATATGTAAGACGTAAAGTTTGAGAAAGTATCAAGGAGATATAATGAGAAATATTGATCCAAGATCTCAATAATTATAAATATGGAATTAAATTCATGTTGTTTAATAACTAATCAAAGGTAAAGGATAATGATCAATAATGAGCGTGTGATCACACATTTGAAGATGTTCGGTTTGTGGTAAGTCAAAGTGATCAACATTTTAAATTATTAATGACCTAAGTAGAAGTTAAATAGTAATAACCTTAAAATTATATTTATTTTTTGTGATTGGCCAAGCTAGGCAAGATCATGAGATGAAGGCAAGTGGTTGAGGTTTAAATATGACTTTTGTCATTTGAATTTAACAAAGGAAAAACTAGTGCTCTATATTTCATCCATAACGATTGATCCAAGATGAATTTATTGATGAAGTATAAATAAAAAATGAATAATAATCCATGGATAATATAATGAACCTAATTTAAAGATATGTATGAGTTTATAGTCAAAGATATTAAGGTTTAAAGTTGATTAAGTTTTTGTGTTTGTTCTGCAAGTGACCCGAGAAGGATGTTTGATCTTGTATTGATGTTGTTTTGATGTCTCAAGATGAATTAAATATTTGGGAGTATTTTATAATAAATTAAGATGATTTATATGGTTTTTTTATGTTTTACTAATTGATATTTTTTATGAACAAATGTTAAGAATTTGACTATGTGTTTATTTATAATGTTCTTGTGCATTAGGCCAGTGTTTGAGTTGTTTGAGCATACACAAAAGTGAGAAAAGGTGACTATGATCATTTGAAGATGCCAAAAGGGACATAAAGAGTGGACCCATGTATTTGAAAGTGGTCATGTTTTATTTTTTTGATTAATTGAGTTCCAAATGGGTGAATATGTCTCCATGAGACCTATAAGAGCTACAAGGGCCTTATCAAAAGATGTACCTACTTAAGGGTGACCCATAGATGTTATGTCCCACATATAAATATTTATTAATCCATGTATTAATATTATATAAGTCTTAATGGATAAGGCATGTGTAATGTCTGATCAAGATGTTGATTATCATAAATGCTCTATAAATAGTGGAACCAAAGATGAAGGTTTATAGATTTAGTGGAAGAGAATTGGGAGACATTTGAAAGAGGATTATGTGTGTCGATTATAGAGATAAGTAGTTTTAGAGTTACCTATGGATTTTTTAAAGAGTAGAATAAATTGAGGACTATTTTTATGACCTATTGGTCATAATTCTATTGGCAAAATAGTGATCTTGTTATTTTAGTATGAGCGAAGGTAATAATTGATAATTAGATGTCCATCATCAGGTGTTGAAGACATCAGTGCAAAGGTGTATGTGTTCATAGGTGTTGCATTTTCAACTTAAAATATAAGTGTTGACCAAGTTTTACCCCCTGGCAAAATTTTGGTCACCTTCTTCACCTGTTGTTTTGTGCCAGTCTTTTTCGGGTTCAACGAGTTCCGAAAAGTTCAGTTCATGCCTGGTTCGAAGGGTTCAACGCTTGGTTCAATGGCTTTGGTTCAATGCAAAAGGTTCAAAGCTCTTTGGTTCGTCAGTGCACTCCTTCAAACCTTGAACCGTTGAACTAATTTTTGGATCAATGGATTTTGGTTCAAGGGGGTGTCCTTTGGTAAAGAGCATTCAATGGTCAAAAGAGCCCTTATGGAGGGCCGGCACAAAGGCAAAGGAATTCGGGCGGACCATCTCCAAAAGCTATAAAGCCCGACATAATTTCTACAGAAAAATTGCCTGCAGTAATTTTTTGTAGACAATTTGTTCGTGGAAATTCAAGCTGTGGGTTATCAAGCAAAGGCAGCCCGGTAATTTCACCCAAGAAAATTATCTGTGGACAATTTTTCTGCGGGGAACCTGGGAGGAAAGCTAAAGGCAAAAGGGGAGCCCAACAAAACATAAAGCCCACAAGATTTTTAAAGCTCACCAATAGTCCATAGCCTGACAAAACATTAAAACTCATGGAGCAGTTCTAAGGCAGTTTGCAAAACAATAAGGCTCAGTAGTCCACGTATGTAAACAACGACCTGTTCAAAACAGAAGAGTACCCGGGAGGAAAACAAAGAAGAATAACAGGCTGCGAGTCAAGTTAAGCAAGTTCATGGAAAACATATAAGGCCCAAGGATGGCGATGAGGATGTCAAGTTAGACAAAAGGAAATAGCCATTGTTTTTAAAAGCAAAATAGAGAAATGTTAACCCGAACAAGCCAGAGTTAAAGCGACCGGCTAGGATATTCGCCCCTGGGGGGCTGAACAGACCAGTTAAGACAAAAGGAAGAAAAAGTCAAGTGATAAGCATGGTTCCAGCAAGTGGATGATGCCAAAAATAGTGTTTTTATTCTTCCCAAGGAAGACATGACATGCCCACTTGCAAGCAAAGCACCAAATGAGTTGGTCTTGTCTTTTTCTATATAACATTATGAATTGGTCATTGGTAATCATCTTTTCAAATTTTTGTAAGAGCACAGCTCTGCAAATTTTCTACCTGGATCAAATAAAAGACAGTTTTTGCCTCTTTCTTGGATGGATTTTTCTATGTATGCCTTGAATGTTGGTATGTGTCTAGTCATTATTTCTTGATGCTCTCATAGGTTCAACACCAGCAAACCTGTTATCTACAAAGTGCCATTGTCTACTGCTACCAGGAGTAGAGTTCCATTTGGGGTGCAGAAACAAAGGAGGTCACTTCTAGTATGTATTTCCTAGCATCTTGGTGAGTCCCTATTTCCTATATTTTTTGTTAGAACCTCCCTGTCATTTCTAGCAGCTTGGTCTTTTCTGCCAAGTCTCAGTGTATGTATGTTTTTGTTTGATCCTGAGTGTGGAGGTGGGAAGGTTGACTTGTTTTTGGTGTATCACCTCTTTAGAGTAGGCTTGTTTTTTCCTACATCTCTCTCCCTTTTCATTCCCCCCAGTTTATATAGCTGTATATACCTGTATATACCTTTTTTTTTGCTCTTGCTGGAACAACATCGATACATCAAAGGGAGCTAGCCCTTATCTAGAGACTCTCCTCTCCTGCTTCACCATCCCACAAGTGAGAGAGGAGATTCCATGTTGTGAGGAAATGGCAGGAGTTTGACTCCTTGCCAAAGGGTGCAATTTCCACCATCAACAGTTTTGGCACACCCAGTGGGACATATTTTTAATGAATTAAAGTTACAGGACTGATGTTGGTCCTGTTACAGTAGATCAAATTTTCTTTCCATCATCTAGCGAATCTGAGTTAATTCACTAGTTAAGCGTAGCCTGGTGTCATTCAAAAAAATTTCTTGTATGTATACTTCTTTTGCTCAAAATCATGGGTCTTATTTTCCTTCATGTGAATATGATCAGACTTTAGATATTTATGCAATCCCCTCAAGTGGCTCTCCTAGTTGCCCTGCAACTATAAGGGAGGTGGCACTAGAATTTGAGAGGTAGACAATGGAGATTAATATGCTAGAAGAGCAGTACAAATATCAGTAGGAGCTGATGTATAAAGAGGAGTGTTTGTCTAGGCAAGCATAGGCTTTGCAAGCTATGGAGGAGGAGGTAACAAAATGGAGAAATCCATCTATCCAAGGTAGTCAGCCTTGCGTGCCCCTTCCTCATTTTAAAAAAAAACCCTCTTTTACACCAAACCCATTTTATCAGATTGCACTTGCTCACTCCAGCTCATCAAATACACCTATACCCAACCTAGTGCGCCTGGCTTTCCAACATTAGATGATATCAGAACAATCTCCCATTAGGGAAAATACCATCAGCCATCACGTCTCTCCTCTAAAGACTCCTCCAATGCACCAATAGTGTTTTCCTTGCATTCCCCAACCTCCCCAAGTCCTTCAGCATGATATGTAGATTCTAAGTTGGAGGAAGGTATGCCAGGAACCAGCTCTAAGATTTGGAGAGGATCATGCTGACAACCTCCAAGAAAGACTCTTTTAGGACAACCTAGCCAAGCAAATTGAGGATTTAGAGGCTAGGATGAAGCTACTTCTTGAAAGAGAGGAAAAACTTATAGACCTTATGGAGGAGCCTCAGGACCTTGTGGAAAACAAAGTTGTTGCCTGTTCGCAGGGGTAGAATTTTAATTCAGAGATCCTAAATTGGGGGAAGATAGTGGAATCATGGGGCAGTAAAGAGGAAAAAGAAAAACAAGTTTTTTCTCAAAACCTTGAAGAAGCTAAAGCTGTGCCTACCTATGATGATGCTGGCAGCCTTCAGGAAAGGCTTTTCCAAGAAGATCTGAGTAGGAAAATTGTAGAGTTGGAGTCTAAAGAGAAATTTCTCAGCCAATGTGTGGTTAATGGTTCAAACCAAATAGCACATTCCATGCCTGAACACCACCCACCCACACATTTCCAAAAGAATTATCAGGTTGCCCCTACTATAGATGAAGTGCTAATTAAGTGGAGAGAGGAGAATCATTCGATTCTAGCTCAAGGATTGTTTCCTCTTCCACATGCTTTCTCCACTTCACCCCTTCTCAAGGAAGAACCTATTTTGCAAGAGGCAAGAGAGGAACAAAATATCTAATCTACAATCCTTTAAGAGGTTGTCATGAGTGACAACGAAGAAGAAATCATCATTGATGCTCCTTTTGAAGACCTTATCAGCAGTGGAGAAGATGCAGGCCTTGCATATATGCGGATGTTCCAGCAATTTGAGGAGGAACAAATGCATGGTAAGCTCTCTTCCCCTCAGTTTGATGAACTTCCTTACTATATTGATGAGGATAAATACATTGAAGAACCTGAGAAAGAGGAAGATCAGGAGAATATTTTTGAAAATCTAGAAATCCTGATCAGTAAAGAGGAAAAGGAGAGGTCTATGTTCTTGGAGGAATGCCTTGAAGAAGAAAGTTTTAAACAGGTAGGTGAAGTTTTATGGGATCAGCAATCTTTTTGTGAGTCCATTTTAGACATCACCATAATCCCCCTTCTTCAAGAAGGCCAAGAGGAAGCAGAGGACGAGTCTGATAGAGTTTTTAGTGAGGCAGAAGGAAACAAATCAGACCATGATACATTGCAAAAGAATTATACAGATCAAGGGGCTTATGGTGATGAGTCAACAGCCACTAATTTCTTAGTGAAGAGCACCAATATGATGAACCAGCATTCAAAAAGCTTCCAAGGACAAATAGATTACATATATGTTGGAGGCATGTTCGATTCGGATCCTCTCATATTCTAGCCAACTCAGGCGACAGGTAAAAAGAGCAAGTCACCAACTCACTTCTTCATTTAGCTACTTGCATGGCACCATAAGTCTTCTTACCAGGAAGGGGACTTAAGAAGTTTTCCATTTGATCCAGGTGGGAATCAAAAATACCTGGTTAGTTATATATAATAGTTTGTTTCAGTTTCTTCTCCTGCTTTCCCTAAATGTAGTTACACAGGTAGTGTTTTTAGCCTTGTGTGTTTCCCTTCATGTGTGGGGGTAAATTATACGTGTTTGATTATGGGATCTTTTGAGCTGCTGATTTTTTTTAAGTTGCATCTGACTCCGCACCCAATGGATTTTTAAGGCAACTAGATTCTAAGCATAGCAGGCATGCTTCCCCTAGGAGTCACTAATTTGTTGACCAAATTTTGCCCCCCTGGAAAAATTTTGGTCACCTTCTTCACCTGCTATTTTATGCCAGTCTTTTTTGGGTTCAGTGGGTTCAAAAAAATTTAGTTCATGCCTGGTTTGAAGGGTTCAACGCTTGGTTCAATGGCTTTGGTTCAATGCAAAAGGTTTAAAGCGCTTTGGTTCATCAACGCGCTCCTTCAAACCTTGAACCATTGATCCAATTTTTGGTTCAAAGGGGTGTCCTTTGGCAAAGATCATTCAATGGTTAAAAGAGCCCTTATGGAGGGCCGGCACAAAGGCAAAGGAATTCGGGCGGACCATCCCCAAAAGCTATAAAGCCTGGTGGAATTTATGTGGACAAATTGCCTGTAGGAATTTTCCACAGATAATTTGTCTACGAAAATTCAAGCCGCAGGTTAGCAAGCAAAGGAAGCCCGGTAATTTCACCCGAGAAAATTGTCCATAGACAATTTTTCCACAGGGAACCCAGGAGGAAAGCCAAAGGCAAAAGGAGAGCCTGAAAAAACATAAATCCCACGATATTTTTAAAGCTCACCAATAGTCCATAGCCTGACAAAACATTAAAACTCAGGGAGCAGTTCTAAGGCAGTCCACGAAACAATAAGGCTCGGCAGTCCACGTAAGTAAACAGTGACCTGCTCAAAGTGGAAGAGTGCTCGGGAGGAAAACAAAGAAGAATAATAGGCCGTGATTCAAGTCAAGCAAGTTCGTGGAAATCATATAAGGCCCAAGGATGGTGATGAGGATGTCAAGTTAGACAAAATGAAATAGCCATTGTTTTTAAAAGAAAAATAGAGAAATGTTAACCCGAACAAGCCAGAGTTAAAGCGACCAGCTAGGATATTCACCCCTGGGGGGTTGAATAGACTAGTTAAGACAAAAGGAAGAAAAATTCAAGTGACAAGCATGGTTCCAGTAGGTGGATGATGCCAACAACTATGTTTTTCTTCTTCCCAAGGAAGACACGACATGCCCACTTGCAAGCAAAGTGCCAAATGAGTTGGTCTTGTCTTTTTCTATATAACATTGTGAATTGGTCATTGGTAGTCATCTTTTCACATTTTTGAAAGAGCGCAGCTCTACAAATTTTTTACCTGGATCAAATAAAATATAGTTTTTACCTCTTTCTTGGATGGATTTTTTTGTGTATGCCTTGAATTTTGGTTTGTGTCTAGTCATTGTTTCTTGATGCTCTCACAGGTTCAACACTAGCAAACCTATTGTCTACAGAGTGCCATTGTTTGTTGTTGCCAGGAGTAGAGTTCCATTTGGGGTGTAGAAATAGAGGAGGTCACTTCCAGTATGTATTTCCTAGCATCTTGGTGAGTCCCTATTTCTTGTATTTTTTGTTAGAACCTCCCTATCATTTCCAGCAGCTTGGTCTTTTTTGCCAAGTCTCAGTGTATGTATGTTTTTGTTTGATCCTGATTGTGGAGGTGGGAAGGTCAACCTATTTTTGGTGTATCACCTCTTTAGAGTAGGCTTGTTTTTTCCTGCATTTCTCTCCCTTTTCATTCCCCCCAGTTTATATAGCTGTATATACCTATTTTTTTGCTCTTGCTGGAACAACGTCGATACATCAAAGGGAGCTAGCCCTTATCTAGAGACTCTCCTCTCGTGCTTCACCATCCCACAAGCGAGAGAGGAGATTCCATGTTGCAAGGAAATGGCAAGAGTGTGAGTCCTTGCCAAAGGGTTCAATTTCCACCATCAATAATAAGTTGGTTGTATCCTCCTTGCAAGGTGAAACTTGCTAAAAGTCTAGTTATTATTGTAACTAAGCTAGACAGGTGTGGTAGCTCCTTGTGAGATTATAGTCTCACTAAAATCAAGAATGGTAGTTCCTTGATCATTTTTAGATTGTCTAAATTGTTTATTGTTATTATAGGAAAGTATTCCAATTTTAGGATCCAGTGGGTTTTATTCCCTAAGAGGGTTTCCCACGTATGTCATATGTTATGTGATTAATCTTGCAGTCTCTCTTGCTCATTGCTATGAATGATGTGTATGCTTCATGAATTCTTGTGGTAACTAACTAAGTGTTTTTAAAGATAAAAATTGATAGAATATGGGTACCAATGAGGTAACATTGACATACTCTAATATCATATGTTATTTGAGTTAGATCTATGATAGAAGATTTTGAGAAGGCATTTTAATGGAATTATATCTTACATGTGTAAAGGTTTCAAGAGTATTTTTTTACATTTTCATATTCCCATATGAAATGTGTTCATGAGGTGAAAATGTGAGGTCATGATATTGATCGAGGAAAATGTTATTGAGGTTCAAAATTGGCTTCTAAGATAGATTACAATGGTCCCCATACTTACTCAAATATGCAAGACATAAAGTTTGATCAAGTCTCAAGGAGATCAAAGGAGCAAATTTGATCTAAGATGTCAAGAAAAAGTAATATGGAAATAAATGCATGTTTTTTAACAAATGAGAAAAAGTAAAGGATAATGATCAATAGTTAGCATGTGATCATACATTTGAAGATGTACTCTAATACATGTGTAAAGGTATCATAGTACCAATGAGGTAATATGAGGTAACATATTGCTATGAATGATGTAAGATATAATTCCATTAAAATACCTTCTCAAAATCTTTTGCGATCTTACCTATAACAATTAGTATCAGAGTACATCCTTTGGTAAAGGCTTAATAGCTTGAAGGTGATCCAAGGTAGAATATGGGTATTCATTAAGGAGGTTTCTTTACTAATGAAGTACCTATGTCAATGGATCTAATTATGATTTTTGGAGTGAAAGGATGAGGACATATACTATGTCCCTAGGGTTTGATGTATGGAAATTTGTTCTCGATGGTTATGTTTCTCCTACTACTCCTCCATCTAGTGATGTAGACAAGAAGCTATTTGAGAATAATTCTAAGGAAAATAATACTATCACTTGTGATATTTTAGAGACTGAATAAACCAAATTAATCCATCATAAATTTTCCCAAGATATATGGGACAAAATTTAGATCATTTTTGAAGGAATTCAAAGGTCAATCTTTCTATGTTGTAGACTCAGAAGGTAATTTGAATGTCTCAAGATGAAGGAAGAATATTCTATAAAATCCTTTCTGTAGAGAGTTGATGAGCCTATGAACATCATCAGAGGTCTTGGAGAGAATATTGAAGAGCTTACTATAGTCCAAAAGGTATTAGGGTCTCTATCTCTCAAGTTTGATCCAAAGTATCTACTATAAAAGAAAGTCATGATATTACTCAGTTAAAGATGGATCAATTGCATGGCACCCTTACTACCTATGAGATGAGATTAAATGATGATATACCACCAAATAAGGAATCAACATTCAAGATAGATATGAAGCCTAAGAATAATTTCCAAGGTAATAAATCCAAAGAGGATGATATATCTAATATTGATTATGATAAACTAATTGCTTTGATTACTATGAAATTGAGCATAGGCTTAGGGAATTATAAGGCTAAAATACACTTAAAATGTTTAAATTGTGGAAAGATAGGAAATTTTTCTCATAATTTCCCTCATAATCATGAAAAGGTTGATGATGAAAAGCATGGTAAAGGTGAAGATGAAAACAAGAAGACATACAGGAAGAAATGATTCATAAAGTATAATAACAAGAAGTCTTTCAAGAATAAGAGTCTCTACACCAAATAAGATTGTAGCTCATCAGATGAGAGTGAATACATTGATTAATAATATGATCATGAAGATGATGGTCCTACTAAAAATGAATCTTTATTCATGGTTGAGGAAGGAAGTTGCTCACATCAAAAGGAGTCTATATGGAGTGATTCAGATGATGATGAAGATGAGATGGACTATGAGACTGTATTGATGAATTCTCTTAAAAAACTAATGAATGGGAATAAGATCAATAAGAAGATGAAATATAAACTCAAGGAATATGAAGATCAATTCAGTGTATTTGAGGAAATATTAGTTGAAAACTCTAAAGAAGATGAAGATGTTATCATACTTATTAATTCTAAGTTGGAATCTATGTCTACAAGTATAAGAGCCAAAGAATAATAATGTTCAAGGTATGTTTCTAAAAATGAGTCAATGAAATCTATGTTAGAGAAGACATTTATTAAGGTGAAAACATTTGTGAGATTTGAAAAAATCTCAAGTGATCTAGACAATATTCTAAGTGGTTAAAATCATGCTAGTGATAGAACTAGTATTGGATATGAATAAGAATAAAAGAATGTAACTCAAGATAAGATGAAGACTAATTTGAGTAAGGACAATCATATTTTGAATATAAATCATCAGACAAGGACTACAGTTGCTAGAAAATGGAAGGAAAATCAAATCAAATAGCCAAATACCATGAGATATGCAAGATTCAATGGTCATTGTTACACATGTAATCAATTTGTTCATATGTATAGAGAATGTAAGAGACATGTTAAAAATGAGTTTTCATGGGACTATGATGGGGGTTATCAATCAAAATGAGCAAATAAAATTGAGTGCTTTAATTATCTTGATGTGGGACACTTTACAAACCATTGTCCACATAAGATTAGATGAGGTGAGTCCCCTTCAAAAAGAGGAGGTTGTTTTTTTTATCATGACAAAGGAAATATTTAAAATTTATATCTAAAAATATTAAGAAAAACTATATTTCCATCAAGGATTATGGTGTGCTACAATTGTGAAGAGAGAGGTCACATTGCTAGATTTTTCAAACAAAGGCCATGAAGTGAAAATGAGTTTAATCAAGATTTAGAGTGTCAAAAAGAAGGCATGTTAACACATGGAAGCCAAAGGTGACAATTTTGAATCATGATAAGATTATAGGTCCAAGTAATTTGTTTTTTATGGTGTAAAATGCTTTATAAGTTGAAGAATGTCAAGAGGTCTTATTATCTGCACATGTTGAGAATAAAGAGATCAAGCTCAAGGAGAAGACCAAGATACTGTTTGAGGCTAGTCCTAAGGTATGTTTGGATCCAAATGAACATATTATTATTATTGAGCATTTATCAGGTAAAAAACATCAATTTTTTGTGCCTAATGATGATGTTCTAAAGTACAAGGTGGATTCTTTAGTTGAAAAGGTATGTCATGAATCTTTGTTGTCTCCATCTATTGCCAATATAATTCTAGAATAAAAGGATAATGTTGTAGTGGTTGATCATATTTATTATCTTAAGTATAAGAAGAAGAAGAAGAAGAACTATAAGCATCATATGACCAAAGAGGAGAAAGAATATTAGGAGTTATGGGTAACTCCTGGTTTCACATTATTCTAGGACATTGTGAAATAGGTTATCTCTACCTATGCTTCTTAGGATATATATTTATTATGGAGAAGAAATTTTATGGGTGATTTACTATTTTAGGAATATTATTGTATTATTCTTAATTTAATTAAAGGGTTTGAGTAGTAAAATTATTAAATAAACATGCAATACTTAAGCTATTTATTTGTGTAAATTAGAATATAATTTTGACCTTTCTAAAAATAGTAATAAGAGGGAGAAAATAAGACTTAGCTAGAAACTGATTGATACAAGTAGGACTAAGTTTGAGATTCACTATGAAAAATTAAGACACTATCATAAATTAGAATCTAATCCTTATTTTATGATTGGATAGGAGCACCAAAAGTGGACATGAGTGGTACCAGTGCTATAGTCCACCTTGGCCATTGTTGTCCAGGAGATCTAAGATTTTTGAGTTTTTTTGTATATGACTATGTAACCCTATCTATGAAGTTTTGGTACATGAAAGTCTATAGATCTATATGTAGAGTATATTTTCTCTTTAAACCCTATACTCCATTATGTTTTGACCAATTTAGATAAATAAGGGGGGTTAGTGTGTGTAAGATTCACTGAACGTGTATCCATACCCCTTGTGTGGGCATGTTACCTACATACTAATATTCCAAAGAGGGATCAATCCATATATAGTTCTCCCACTTGATGTTCTTTGTGAAATAGAGTGTATTAATATAAATAATTAGATGTGATTGAAGTGGATATGGATTGGTGTAAGGATTTGAATAATCTTGTAAGTATATTGGCTAGTTGTATGTAGAGAATAGGGAAGCTTACTTGAGTAGTCTTGCTTGGTTAGTAATATTTGCCAACCCTTTCGAAATGATATTTGAATGGGATTTTATAGGTATTTATTGGTCATGGGTTGAATGTGCTTGCATTAGTCCAATAAGGAGAAGGATGGGTAATTGAAATAAAATGATCATTGGGGCTAAAAATACATTTGAATAGGAGTGGCATCATTGCTATAGTCCAAGTGTGACACTATATTCCTAAGATAATGAGGCCTAGGGGGATGGATTAGTCATGGAAAGGGTAGTATGACTAAGCTAATATTAATTTTGGAAGGCTATGGATGACTTGGAATTAGTGAAATGATGCTTATGAGGGTCATGAGAGCAAGCAAAAGGGACCTATGTGTTAGGTATCACAAGCCATACTCAAGTTACTAATTTGCATTTTATATGACTACATTTTACCCCCATATATTCTATTGATGTATCAAAGTGAAATAATAGGATAAAGGAAAAATAGAAAGCATACCTAAACTTACCTACAAGGTTGAAGCTCATGAAGTAATGTGATGTTGGGTGTGCATAAAGAGAGCATGTAGTGAAGTGTGAATATGCAAGAGAAAACAAAAAGTATATCAGTTCTTACTAGATATGCTATATATAAAATAATAATGTATAAATATATGTAAGAGATAGAGATGAATAAAAAGGAATGAATACACCTTATCAGGTATGTAAACCACTACAAAACTTGTTGTGATGATGAGTGAAAGATGGAGATTAGGCTTACATGAAAGCCACTCCAAAACTAGTGCACTAGGCTTATATGAAAGCCACTCCAAAATGTGGAAGTTAGGCTTGTATTAAATCCATGAAATAATTCCAAACACCTACAAATGGAATAAGGCATGCAACTATTGAGAATGATTGGGTAATACTAAACTCAAAAACAAAACTAATAACTGTGTTGTACACATTTCCCCCAATCACTAGTGTTTGAAACTAGAATATTTGTCCTAGGGAAAATTTGGTAACTATTATAACATTTTTACTATCTACCTAGTATATTTTTATTGGTTTGATGTCTGGTTATTATTCTAGGTATTTTGAATGCTACTTTTTTAATTGTTAGGAGATTTGATCTCTATGATAAAACCCCTATCTATTTTCCCCTTTTTTGAGGGTAGGAATGAAGACTTACAATGACTACCCTTAGATGAAATATCCATGTTAGTGTGTTATTCTACAAAGATACATGATATAGTAATGATAATCGACAAGATATCTCAAGATATAGCATGGTTTGTAATGAGATATTTTTTAAATCAATAGGGGTATAACTAGATAGATATAACAATATAATAACATGTGTAATATACTAAATTAGAAATGGAAGTGTTAGTTATTAGTTGGTAAGGAGGGATGGATCATGATTTCCATCATGGCATCCAAGATAGCAAGATAATGCATGATGTGGATCATGGAATTGCGAACAATGAGAAAAAAATAAGAAACAAGCACACAAAATAAGAACAAGTAAGTGTACAAGAGTGGCCAAGGGGTCAAGAAAATAAGGGACATGGGCATATGTCACTCAAACAAGAAAGTAATCATACAAGGCATATTTAAATGCCACATACACATACAATTGGAAAAAAGAAAGGTTGGCATGAAATCCACAATAAAATAGAAGAGTATAGGCAAAGGACATTGGAAAATGTCCTACAACACACACATGAATAGAATTAAATGATATTGGAAAATTTCCTAAGGCACATACAAGAGATAATCAAGAACTAAGGAATGAATTTGATCTAGATATGTAAGGCAAGAAAGGAAAGAATGTAAAAACTATAAATAAAATAACATTTAACTAATCAATGCAAGAAATGAATGTATGTAAAACATGGTAATACAAGACTAGGTATATTCTAAGAAATACACAAGTGAGATATTCTAGTGAGTGTCGATAGAGTAATCTATGTAAGCTAGTAATTAATGTACATCAATATGCTAACTAGAGTGTGTGGTGTAGGAAAGACATAACCTAGATGGTGTAGTCATGTATAATATGTCTCCAGTGGGAATATGTATTGATGTCTTGAATGTAGAAGTAAGATGCCCCCTTAATGGGTAGAGTGAAGCAATCAAGGAGATAAATGCCACTATACACACTAAAATAAGATCAAGTGAAGGATGGCAATGTAGATAAATCAACAAACAATAACATAGAAACCGGCTGCTATGATCTGAGCGGCCGGTGAGGCTGTGGAAGCTGTGGAAGTCTGTCTGGACAGTGGAGGAAGGAACCAAAAAACACGCAAAGGAATTTCTGCTAAAGGGATTAACACAGCTGCGAGTCTGACCAATGTTTCTGGCTCAGGGTATGGACCAAGAGCGTGAACCTATGCGGATGTGGTGGCCTTTGAAGTAGAAATACATGAAGCCCAGTCTCTTTCAACACCTATACCTCCTCACGCAACACCTGTAAGTGCATTAAAACCTATTAGGGTTACTCTAGACCCTGAATTAGCAGAAAATATTTTCCAAGATGAAAAACAGTTTTCCTCTTGTGCTACCATTTTCCGCTTCTGTGGTTTTTGGCCTTCTTTTGTAGAACTACAAAACTGGATTGCTAAGAGTTGGCCGCATATTAATGACGATCAAATCCAGCCTTGTGCCAGGGGTTTTTTTATAGTAATTTTTCAAAGTCCTGAAGATAGGCAGTCTATATTATGCCACAATAATTTTTCTTGGCAGGGCAGATTTCCTCTTATGGCCAAACCTTGGCATAAGGATTTTAACCCTCTCACAGAATCCTTTAACAAGATTCCTATTTGGGTGCGGCTCCCTTATCTTCCGATACAGCTATGGCAAGAAGCAGTTTATAAGACCATTGGAAACGCTATAGGGGAGTTTCTATATGAAGAAGATAGTTCGAAGAGCCACCATTCGACATGTGCATGATTTCTAGTTGATCTAGATGTTTCAAAGGGCCTTCCCGAGGTGATCTGCATTGACTCCCCAAAGGGCACCTAGACACAAATCTTGGATTATGAGGGGATTCCTTTTAGATGTAGGAAGTGTCACCAGATGGGACATATTGCAGCCCATTGTGTTGCTGGGAAATACATTCCCAGATGTTCACCTTCTTGGTGGCCAAAGGATTTTTCTGAACATAGTTTAGACAAACTACCTTTGGAAGCAACAACAGATTCCGAGTTCGAGAACGAGGAAAGGGTGCAATCAGAATCAGAAGATGAAGAGGAATCACTGGAGAATCAATCAAATGAAGCCTCTGAGGAGGCTGTAGTCAAAGATATAGCTGTGCCTGAGGAGGTGGTGGTGATCTCTACCCCTATTTTGAAGGATCTACCTAAAAGCCAGACTGTGTTTGACTATCACCAGGAGTTAATGCCTACTGGTGTCCAAAGTTCATTATCCCCTGAGGCATGGGTTGCTGAGGCAGCTAAGGTAGAAGACGGTTGGACAGCTGTCAGAAGAAATAAGGCTAAGGCTTTGGTCCCTCCTCTTGATATGAATCTTTGGTTAGGTAAAAAGAAAAATTAGAATTGAAAAGATTCATCCAAAGTTCCTTTCTGCTGATTGGTTTTTTGGGGGCAGCAAATTGGTCATTTTTTTAGTTTGCTGGTTACGGATCTGGAAGTTTGTGGTAAACTTTCAGATCTATGTTTTGATTTCTATTTTGTATTGGTATTATGGTTGGTTACAGGTCCCTGTAAAACTTGGTGTTGGTTCTTTTCTATTTTTAGGTTCTCGTGTTAACCTGGTTGTGCTTTAATGTTTATCTTTCTTTTTGTATTGGGTTTCGGGGCCCCTTCAAAACCTGTTTTTACCTTAATCTAAAACATAGAACAAAAAATGTAAGTATAACATAGTAGTAGAAATGTAAAACATGGATAATGCATACAATTAAAAAAAATTAGTGTTCTGACATTTTTGAATGTTTTTGTATTTTGAAATTTTATATTTTTTTGGATTTTTAAGTTATATTGAGCTTTGTACAATCAATTATAAGGACACTATGTACAATAAATTGAAAATGAATATGCATAAGTAGGTTGGGAGGGGATGATACTAACTGATGAGTCTCATGGGAGACTCCTTATCATGGTGTCCTATATCAAGGAGAGGAATCATGTGTAACCATGAAACATGATGGAAGGGTTGAGACTGTGGATTTGAAAGTTTTATATGCTATAAATTCTCTAAAATATCCAAAGTAGAAACTGATTGTGGGGTCCCCTTGTAACTATGAGAAGTGGATGCAATGGTAGGGCTCTTAGGGACCCATCTGGTAGTAGGAGAAGCTCCTTGAACATGTGATCTATGAGTAGATGCATGAGATCTCAATGATACTACCCTAGGTTTGAACATTATAGCTAGAAGCTATCTAGAATCCTAAAGCTATAGAGGTGTATGAATTATCTATGCTAACAATAGATGCCTCAACTATGTCTAAATCAAAATTAGAGGAGGAATTATAACTGGTGGTAAAATTGAAATTGTAGGTAAAACTGAAACTGGTGAATGTAGAATAGTAGATGGTTCTAAAGTGGGGAGTGGTAACTCATTTAGAACTCTACCAACTATATCAACCTCATTAGTGTGAATAAATTTCATGCATTTGTGAATTGTAGAAGCTACTACTCAAAGTTTTTGAATCCATGGTTGACTAAGTAACATATCAAAAAATCATGTACTAGGAACTATAGTAAATGGTGTGGCCACATGTGTTACACCAACCCATAGTGGAATTATGATCTCACCCAATGTAATTTGTATGTGCCCACTAAATACACTGATGACTATGTCCATTGGGATAATATCTTGCTCTGAATATCCCAAATGCTACATTAATGGCATAGTGCTCATGTTCATACTAGATTCATTATCTATGAGAACACTATGAATTGGATTCTTATCAATGTAAGCTTTGATGACGAGTGCATGATAATCCGAATCATCCTCGACTATCTCCTACTATATAAAGGATATGGAAGGTCTGGCTAGAACTCTAGAATTATATACACTAATCATGTTACTCAAAGGATATGTCTCAACTGAAGGTGCCCTATATGTATATAGTGGTGGATGTGCATGATATGTAATGTGAAACCCTGATGTGTCCCTTGTCTCTTGTTTAAAATGCTATGAAAAGGGATATAAGAATATTTTCAAAGCTTTATCTTGTGTTTGCTTTACCTGAGGAGGCTCAACTAAATTGCCAAGATCAATATGATTTCCATCTATCAAATCCTATATCTTGTGTCTCAAACTAATGCATTTATTTATTGTATGGACTAGTGCCTTGTGAAATTCACAAAATGCATGATGATCATATCCCCGTGGAAGAGGATTTGTTGGGTCAACTTCTCAAATATAAGGGAGATATATGATTTTACATTCTAGTAACTATTACAAAACTCTGGCTTGAGAAACTAGTAAATTGGTAAAGGTTCATTAAGGAGGTGTTGATAAAACCACTCACTGAAGGGGCTCAAAATCTGCATTAAGTATCGATTGATTTTGACTCTTACTATCATTGACCTTGAATTTTGTGGGACTTTATTGTTACTCTTTTTTTTGAGATACTTGTGTACTTGAGTTTTCCCATTGAAATTAGTTTTTGACTTCTCTTTCCTTTAGTGTGTGACACAATTCAGTGAAGGAAGAAAGTATTTGAAACATAATTGATCCATGTAAAGCTAGTAGAAGACTCTATTTAAAGATATCTTGTAATTCTTGATTGGCCATGGGGCTAGTCATCTTAGCCAAAATAATATTATATCAAAGAACATAATTTGTGAGATGCTCATTTGACCTTTGTTTCTATTGGGAAACTTGTGCATATGAAACCTTATCACCAATGTTAATGTTTAAATGTGCTAGGAACATGTCAGCTAAAGGATTAAATGCATTAACTAAATTATTTGGTAGATTATAGAATTATTGTAAAGCATAATCCTTCAGGTTCCATGAAAATAGCTTGGTAAGTAGCCCATTATGTGGAACATAGTCCAATCATGCTACATGAAAATCTCTCAAATGTGTCTCTAGATCACCTTTTCTATCATACATAGTAAGCTTGGGTTGAAAAAAACCTTATGGAAGGGCATAAAAGCAATGTGACATGCCAATGTGTATGCAATAGAGCAAAAAAATCCAAAGCTTGCATAATTCTAGAGGTACCTTGCTCAAGATGTAACACCTTGAATTGAAGAGATCTTATCTTTTTCACAAGGGATACCACATTATGAGACACTGATGTAATAGCTATAACTAAGGGCATAGAGGTAGGTTGGGATACTATAGGGGGTTGTTGAGACATAGTTTCCATTGTAGTGTCATTTATAACTGGTTGCTCTATGTTTTCAAAACATTAACCATTGTTTACTCTTTGTTGTTCTTTTTATAGTATTTCAAACATGTCATCTTGCATGTCAGGGTGTTTAATTAAGAGTTTTTAAAGTTCTCTTTTATCAATTTCATCAAAACTGGTGTATTAGGCCATTATTAAGGTAATAAAACAATTTGAAATTTAATTAAACTTTTTGCAATAATTTGTAATAAGCAAAGTGTGATATAAAGAAAATACTAAATATAGGAAATGTAAATTCATAAAAACATCAAACTAGAAAATGCATAAAAATGATATAAAGCTCACTAACATGTAAGGTGATACATCAAGAAGCAATGTGAACTAGTATATGCAACTAGGGTTGTGAAAAATAATTATTTTGAGATTTACTATGAAAATTTGAAATTCAAAGTGAATTTCTGAGTTAGATATGCAAGTAAAAAATTAGAAATATATTGGAAAATTTGTGAATTAAAGCGACTTAGAAGATCCAACTAGGATTTTGAAAAATAAATGTTTTTGAAAATTACTATTCAATTTTGAAATTTAAGGTGATTTTTTTAAATATAAATATGTAAGTAAAAATTCAAAAATTTATTGGAAAATTACCGGGGAAATGTTGGGACCTAGTATGGGTAATTAGGGTTTGAAAGAAAATTATTTTAAAATCAATACAAAATTTTAAAATTTAATGCTAATTTATGATTTTATTATGTAGGTAAAAAATTAGAAAAAATATAGGAAAATTTAGTAGGAAATTTACCTTAGGGTTTCTAGGGCTTTTATGCACAAACAAAGTCAGGTTCACCAAATGATTTACTATTTTGGGAATATTAGTGTATTATTCCTAATTTAGTTAAAGGGTCTAAGTAGTAAAATAAATAATTAAATATTCAATAATTAAGCTAATAATTTGTGTAAATTAGATTGTAATTTTGATCTTTTTTAAAATAGTAACAAGAGGGAGAAAATAAGACTTAGCTAGGAACTCATTGATATGGTTAGGACAGAGTCTGAGATTCACTATGCAAGACTAGGACACTATCGTAAACTAATATCTGACCTTCATTTTATGATTGGATAGGAGTAATGAAAGTAGAAAATAGTGGATTTGGCACTATATTCTACCTCTACCACTATTATTCAAGATAATTTAGCTTTTTGGGTTTTGTTCATTATGCTTATGTGACCCTATCTATGAAGTTTTGGCTGCTAGAAGTCTATAGATCTCCCTATAGAGTAGATTTTCTCTTCAAACCATAAAATCCATTATGCTTTGACTAACTTCAAGAAAGAGGGGGAGTTAGTGTGTGTAATTTTCACTAAACATGTATCTAAACCCCTTGTTGGGGCACACTGCTACATACCAATACTATTAGGAGGGATCAAGCCATATATAGTTCTCCCAATTGATGTGTTTTATGCAATAAAGTGTATGAATATGAAAAATACTAAATTAGATGTGATTAAGTTGGATAGGGACTAGTGTAAGGATTTTAATAAGCTTGCAAGTATATTGGATGGTTGTATGCAGAGAATAGGGAACATTGATTGAGTAGTCTTTCTTGTATTCTTGTTTGCTTAGTGATATTTACCAACCCTTTCCAAATGATCTTTGAATGGGATTTTATAGGGATATATTGTTCATGGGTTGAATTTTCTTACATTAGGTAAATAAGGAGAAGGATGTGGAATTAAAAAAATGGACTGTTGGAGCTAAAAATGCACTTGGATAGGAGCACCAAAAGCAGATAGGAGTGGAACCAATGCTATAGTCTAAGTGGGGTGATATTGTCTTAAGCTGGTGGGGTTTAGGGGGATGGATTACTCATGGAAATATTATCTTGGCTAAGCTAAGATTAAGTTTAAAAGGCTATGGATGACTGGGAATTAGTGAAAATATGCATATGAGGGTCATGAGAGCAAGCGAGAGGGACTTATGGGTTGGGTGTCACAAGCCATACTCAAGTTACCAATTTTTGCATTTTATACAACTACAATGGGATTAAGATCATAATTCCAATATATATAGAGACTTGTGTTTATATTAGAAGGTCATTGGTTAAGGTGTAATAAAAAGTTCATAAGTTTGTTCCATTGGTTTGTGAAGGAGATGTACAAAGTCAAAATGGGTGGTTCCAAGTGGCTTAATGAGATTGATGAAAACATAAAGAATATTTTTATGTTCATAAAGGTATATACACTTATTTTTTATGTTATCCATGTGATTTTTTGGTTTGAATTTATGTTTGTGCCAATTGAAGAATTTTTTAGTGATCTCAGATTTCTTAATTTTTGGCTTAAGGGTAAGTAGGCCTAAAATGGGTTAATAGAAGTATATGTTCCAAAATATATGGCGGATAAATTTTTGGTATAGAAGTGTGTGATGGGTCTCTCTATGTGTGAAAGAAGTTTTATAGGTATGTGTTGAATAGAAGGAGGTTTGTTTACTCTATGTGTTTTAAGCTTCTATGGTTTTGGGCTATGCGAGAAAAGTGGTTTGACTTGTGAATTGAGGTATACAAATTTTTAATAGGTTGAATGGGATAAATGGGTCGTCAAATCAATCTTCACATATATTGGAGGTTTGTTTTTCTCAAATTATTAATGTTTTTGTCAATATGGATGGTTAATTAGCTAGTAGGTTTGTGAGAGAAGTATGTTTCATAGGATTATCTTGGTGATGAAAATTGGTGTTCTTGAGGGGGTGTATGAGAGTACTCCATATATGAATTTTTAGGTCTTGAAAGTGTGTATACTAAAATTTGTGGGCTCTACAAGTTCCAAATAGGGTTACAAGGAGACTAAACAAACCTAGTGTGAAGAAAAGTGATTTTTTATTAGTTTTTACAAAAGAGAAAGGTATGTTTTTTTCAAGGATATTTATTAGGTTGGTTGAGATTATTTTTCCTATTTGGTGAGTGTCATGAAGTTCTATTCGTGGACCTTGTGGTAGCGTGAGATACAAGGCTAGTAAGTCTGTATGTTAGTCTTCATGGTGTGTGGAGATCTGAAGATACTCAGAAGGTGAAATTTATTAGAGTTCTTAGGGAGAGTAATTATTATATGTTTATTTATGTTTTCCATCATATTTATATTTTTTTTTGTGTCATTTCTTCATTGACTGTAGTGCTTGGTTAAAGATAGTGTTGGCATAGAACAAGAGGAAGTTTCTCAAGGAAAGAAAAGGTAGGCTCAAGGTAAGGGGGAGTTTGTATCATATTTTTAAGGTGGTATTTTAATTTTTATGGTATTTTTAAGGTCCTCAAGATTAGTTGGTGCCTACCTTTTCTTGTCATTGTTTCAAAGGGGGAGAAAGTTCCTATTGTGAAGTGCTTAAAGAGAGAGAAGGTGAGTTGAATGATATTTGTAAACATCAATGACAAGGGGAGAGACTACTGGAGAGTTTTCAATGATGTTATGGTGTTTTCCATGGAGGTGTCTAGGTGAGTGGATGAAGTTATTTGATAGCCTAAGTAACAATGATAAAGTGTGCAACGTGTTTGAAGTTGGTTTGGTTGATCTTCTATTTTGGCATGGTTAGAGTTATGAAGGAATGAGTGTGGTGCTTTGAATATGTGTAATAGGTCACTAATATTTTTTATATACTTTGATTGCTTATGTTAATAATTGGAATTGATCTGGTTGTCTATAGTTTTCATCTAGACACTTTGGGTCTAGTGGTAGAAAATTTGAGTAGGAAGTTTTATGACATCACCATTGCCACATATGGATGAGTGAAGAGGAAATGCTCATATCATTTTGTTAAGTATTATTCCTAGTTATTATACACTAAATCTTATTTTATGTTCCTAAGCACGTTAAAATATATGTGAGTGCAAATTTGGGCTTCCAAGCATTTTGACAATGTTTTTCTATACTTTACCAAATTTACATGAGGTAAGAAAGAGTCAAGTAAGAATTTTTATAGTGTGGAAATTTTAGGAGAAGATGATCATATGTGTTTTTTAAATTTTATGCTAGGTTCTTATGTGCCAAATTTTAGGTCATGCAATGTAGCATAACAAACTATATGCATGTGCAAATTTGGGCTCCCAAACATTTTGACAATGTTTTTTATGTTCAAATAGAGCTAAGGAAGTAGTTTGTTGATATCATATCTCACACATGTGAAGTTATTAGTATTATATTGATATATCTATGGAATACCTTATGTGATAGGATATTATTTTCTAAATTATATATTATATGATTAAGTGCAATGAAATTTATGAAAGAGCAAATTTGGCCCCACAGGAAAGTTCTAAGCATAGTTGGTTCTGTGACAAAAGATTTTCAAAAGGATTTTTAATGGAATTATATATCATATGAATGAAGGTTTTAGGATTAGTTTATTAAATTTTTATACTCCCATATGAAAGGTATTCATATGGTGCAAATGTGAGGTCATGAGATTGATCGAGTGCAAAAGGTAAATTTTAAGAAATTATCAAGGAGTTCTATGGAACACATTTATTCTAATATTTCAATAATTAATGATATGGAAATAAGTGCATGTTATTTAATGACTAGGCAAAGGATAATGATCAACGATGAGTACGTGATCATATAATTGAAGATCTATGGTGTGTGGTAAGTCAAAGTGGTTAACATGTTTGATGTTTAATGAAACACATAGAATTTAAAGAGTGGTAACCATAAAAAAATATAAATGGTCATGATTTTCCAAGCTAAGTGAGAGCATGAGATGAAGGCAAGTGGTCAAGGTTTAATTGTGACTATTGGCATTTGAATATTTGAATTTAACAAAGGAAAAACTAGTGGCCTATATTTCATCCATAAATTTTGATCCAAGATGAATTTATTGATAAATTAAAAAATAAAATATTAATATTACTTGATGATACATATAATGAACCTAATTTTAAGATCTAGAAGTGTGTATAGTCAAAGATATTAAGGTTCAATGTTGACTATGCATTCATTCTTGTTCTGCAAGTGACCCAAGAAGGATGTTTGATCTTGTGTTGATGTCTCATGATGACTTAGCTATTTTTTAGTGTTGTATACTCCATGAGGATTATTATTATGGTTTTTATATTTTTTACCAATTGATATTTTTTTATGAACAAAGGTTAACTAGTTGACTCTATGTTTGTTCATAATGTTCCTGTGCATTGGGTCAATTTTTGAGTTGTTTGAGCATATGAAGAGTTGAGAAAATATGACTATGATCATTTTAAGATGTAAAGGGGCACATAATTAGTGGACCCATGTATTTTAAAGTGGTATTTTTTTCTTTTTTTGATTGATGAAGTGTTAAATGGGTGAATAGGTCTCCATGAGACCTATAAGAGTTACAAGGGCTTTATTAAAAGGTGTAGTTGCTTAAGGGTGACCCATAGATTCTATGTCTGACCTATGAACATTGATTTTATCCATGTATTAATATGATATAATCCTTAAGGGATAAGTCATTTCTAATGGTTTACCAAGATGTTGATTATCATGAATGCTTTATAAATAGTAGAACTAGAGATGATGGTTTCTAGATTTAGTAGAAGAGACTTGGGAGAGATTTGAGAGAGGATTGTGTGTGTGTATTATCAAGTGAAATATTCCCTATGGATTATTTAAAAATAATAATATATTGAGGAATATTTGTATGACTCATTGGTCATAATTCTTTAGGCAGAATAGTGTTCTTATTGTTTGAGTATGAGTGAAGGTGAAGAGTGATAATTAGAGGTACATCATCAGGTGTTGAAGACATTAATGTAAAGGTGTATGTGTTCATAAGTGTTGTGTAAAATCAATATCTAAGTTGGTTTTAGCCTCCTTATAAGATAAAACTTACTAAAAGTCTAGTTATTATTTTGACTTATCTAGATAGGTGTGGTAGCTCCTTGTAGGATTGTAGTCTCACTAATATTAGGAATGGTAGTTCCTTGATAATTTATACATGGTCTAAATTTTTTCTTGTTATTATAGTAAAATATTCAAATTATAAGTTCTAGTGAGTTTTATTCTGCAAGAGGGTCTAACACGTATGTCATGTGTTATGTGATTGATCTTGTATTATCTCTCTTGCTCATTGCTATGAATGATGTGTATGTTTCATGAACTCTTCTGTTAACTGATTAAGTATTTTTAAAGATTATAATTGAATTTAGATTATTTGGGCTCAATGATTCACCCCTCCCCCCTCTTAATTATTTTACATCTAAAAACAAGTATACAAGTGCTCGTATCCATAATAAAAATCCATTTAGTGAAAGCAATCATGCTTCAAGGTTATGTGTTAGGATTAATAACTTTTCATTTGATCCTAGAGGTAGGTTATTTATGGATTTAGTTTTTGGATTAGTTTAGTTTCTTTATATCCTTTCCTTTTTATCCCTTTATTTTATATATGTTTATATATATATATATATATATATATATATATATATATATATATATATATATATATATATTTGTTTTCTTATTTCTTTACTTTCTTTTTTTTGCTTTCTATTTGGTGTGTTTGTTTTCTTTTATTTATTACTTAATTTTAATACATCCTTTTAGACATCCCTCAACTCAAATTTAACCCAATTTCTTAAGAACTCCACAATTTAGGAATGCAGATATAACTCCTTAGCACTTGTTGATCATATATTCTTTAAATATGAGATTGATGCTATAGTTTGGAGAAACTAGTAAAAACTAATGGATAAATTAATTATTCATTAATATTTTAAACCTTATTCTAATCTATGCTTGGTTTTAATAAGGATTACACATGTAAGGTGAAAAATTAAACTATTGGGACATTGTCATGTTTGCACTTAGCAAACATTATTTCCTAGGACAAAGTTGGAAACTAAAGATGATTGTCTCAAGATCAAAAATTTGATAAAATCCCTAAACCTAGCTAACCTGATTCCCAACCTTTGATAGAAAGCCAAAATGATTGAAAAATAAAAATAATAAGATCTTATTGAAAAATTCAAAAGGCTTTCTAGGTATAGGTGATATGGGGATCTCTACTAGGGTTATGGATGCCTAACTGGTAGTGGAATAAGGCCTTCAGTGGAACCAAAGGTATCTCTATTGGGGCTATGGATGTCTGGCTGATAGTAGATCAATGGCCAAGCCTTTCATGAGCTAAATCATGGCTCTTAATGGACATATAAATATGTTTTAAGTTTTTGTTAATTATTAAAGTCACAAAATTTAGAATTTGTTCCCTAAATCCCATAGAAAACAATAAGTGAAATCAAATCACACACACAACATGACTAGGTCTTGATGTTTGATCCCAATTCTGCATGTGTAAGGCTTGTTTCAACCATGCATTGATCTAAATAATTATGATTGGTCAAATTAAATAGCTAAATTATTAATCTAAACTAGAGTCTTTGAATTCTAACATATTGCTATTATTTCCCCCAAAATTCACCATTTGTTGAGGTCCACATACCCCCATTCTTAAAAAATGGGGACCCTTGTGATAAATTGTGAAAATTTTGTACCTTAAAATTGAAAAAATAATTGATTAGAGTGTTACAAGAACATTTACAGAATGTATTTATCTGAAGTTCATCCATACTTAGTTTAGTAAGTGAATTTATACATGATTCTATTTTTCCCTTGTCTAAATTTGCTAACATTGGATCTTTATGTTTTCTAGTTGCAGGTCTAATGAGGTCAATTTGAAATGAGAAATGTCAAAGTTTTATGATTAAGTGATAATTTGACCCTCTGATTGATCTTTGATTAATCAGTATAATTCATGATTGATCATCTTAAAACCCTTTTTCCAATTTCCATAGCTTAGTCCCTTTGATTTAAACTCAAAATTTATAGGAACAATTTATATAGGAGCACTTTAAATATACCATAGACTTGTTTAATTTTCATACTAAAGTTTAATCATGTTTATTAACATGACCAAACCTTAGTCTAAAATTCATACTCGATTCCCTTTATATGTTGTGGCCCTCAATCCCTTTTATCTACTATCATAGTCTAACTAACACATCGTCCCTTTGTTATAAGCTTAACTTAAAAAGCCTTATCCTAAAGCTTCTATTGTATTTATTAACACAATAAAAACTTTAGCCCTAAGAATTTAAGCTGTCTTTTATTATTTGTAGGATCCCATTTATTATATCCTAAGCTTATGATAAAGACATGATTTGAAGTTTTTAATTCAAGTTTATAAATACAAATAAAAACCTTAGTCTTAAGACTTTGTCCAAAAATTCCCAAGTCTAACTTAAATATATTTCTTGTCCATAGGTTCAATGGTCTATATTTTCTTGGATAGAATTGATCTAATGATGTGTAATAGGTCAAAGCTTCAACAGAGTCCTAAATAAGTGAGAAGGTGATAAGTATCACAATTCTAGTGAAAAAACATTGAGTAGCCAATGGTGATTCACCCTTTGGATCAAGTTCCAACAGAGTGTGTTGATCTAGATGAAGATGATATAATGGCATACAATCAATGTTAACATTTTAATGAAGCTTAGGTTGAATGTATAAAATTATAAGTGGCACAACCATGGGCCATAAATTAAATCTGAAGTACCTATAAGAATATCAATGGAGTGTATTGATTTATACATAGAGGATTTAATGATGCATGATCAAAGTTGAATTTTTAAGCCCCATCCCCTAGGTTAAAGATCAAGCATCATACACTAGATCAATGGCACATGTTTGATCAAATGAAGATGATCTAATGGTGCATGATCAAATTAGACTTTTTAACAAAATAAGAATAGTGGTCATCCAATCATGTTTGATCCCTTGGATCATGATTAATGGTCCATGGTGATATGTGTAAGGATAATCAAATGATACAAAATGAAAGAAGGATTTTAAAGGGGCTAAGGTTAATTTTTTAAATATTGATGAATAAAATACCATGGAGATGCCACGATGGAACCACAAAAGCTAGACCAATTAGTTCAAGAGATTTTATAGATTTAGGACAAGGAAAAGGTATAAACATATGATATAAATAAAATATGAAGCATGAATTTCCTATGATTTTTAAAATATGCCACCATTAAATATCTAAGGAAACCTTCAGAAGAATCCTAACAAGCATGAGAACCCTAATCAGATCCTATGAGTATTATAATTGAGCCAAAGAAGATTTAATTATCATCTGTGCAATATTATTTAACCCAAAAGCTAAATTATTGTCCACTAATAAAAAAATTAATATAATTTATATCAATGATAACTCAAAAAAGTGTTTCAAGGGAAGATGTGAGCAAGTGGTTGTACAAGATGGGAAATGTTTCAAATGATCTCAAATAATTAGAGGGTAGAGTAGGGCATGCATTGAGAAGCTTAGTCAATGATCCCACCATAACTAGTCTAATTTGTCTAATTATAGATGATGAATTCAAGAAAATATAATCCCAATTTACAGAATGGGTAAAGAACCAAAGCATAGGTAAGATTATTACTAATAATAATAGGATTATGGATATGATTCTAATTTAAAAGGAAAAGATTAGTGAAGCCAAAATAATCAAAAATGTATTAAGAAGGGAAGATAAAGACCAAAAGAGCTTATCAGCTCAAATGAAGTAGCTATTCATGAAACTAATTGTCAACTTTGAGCTAATTGAGGAGTAACATTACAAAATGAAGATCTTGCTGGACAAACAATACTACAACAAAAGGTTGTCAAAGTCAGAACAGTTAACATAGGAATATTATTTTTGTATCTTAACATTATATATTTTTAAAATATAATATTCTTTTGTAAAGGCATGTACATCTTGTAAAGCACATTGCCTATGGTTTAGTCCATTAGGAAGTATCTAGAACATTGTAAAAGGGACAACTATCCTTGACACTTGTCTAGTTGCAGGTTAAGAAAGAATGATTGGAATACCTCATGAAGCATTTATATAAAGAGGTATTACCAATTATATCATGTGAGGGAGTTATTAAAGCCAAAATTACATTGTAAAGTTGGAACAAGTAATACAAGGAATTCTACAAAGTTTGTCTAATATTTGTCTGTGTGTTTGCTACATGGCTTCTCTTTCACTTGCTTGGTTTAATTTCTAGATTTGAATTGTTTTTATGAATTATTGATGTGTTTATTTTAATGTAGAGTTATTAACTTATGCCAATGCTAGGTTAATTGAAATTTCTTAGGTTCATTTCATTTTCTTTAATCTTCTTGCATTTGGGCTAATAATGTTTGCTTGTAAGTTTAAATCTTTAAAGTGATTCTAGTTCTTATTTACATTATTTCACACAATATTTATATATTTTCCTGATGTATGATAGGATTTGATCTTATGCTACTTCATTTCATATATCAGTTAAGCACATGTCTAGATAAAATTTGAACTTTGTTATGATGTTTGGAATGAAGATCATTAACATGTTTCTTCTTTGCCTGACCCTTCTTATTAGTCTTTTTAAATCAATTAAATCTAGTTTAATTATCATTGTAAATATTCATCTTAGACTAGTTTTCAGATTAGATTTTGATCATAATTCATTGTTATTAGCACAAAATAACTTATATTTTACATAGATTAGCTATTTGTCCATGGTGGCTCCCAACCACTAAATTAATATAAATTTATGAAACAAAACATTTGTTTTGCCTTTATGCCATCAACAACTAAAATGATTATCACAACCTATAACTCATGCATTGAATTCTTGTGAATTAAAAAATGAGAAGTGTTTCTTAAATACTTTGCGCACCTATGATACATATTCAGGCATAAACATGATCAAATACCAAGTAGTAATTATAAAGTAAATGCTAATTGATTGGTCACCCTAATTTTTATTAGATTATAAGAAATTTTGAATTTAATGTGATTAGAAAGTTGGCTAAAAATAGGGAACTAGAAAGCAATCTAAGGTTGGTTTTAGGACAATTGGGTTGAAAGGGATATGTCTTGGTAATTGTATTGGATTGTTATTGGGGCTTACCCCCTCACTTCACAATCTCATAGTGATAAGGGTTCTTTACCAAATATACCATTAACCACATATTTATACTCAGCCAAAAAACTACATCAACTCCCTCCTTGGTGATTAAATCTTGGTAGGTAGGGCTTGGAAAGAAAAATTGTTAATACTTTTTTAATGTAAAGTGGTTTGATAGTGTGTACAAAAGAGTAAAATAGTGTAACTAAAATGGTAATTTTGAAAAACCACCTATTTAGACTATGTGAGTTACTCTAAGCATGCAAACAACTGAAAATAAAATGTGAATTAATTATTAGAAAATAGATGTTAATTCCTTAATTGAGAATAGTATAGAGTCAATTTAAGTGACTCTATATGCAAATAATATAGAATAGAGTCGATTGGGTCATTGTTGTTCTATATAATCAAGGTATTTATGAATAAAGTCAAAAATATCAAATGTATCTCAAACAGAAGATAGACTACATAATTAAATCGACCAAGTCAACCTAGTTATCTGTAGGGTTATAGTTTTGTAGACTGTAAAATTTTGAAAAGTAGTATTTAAGGAAGAACTAAAATGATAGAGAGAGAGAGAGAGAATAAATTAACCTTGATGGGCTTAAAGATGATTTAGATTACATATTTTTATGCTAAGATGTTCAAATGATGCTTTCAAATTCTAACAACTAAATTGACTAATTCAACCAACTTTACAAAAACATGTGTGCTGAAGAGAAAATAATAAATAGAGTCAAACTATTTAATAATATTTGTTGACTTTATGTTGAAAAAAAAACTAACAAATAGAGTTCACTTGTTCAATAGTGTATGCTAATCTAGAGCTGAAGAATTATATTTTGTTAGACTAATCAATCCAATAACTTGTAATTGATGAAAACCTACATAGATAGAAGAAATTTATGTTGAAGTGACTATGTGTTAAACCTATGCACATATAATTATAACTATACTAACTAGTTAGATATAGTATTGTAAATATACAAAAATATAAATCATGATAAAAAAATTATGGTGTGAAAGAAAACCTGTAAGGGTTAAATTCATTTTGGGTTCACTAGATTATATGCAAAGGGAAATGCAACTAATCTATAAATTAAGCCTAGCATGGGGAAGATAAATCCTACTTACACTTTTAATTTTTGATACATTATATATTTGGGGTCATGACTAAGATGGATCTACTAGACATAGCCAAGGGATCTCTTACCACAAAAATATCACTAGGGAGGGTTCCAAATCCTCCAATCAAGCAAAACTATGCAATAACCCTAACTAGGTCCTATGTTTTCATTCTCACAAAAGTATGTAAATGATGAGAAATTAAAATATAATCTAGTGTTCACAAAATCTTGTGTCACAAAGTGGGGGTTAATATAAATAAAAGTAGACATGCATAAGAGAATCCCATTTAACCTATGTATAGGTAAAACCCTAATGCATGGAGAGAGCAATATATTTAAAACCCATTACTTATGCTACTTTTATCTACTAAAAGAGAAGAGCAAAGTTAGAGATAGTTACCTTGAAGATGAAATCATTGAGACTAATTTATCCCTTAGATAAAGTTACTTCACAAGATGTAGTTTATGAGGATCACTAATAAAAACCAAAGCATCCAAGTCTTTTATATAGCATAAGATTCTTCTCCAAGTGTATAACCTAAGCTATAAATCCTCAAGTAGAATGCTAGAAGAGCAGATTGTAAAGAATAAAAAATGAATAATTAATTCTTGCTATCTCTCTAAGAAATGATAAAATTAATGTGTTTATAAAGATAAATCTAGCCCTTATCTTTTTCAAAAGTTTAGATGATAAAGTCAGCCAAATCAAATATGTATCATTACTTATAAACAAATAGGTTTTGGTTTGGGTCAGCCAAGAGCTGACCTAGATCCCAATTGAGTTTTATCTATCAGAGTATAGGGTTGATGGGGTTGAAATTGTATCATAAATCATTAAAAAGGAGTTTAGGCTAGGGATGGGCTAATGAAGGCATAAAATGAATAGAAGAGGGTGCAAAAGAGGAGAAAAACTTAAGGGAGTGTTTTTAGGATAAGTTTGTATTGATAATAGGTGGTAGTAAAGGGACAATAATCTTGAAAATCCCCAATGGTCCATCCACCCCTTTCCTAATACACCCCTTAAGGAATGTACTCAGAGATATTAAGACTTGATAGGTTCCTACAAGAGAGAAATAATTAGTGATATACTAGGTCTCTTACACTACATTGAAAGATTAAAACTTGACAAACATCCTTCACTATTAGTTTTAGATCCATACATATTTTATATCCTTCTAGACACTACCAACCATAGAGGTACACTACTACTAATGGTAATGTTCAAATCCTTATCTAGTGTCCAATTTCAAAAGCTCATGTCAATTGAAAATGTTTCAAAACCTATGGGTTGCCAATTTATCTTATTAAGCCCTATCATGAGATATTTTCAAAAGGTGTGGTATAAATACAAGTATAAGCCTTCTCATTGTTCACCTAAAAAATACCAAGAAAACACATACTAAATATAAATCAATCAACTAAACAACCAAGTTATTCTTCCCTATTTTCATCTCAAGCATTGGAGAAGTCATATTACAAGTTTGAATCATTCAAATGGTAGCCTATGAGAGATATTTTTATAATCTATATCAATGCATACATATTCATTTATTATATTTCACCCTTGTGCATAAAATTTCTCACTCAAAGGGAGAAGTACATAGTTTTGATTCCCTCCTTAGAGTATTGATTCTATAGGTGGTACCCATTGATAGAGGGGTTTTTTGAATCATCCCAACACCATGAACCTACTAACCCATTTTTAGTAAACATATTCTATCAAAGGGTGAAGACTTAGGGTTTGATTAATTAGCAAGAATCTATGTATATCCCAAATTTGAATACATCAAAATAAAGGTGAAATAAAACTTAGAATAATGAATTTGGTCACATAAAAATATAGTCATTATTATATACTATAAACCTACATCATAGTTAGATATTAGCATCAATAGTATCATCTAGATCTAATGGTAGTATCCATGACTACAAAAGTACAATTTATAGAATCTGATGACTAATCTAGAATATTGATCTTGCATATTTCCCACCTATTTCATTTTAGATTTTTTTCATATAGTAAACTTAAATAACTATTAGTTCTCTTTGGTATTGCATCAATTGAACATATTTTGAATTTAACACTCTATATATTTAGCATATCTCAGTATTATAATTTAGAATAATTATTTACCTGAGTTTGTAATTAATTAGCTTATGATATATTAGTTTATCCCCCTTATACTTTAACTATTTCTATATTATTAATCATATTCCCCCAATATTCCAAAATTTAGGGATAAACATTTTGTGAACCTGAGCTCTTTTTCATCTCATGAAAATCCTAGATTACCCTAGGGTTTTTATCTTTCTAGTTTTTTAGATTGTACAAAATATTCAATGTTGGTTTTTCCTGTCATGTTAGAATATTTTCTATCATTTTTATGTCTCTTATTTCCTATTCTAATATTATTCTTTGGAACAATTAAAATGTATAAAAGGGAAACTCTTCTTCTTCGTAACTTTAAGGAGGGTGATAGATACAATCCCTCTAATCAGGTCTATGTTATCACTACTTCAATGGGTAAAGAATCTAATCCTATGGTTTCAAATCAAGGTAATAAATGTGTCCTTCATAAAACCCCTACACTTCCCACCTCACCTCTAGATGGTGTATGTATAATTTACAATCAAAAGTACCTAGGGTTTGTGTTTCTAAAACCCTTAAGGATTAAATCACCACCATGGTAAAATTAATATAAGAGTTATAAAATAATATTACATACATGAAAATTAAAAAATATGTTAGTGTTAATCATTTGTAAATATTCATCTAGCAAGGGTGTGCCCAACAAAGTTTCATATCAAAATAAAAAGAAACAAGAGACTTCATCTACAACTAGTGATTTAAAAAGTGAACAAAAGGAATATAAGAGTCCAAGTTTGATTCTAATGGAAATGTTTCAAAAAAATTGACCCAACTACTTCCTATACATCCTATTATAAGGTCAAAATACTATTATGCATGTCATATAATTCATGGGCATCATAAAAATTGTTTTTTTGCCTTGATGAATAAAATACAAAATGCATTTGATAGTGGTGATCCTATAACAGATACATCAATCAAGAAACCCACTCACATTATGAGTACCTCTCCTAAACCACAAGTGTAAAAATAAAAAATATAGCTACCAAAGGATAATTAAGAGCAAAAACAATTACAAATACAAAAATCACAGCAAGAAAAGATACAAAATTCACAAGATGAAAAGGAACAATTACAAAAGGCAATGTTACAAAAAGATCAATATGAAAAATAAAAATTACAAAACACATAATACGAACAAAAATAATTATAAAAGGCAATGTTACAACAAGAAAAATCGGCACATCAAAATTTTAAAGTGGTATTTCTAACAAAATAGGTCAAAAAGTAAGAGACTCTTGAAAAATCTAAAGTTACAAATGTGGTCACAAAATGGGAAACTATGATCCCTTCCTCATATAAAAATCATTATATTCTCACTACTCATATAGATGGTAAACATTCTTTAGATGAATAGTTCAACAAACTATATTGTGATCTACTCAATAACTTACCACATAATCTATTCATGTATATAATAACTAGTACATATTAGTTGAATCCATCACTAGTAGATGTGAAACTAAATCCAAATAAATGAAAACCAAAGATATTAAGTAAAAACTTACCAAAATATCATGATACACTTTTTGATTCTACTATCCACACATATGTCACATTCATTTACCACTCTTTAGATATTCTCATCCTCATTTTGAGGATAACTTGTACATTTTCAATCATTTTAAGAGCAAATAAACATGCTACAATTATTGATACTCTAAATAAATCACAAATAACTCAATGATGGGTTACATGAACACCTATTTCTTGTATTACCTCTTCACAACCATAGATTCATATAATACATATGCATAATACCATTGATTCTATATATCTAGATATGATACATATGTATTCTCCCTAGCAATACCACTAGTTTGATATACCATATTATAAGTTTAGAGATAGATATGAAAATCCCTTGGATGGGATCATAGGATAAACTTTTATTTTCAAATATGCCAAAAATAAAAAAAATCCAAATATTCTAAAAAATGTAAAAATATTCAAAAATATTTAGCACTCCCATGTTTTTTAACTCAAATGCATCTATGTTGTTTATTTTATGTTAGTAGATAACATATCATATAGTTTATATATACACATATGTTTCACACATATTTTATTTTGATACAAACATACCCATACACATGATATATGAATTTACAAATGTTGTACCTCTCCTCTACCGGTGTTATATTGTACATTTAGGTCATCTAATTTAATAATCATTATTGTTATAGGTTACATATCCTTTATGATCATTTATACATTATCATGTTTGATCTTATTTACTAATGCTTACACATGTCTACATCCATGCTTATATATTTCATAGTGTACTTGGTATGCTATGATAGATAATTTTTTTTACTAAAAAACATATGGAAGGACTAGTATGATATGATTATGTTGGTTGCTTGTACTTTATCTATTCACATTATCACTTCCTTAAGTGTATTACATTTATTACTATTATCTTCCTTGTGGAACATTGTAATGTGTTCCTTTATTAGTGGCCCCTATGCCATTTTATGTTGATTAGAAATTTGAATATGTCATTCTATGTTGATTTAATATTTAAATATGCCATCCCTTTTGATTATGTAGAATTTGAACATGACCCTTGTATGAGGTCTCCTTAGACCATTATTTTGAATTATATTGATTAAGTTTATGTGTGTTCTTTATTTTTTACTGATATTATATTGCTAATCTCTAGACATTACCATGATCTATATCATACATATTAGGACTTGATGTGATCACATACTATGAGCTAAACTGATATATCTAATTCGACACATTATTTATATATGCTACATGATTCATGCACATATTATATATCTACCTTATCCTTTTGATGTAAATTACCTTCTATTACATTTAAATAACCTCAAAAGGGGGGAATATCAATGGGAACATGTCATAGAAGCATTGGCTCCACATTTTCATGGTTTATATATTTTAGTGGGGGAATGTCACAAAGGCATGAAAACCACAGTTATACACTTTATCATTATTTCATGGAATTCCATAAATACATGATCTCTAAACATATACAATTATGCAATATATCCATATTTCATTAGGGCTATGTGATAAATACATGACATCCACATTTTCACAATATCCAGTTTAGTTTCATGATTCAGATTTACGCTTGGGTCAAATTTTTTTTACATTTCTCCAATTTTCCATGGATTTGAAATATTTGTTTTCATATTTATGATAGATATAATAAAATTCATACATATTATACATGCATATTCCATGATATTGCATAAAAAATACAAAATTTACCAATTATATTGTTCATTAGGATGAACCTATTACACTAGAATGTATTGTTATGAATCCTTTTATATTGTAGTAGTTGATTCATTTTATAAGTTGAAGTGATTAAATCATTCAGACTCACCATATTTATAGGTTGGAGTGATTGAATCATCTAATATCACTAGATTTATAGGATGGCTTGATTAAATCACTCACCCTCACTAGATTATATGTATTCACACTTGAGTTGTATGATTGAGATATAATGATCTCAATGGTCATGTCACAATTATCCTTATACCAAATTGGGGGAATAATAACTTTAAATATACCTCTTCAAAATATCCAAGGTTTGGGTCTAAACTTCTTCCAACTCTAATGATTCATAAGGAATCATATTTACCAATTCAAAGCATCAAGAAGAAACATGTTTGCATTGACATGTAAGTGTATTCCTTCATTTCTCACTTTATTTTAAACCATTTAAATTATTTAAAATTTTAGATTATATGCATTGATTTATATTGTAACATGATCTTGGTTATAGGTAATACACCATCAAAGCACTCAAAGTGGGCTTAAGCAAAGGCAAGGTGTGTTTTACATACCCAAGTACACATTTATTTCATTTAACTTATTAATTTCATACTTATCCATTACTATATCAAGGGGGAATGTAGATACTAAAATTAAATATTCATAGCATCTTGGTCTTGTATATTTGAGAAATATTAATTAGGGATCTGCCCTTAAGTTATATACCTCCCTACTATAAAAGGCTCACATTTTCTATCTTATTGTGACTAAATGTTTCTCTTCATTTAACACATATCATCCTGATGACCTAGGTCTCTTACATTTTAAAAAAATATTAAAACATGATAAACATCCTTCAATATTATTCTCATATCCATACCTATTATTTAGCCTTATAGACACTACCAGTCAGAAATAGACACTACCATTGATGATGGTGTCTATATTCTTATCTAGTGTCCAATTGCCAAAGGTCATCTAAATTGTAAGTGTTTCAAAACCTATGGGTTGGCCTACTTGTCATATTTTACCCTACTATGAGATATTTTCAAAATATGTGGTATAAATACAAGTGTAATCCTTCTCATTGTTCATCTAAAAAATACTAATAAAACACCTACTAAATCTAAATCAATCAACTACACCACCAAACTATTATTCCCTATTTATCCTTATTTTCATATCAAGCATTGGATCAGTCATATTACAAGTCTAAAGCATTCAAAGATAATCCTATGAGAAATATTTTTCAAGTTCTAAGATAGATCACGACATGTATTTTCATATATTATATTACACCCTTGTGCACACACTTTACCACACATAAGGGAGAACTAAATAAGTCTGAGTCCATCCTAAGAGTATTAGCTATGTATTTAGTAGCCATTGATAGAGGGGTCTTTGGGGTTAGATCCACATTTTAATCCTACTAAGACATTTTTAACAAACTCATTATAAGGATGAATAATGGTGAAGAGATATGGTTTGATCAATTAAAAAACAATGACAACATGTATCCCAGATCTAAATAGATCGATATAAAGGTGACATAAAACTCAAAATAGTTAAATTAGTTACATCCAAATTTAGTCATTATTTTGTATTGACACCTACATCATAGTAAAAAACTAGTTTTGATGGTAGTTGTTTTTGAGAGGGTAATGTTTGTGGATACATATGTATAATTTATAGAATTTGATGATTAATTCATAATATTGATCCTACTTATTTCCCACCTATTTTATTCTAGATCTATTTGCACACAATAAACATAGATAGGTAATAGTTCTATTTGATATTATAATCAATTAAACATCTTTATAATTTATTAATTTTTATATTTATCATATATCAATATTATAATTTAGAATATTCATTTATTTGAGTTTGAAATTTATTTTCCTACTATAGATTAGTTTATCAAACTTATGGTTGAACTAACCCCATTTATAAAATATTCTAAAATTTAAGTTTAAATATAAATGGGCATTATATTGGTCCTACAACAATCAAAATGAAGTGACACTAAGTTGTTTAAGTTCATTGATGCATTAGATAAAGAGTGGTTTGCACAACCACAAGTAGTTGGTTTGTATCATGGAGTGTTTACACTACCTAATAGACTATGAGGATTAGATGTAAAAAGGTTAATAAGGTTACCTATATTTAATAAATATAAGGATTTAATTATGTCCTTCCTTAGTAGATATAATAAAGGATCAATAAATCTATATATAGAGGTTATAATATACATAGATGTCAACACTATTAAGCATGCCACAGGACTCCCTCTAACAGGAAAGACTCTCAAACCTTACAAGGTAAGTAATCTGCCAATTCATTAAAAAACATGAGAGGCATATATGTGCATAAATAGGGGAGTGCTAATAGATCAAGTAACATATGCAATTTTTTTGGTCCTAATAAACTCCATAATGAGATGGTACTTAAAAACACCAAATGTGAAAAGTAGGCCAAAAATGTATAATGAACATTGAAGATAAGATGTTAAGGCTTGGAGAAGAGTTAAATTATCATGAGTTAGCCATATCAAAACTTATAAATAAATTTATAAGCTTCTAGTAGGAACAACTCAATCCTTTAAGTATCAATTTATGGTACTCCTCTTTTTCATGTAGTAGACATATTCAGAGGGACAAATTGCACCAAATGTGGAATATTATCCAAGCAATGCCTTCTCCAATTTAATTCAACCATGTGATGGAAAACATATTATATGAGTGGGTATATTCACATAGTGGTGGATACAAATACAAGGTTTGATCACAACACACCCTCATGTTCCCAAATGCATTTTCAAGTGTCTCAACCTAATCAACAATGTTACAAAGATATACAATGGAATCCAAATTTAGATACATGAATTATAGAATCTACCAATTCTACTTCATTTCTACATTAGTGTAAATATGGTAAAAGTATAATTTGTGAGGTAAAATAATTTTGTTTAAAATAGTATAAAAACACTATGATGCATACCACCAAGAGAAAAGTGACCATTACCCTGATCACAAGTAGAGATATAGGTACAAATATAACTAAAGAAAAATGCAAAAATGTAGGTTGATCCATAAATGTGATGGTTATCCTCCTTATTTTAAGTATCTCCCATCTAAACATAAGGCACCATATCCCAAAACTTCACCTCCTACCAAAGAAACTCATATAACTTCCCCATGTATCAGTGATGAAGGTATACCTACAATCACACCATAATATCATTTATAAATTTTGGGAATTCAACTTGAAGAAATGTACATGGATATTCTTTATAATAAGGATGATATATATGATGAAGATGATGAAAAGGAGTTATTATTTTGGAAGGTAATTTACACATGCCAAGTGTGAAATGAAGCTCCATCTCTCATTTTGGCGTAAATCCTTCCACCTACATCACCCATTATAGTGAAAACAATTGGAAGGGAAGAATAGGCCAAGCATAGAGTGAAATATTTTTTTTAATAAGGGGTAATAACATATCAAAAATGATCATATGAGGTCATAAAATCACATAGAATAAACATAATAATTGAATCATAAAAAATAATGCCAAGAAAATATCTACTAGTGTAGTAGTCATTATTGGTAGAAGGCAGATCAAAAAAAGAGAGTTATTTGATTAATTTGGCCAAAAAACCTTATACACTAAGATCTATAAGGAAACATACATACATTTCAAAGTGAATGGAAACATTTAAATCTTTCTAGAGACTCGTAAAGGAAGCATAACTATAAGAGACAAGACCTAATACCCACACTACAAAGTGCTAAAATAATAGTTTTGATCCCTTCTTTTACATGAATAAAATTAGAAATCTAAAAAAACTAAGTGGAATAATCACCACATTCACACCCACTCTCACCATAATATCTAACATGGGTGAAAGCACTCCCTCTCATTACTGATATTATTGAGTCTTTGGTGTCAGGTGCACATTAGGAACATGCTCTAGTTGATTAGTTTCCTAGGAATAAGCATCCTGATAAAAAGGCACAATTTAAAGCAGAGGAGTAGATAGATAAATGTATTTTTAAGGTTAAATATGAAGAGGAAAAGGATACCAAAGATTATTCATAAAAATAAGACACCTTACTCCAACAATAGAAGCAATAAGAAGAGAAATATGTATAAGAGGAGCATAAAAATAAGGACAAGGATGAACAATAAGCCAATGTGTTTCTTTAAGTTTTTGCTAATTACATTTAGAAGAAAGAAACTAAGGTTAATAGGTTAGGGTTTGATGTTACCTGGATTTAGTACGCACCGTATCCAAGCTTTGTGGGAGCTCCTCTTTGGCTATGGAGGAAACACCTACAATAAGAATAAGACTTGAATAAAGAATATGTTAGAAGGTGATATGGTGGACTGCCAAGCTACGCGCTCGGTCCCAAAATCATGAAGCTTCCTTAAGGGATGACAGTCCACTATTTGAATAAAATAGTGTTGTATAAAAAAGAGATGATAAATAACTAAGAAAGATAAAAATAGATAATGCGTACCTATTCTCTGTAGTCAGTCTGTCATAGTTGCCGATGTTAGTAGGTCTGTTGAGGTCAGTTGAATCAATGGTGCCGATGTTGGTTGTCTTGTTGATGTCGGTAGGGGTTGTTGGCCTTGGACAGATTTAGGGTATTTCTGTAGTGGATAGAGGAGTCTAGGAGTTTAAAGGTTTATGCAGGGTTGTGGGAAGGTGAATAAGGTCTAAGGAAGGGCAAAGGTAGAAGGTATGTGTGAAAAGAGGGTAAGAATAAGGGGAAGGCCTTTCAGCCCCTCCATAGAAGAAATCAGGTCTCTTGACAATATTTTAGAGATATCAAATGGAAACTAAGTAACAATGTATTCTAAAACACTAAAATAAGAACCAAAATACTTATCTCTATTAGATAAAGAACCAGAGGTGTCAGAATGCTTGTTCCCATTATGGCTGATGTTGAGGTCCTCATACAATGTTTTAGTTTAGTCTCTGGAATGACTTGTGCAGATCTTCAGTAGCTAGGAAGATGATAGTTAAGTTTTGATGTGTGGTCTTAGAGTGTGCATGTCAATGTGCAAAGAGGTAGGGCCACTAGCTCAATGTTAGAGTTTGGTTTATGTAACTGACATCAATGATCCCACCAGCATTGGCTGAGGGTTGACCGATGTTGGTGGAGAAAGAATAGTTAAAAGGGCTATTTTTTAGCCCTTTACCCATTTTTCCACCTGCCAAGTGCCTTTTCCATTAGAGAATGGTCAAAACACAGGCTTATGAGGCATAAGAGTTGGTTAGGGAGTTAGGATGGAGTAAGAATAGGTCATGGGTAACATGGATTTGGAAGACCTAGTCTTAGGCTGACTCATAGGCTAAGAATCGGTCTTAGGGTGAGGTTTCTAGGTGAGGTGTCTAGGTGAGGTGTCCAAAGTGAGGTGTCCAAGGTGAAAAGGGTTCAAGTGTGGGTTAGGAGTGTTAACATTTAGAAAGGGACCAAGGGGGGGTTGACATGATATTGGTGTCTACATTTGCCACTTTTTGTCTTATGGATTGTTTTGATGAACTACAAGACAAAAATAGGTGTAGGTTGCCCCAGGTATGGGATGAGGTATTCCCCCTTAAAGCAGGAATTGAGAGAAGGTAAGCCAAAATCAAGTGTTGATTTGATAGGCAGTGAATGGATAGGATGAGGTAAGAGTGTGAATGTTATAATAGTTGAGATTGCGCATATACCACTTCACTTGATAGGCAGGTCAAATTGTCACAGGCAAGGTTGAGGAGCATTAAAATTGAAGTAACTAGTCCCTAGCTTATTAGTGGTAGCTGATTGGGTTAAACGATCAAATTTGTAGCTCTAATAGGCATCATGTTCCAAGTATCCCAGGCTAGGAAGTGCTCTTGGAAAACATGAAAATGTCACAAATATTGGGGATCAACTTGGTCATGATCTGACAATAGGTGTGAGGGGCGCACACAATTTGCTAACTATTCATGAGGTAGCATATGTAATCAAAACAACCAAGGCAAAGTTGTCTCAAAAGTGGTCGTGGTCTAAGGAGATAGTCATGATCTCCAAGGTCATTTTTTGAGTTAGACTGAGATATAAGTGATCTCCAGTGTTGTTTGTTGTGGTTAGGGAGATGTATGTGATCTCCAATGTGCCCCATGAGAAGTCTAAGGTGACTTCTACAGTGTCAGGGCTGTTTGTTTGATCATGATTTTGGATAGTTTGGGATAGGCAGATTGGCCTAGGGTTTAAATAGTTGGTCCATTAGGTAGACAGATGAATGAATGGTTGAGCTAACCTCAAAAGACCCCATGTCAACTGAGTGCTGCCTACATAGCCCCTATTTTAAGGGCCTCAGGCCAATGTAGTTCTCCCAAAAAGGGAAGAAGAGTCAAAGAGGTTGATACTTGGTTTGGTCATGTTAGTGTTTTTAGTATTTCCCATATGTTTAATGGTACATGCTTGAAATGATGAGTGTATGATGATGTTATAGCCTTTTCCATATTGTGTGATGGTGTATGTTGTAACATAGGTTATGTAGTTTTTCATCCTTAGCAATTTTCCATATTGGTGATGGTGTATGCTAAAAATAAAATGAGTTTATTTATGCTTTATCAGGTTTCCATATTAGTGATGGTATATACTTAACATAAATTGTGTTTGGTTGATAGTTTCCATGTGTATTATTATCCATAGAAACTAATGTGAATGGGTTATGATAATTTATATAACACAAATTGGTATTTTTATTAAATAAATCATAATGTTATGTTAGTGGTTTAGAAAATGTTTTGGTTGTCATGTTATTGGTATGTGACGAAGGTGTGTAAGAAGTGAAAGACGCATTGCTCTTTCATTGACAAGGACCATAATGATAGCATAGATAGGATTTTTGCAAAAAAAAAGCCCCGTTCAAGAATTACATCATTGACCATTGGTTTTTTTTAGAGAAGTACTCTAATCACTTGACATTAAGTGAGCTCAAAATCCCTTGGGTATTATGGGGTAATAGGTTTGATTATGTGATATGTGAGGATAGCGTAACCCTTTTTAGAAGCGATAAATTTGCCCCTTTTATAGGTGACCCTGAGAATGACTATAGGCAAGTCCATGACTTAATAGTTTGTAAGTCAATTTTTTTTTCTTTTGGGTAGACTGACCAATGCAGGAAGTCTACTCGGGGATGTTGTTTTGTTTTATGGTCATGTGAAGCTGATTGATGTGAGAAGCTTCTGAGAGGGTGATATTTATGTATCGAAATTTGGGCATGGCCATCCTTTGATGGAGTGGTTTATATTTTGTTTTGATATGTTTGGATGTCTTTGAATAGCTATCCTTTAAGGGAGTAGTCTATTAATTACAATAATAATGCAGCTGTCCTTTAAGGGAGCAGTCTACATTTATAGTTCATGACCTTTTAATATTTTGTTAGGCATCCTAGTTTTATGTTTTTTTTTGTTGACTAAATTTTAAGTCATAGACTAGACTATAGAGGTTTAGGGGTTTCCCTTTTATTAGGAAAAAGCATTAATGCTTAAAAAAGGGTTAACTAATGTTTGTAGAGAAAAAAAGGGTTTAAAGGAATAGGAATGAGGATGATGGGGTTTGCTCAAGGGATGAGCTCAAGTTAAACATCAAGTGAATGATTACTTGGTTAACAGTAGAATGGTCATAGATGCAAGGCATTAAGGTGCTCAGGTTCTGGCTGGCCTTTGAGAGAAGATAGATGATAAGTCCCTGATCCATACTTGTGTGTTATGATATAAGGTCTGAGCCAATTAGGAGCAAACTTGCCCCATTTTCTTCTTTCCATGTTGGTCATGTGTTGGTTTTCTTTAAGGATGAGATCTCCAATTTTGAAATCTTGCTCTTTCATATTTTTGTTGTAAGCACGCTTGATGCGATCTTGGTAGATATGAAGATGATTAAGAGCGGCAAGATGATGTTCATTGAGTAACTCGAGTTGTGCTAATCAATCTTGATGAAAGTCATTGTTAGAGAGTATGTCATGCAAGGAGATCAACAAGTTGGTCGATGCTTGGCAAAGGAAAGTCATCATTTGGGCAAGCTAGGTTAAGGTCACGATAATCTATAAAAATTCAAATTCCCCTAGTTGCTTTTGTGACAGGGACAATGTTTGACTCCCATTGTGAATAATCAATGGGTTGGATAAATGTGATAGAGAGAACACATTGAAGTTTCTATTTGACAAGGAGTGTAATGCAAGGATGCATCTTGCGAAGCTTTTTCTTGAAAAGCTTAGTTTGAGAGGGTGAGATCCTGATCTTCCAGGTTGTAGTTTAGAATCTCAGAATCACCTAAGGTGATGGAGGCAACGGTTGGTAATGATTTGACTAAAGCAGCTAGTGGTTGGGGGTCTTCAGGTTAGACCTCTACGACTTGTAAAGCTTTGATCAAGGCCTAGTGATGTTGTGGAAAGCTTTGTATTAGGTCATACAAAGACATCTTCACAGGTGTTTAGTGAAGTTGTTTCACCATGGAGTTGTGAATTGCCATTGAAGATGTTGGTTGAGATGTGCCCAAGATAGAAATCTTGGGTTTTTGTGGTGGAGAAGGCTTGGCAAATGGATATGTCCAAGGGATAGAAACTTGCTCTTTTCCTTTATCCTTTAGAGTTTGGGACCTAGTGGCCACATTAATAGTGTTGATTTTGAATAAAGGGGGAGAAGGTGGTAGAGGGACCATAATCTCATGTTGGGATCTCGATTCAAGTGAGGAGGTTTAGGAGGCATGGGATGGTGTCGATAGTTTGTCAAAATAATCCTCAACAAGAAGGGTGTCCTTTTCCAAGTGTTGGTGAATGACAAACTTAAGAGCACAACAACTCTTAGTATCATGCCCAGGTGTGTGATGATATAGGCAGATTTGAGTGTCATCAAACCAAGATGGTTTTGATCTGAGAGGTTGGTATGGCTTAATGGGTGGGAGAATTATGCTAGAAGACTGTAATGATCAGCATAATAGTGAAGTATAGGAATCCAATAATGGGTCTATGCTTGTTGTTGCAATAAGGGTTGACAACTTTTGTTTAGGAGTTGTAAGGGGAGTTTTTCATACCACGTTTTTAGTTGGTGGTGTGGCCATATGTGTAGATGGCACTTTCTTGGTGAGAGGTGTCAAATTCTTTGGAAGAAGTATGTTTTTGATGGGTAGAGGAAGTAATGGAGGTAGTTTATTTTTGTGAGGTGTTGGAATAAGGAACACTCCTATTAAAGTGGAAGGATATGGAGCTAAGATAGAGGGCAATGGTGAAGGTGGGGGAAGAGTTCTTTGACGTAGTTTAGCACCCTTCTTTAGTATGTTGCGAGGACCACTATTATGTGGGTTGAGGTTTAAATCTACCTTCACTTGTGGGTGAGTGAGGTTTGATACAGGGTGAACACTGAGAGATTTAATCTATTTCGGCATGGTGGATGCCTGTGAGGGTTTGGGTTTACATGTGGAAAGCTGAGCTTCTAATAATTTAGAAGTGGAAGCCCAATTCTTGTCAAAGACTTTGGGGTAATTTGTCTTGGAAGGGTTGGTAGTATAAGGTGAAGCAAGATGTATAAGATAAGGAGCCTTAAGTCGCTCCCATAATGCCTCATGTTCTAGGTTCCTAGAATGAAGGAATCCTAAGTTTTCTGTTAATCGAGAGAAGGGTTTAGATGACATTGTGCGAGGCTTTATAGTTGATCCTTCAGAGGATTTGGGAGATTATAAGTGAAAACATGTTGGATACAATGATCATGGGCCAAAGGTGAGAGAGAACCATTAAAAGATCTTCCTCGGCCAAAGTGGGTGAGGTGGCAAGTTCTTCTCTCGACAGAGAAGGGATTGGAGAATTTGGCTCTTCAAGTGGATAGAGCGTAGGTATGATCATGCCTTCCACATGTGGTCTAAGAGTGTGAAAAGTATGATCCTCCATTGGCAATAAGAAGGATGAGGGTGAGGCAGCCAGTGTTTGTGCCATCAAAGCATCCTCCAATATGGGAGAGGTCAAAGTAGACTCTCCTACGTGTAAAAGAAGAGTGGATGGAGGACTATCCTCCATTGGTGGAGGACAAATAGGAGAGGAAGGCTCCTCTAAAGGGTGAAGTGGAGGGATGATGATCCCTTCTACATGAGGGCATGGGGTATGAATGGTAACTTCTTCCAATGGTAGAAGAAGAGGGAAGGTGGGGGCAAGAGGAATAGGTAATACAGGATCTTCAAGACGTAGAAGAATGGGTAGAGGAGGTGTTTGATGTTGTGAGGGTGATGCAGGTGAAATGGGTTCATCCACACGAGGAAGAGGGCAAGGTAAAGGGAGCTCTTCATTGTGTGGGGGAGAAATGGGTGGACTAACCACTTCAGATTGAGGGAGAGGTTGGTTAGGAATGAAAGGAAATACCATGTCGATCGTGCGTATGTTGCATTCTTGAGGGTCATCAGCCATGGTCTAAACATTGTTCTGACTTGGGGGATGGTTAGGAAATGGTTGCCTAAAGACATCTACGTTTTGATTGGCTGGTGCATTAGGGCTATCAAAAACAAGTTCCCCTTTGTCTAACACATCTTGAACAATGTTTTTGAGGGTTTTGCAATTATTTGTGTCGTGACCCTTGACATGATAATAGTTACAAAAGTCATTTTCCCTATACCATGCATGGATGGCTCATGAGGGGTCAAATTGGACTAGTTGAATTTGAGGGAGATTAAGGACTCCCTGCTTCACTAATTTATCTAATACAGAAGCATACGATTCTCCTATTGGAGTGTATCGTCACTATTCATAGCATTGTTAGAATTGTCTAGTGATGCTTTGTGAAGTGGAAGGTTTAGATTGGTTGGTTATGGTAGAAGATGGTGACCTAAGGACCACAAAATTCACTGATCCTATAGACATAGAGTGGGAAGAAGAATGTTTGGAATAAGAATGGTCATTGGCTTTTGCATTGGTATTTTTGCTACACAATTTGACCCTGTCTTCTTTGATTGCACGGAGTTCAAGCTTTCGAGCCATATTGAAAGCTTCATCAAATGTGTAGAAAGTTTGAAACCATAGAGTGGATAAGATTTTCCTGGCAAATGCTCTTTAAAAGAGCTCAATGAGCTTAGGTCGAGGTAGTGAGAAGGAGAGTTAGTTGATCAAACCTCTCCAATAGGCGATGAAGTTAGCTATTGACTCATCCTCAAATTGTCTAATGGAATAAAGGTCTGTGATGGAGACCTTCCTGGTAATATTGATTGAGAAATGATTGAGGAATAGCTAAGCGAGTTGAGTGAAGGTGAAGAGAGAATGACTAGTAATGGATCTATACCAGTCAAGGGCAGTGCCAAAAAGTGACATAGGGAATGTGCATAGTAATAACACATCATCATGCTCTATGAGGTAGCAAGCATTTCTAAATCCTCACAGATGTTGTTGTGGGTCCTCTTTACTCTAAAAATGAGTAAATTTTGGGAGTTCTCATTGGCTAGGGTATGGTTGAATATGAACTAAAGGGTGGATAGGTTCATTGTAGATTTGTTTGTATGAAAGAACACTCCTCAAACTTGAAATAGATGTCTCAAGGTTGGACATCTTATCCATCAGCATCTTAATTAGATCAGTAGATGGATTGGCATGAGGGGCACCCCCTAAGTTATAGGGTACTTGGAAGGTATTAGGACGGGCATATGACATACTTGGTTGCATTTGTGTAGGTGAAACATATTGATAGTTTGTCATAGGGGCCAATGTCAAGGACAAGGGGGCTTGTGCCATGAATTTGGAGGGCACAACTTGACTAGATGCTGCCAAGGGTGGTTGAATGGTGGTGAGACTAGTTAAAGGATGAGTAGCCACTCTCATGTTTATAGGTGTAAGAGTGGATGGGATAGAGACAATCAAGTTCTGGAAAGGTGTCAAACTTGGTTAAATTATTTGCAGTTGAGAGGGTACAGAAACCCTGATGGAAGTAGGGCAAGAAAGGATAGAAGGGGAGGCCAAATCTTGAACATTGGCCATGGTTGGGTTATTGGTCAAGGCAGTGATCTGAGTGACCATAGGTTGGGTAGTGAATGCTATTGATATCATTGTTGCTTCAACTAAAGAAGTTGGCATCCCATAAATAGGGTTACCCAAAGGATCTCATGTTTAGCTTCTACCAAGATAATGTTGGAGAGCCTTGACATTGTGGTCAAATAATCTCTCAAAATCTTGATCCCCTTTGGGAACAATAGGAGGTTGATCGAGAGTAGGTTGGATAGGAGTATGCTCGGTGTCTGAAGTATACTCCATTAGATGTCTTAGCATGAAGGGCGAAGGTGGGAGTGGTTGTTGACTTGCGTGGCCAACAATAGATTTGGCTTGACTACGTGTCAGAACCATCCAAGGTGAAAGGGATTCAGGTTCCAACAACTATGTGTTTTAGTTTTAGAAAGCTAGAATTTGTGTTAGACAGTAAGAAATTTGGGTTTTAATCTTACTATTTGGAATTTTTTAATTTATTTATTGACGGTGACCGATGTTAGTTTTTTAATCGACAATGGTTATAAAATGTTGCTAACGTCAGTCAAATAACTGATGTCAATGAATATCCAGTTGCTAATGTCAATGGAGAAATGATGTCTGGTTGTCGAAGTCGATGGAGAAACTGATGTTAGTTTCTGTGTAATTCTATAAACACAAAAAATTGATAGTTTTTAGAAGAAGAAGATATTTTGAGTTGTTTTTAGACTTCAAAATGATGCAACCTTACCAGCTCGAACAATCAGATAAAAATAGTAGAATAGATGATTAGTCAAACAACCTCTAAAATGTTAGATTCCTAGGAATAAATTTTAGAGTTGTGGTGGCTTATGCCTTAAGAGAATGTGTTAGGAATTGAGCTTGTAGAATAGGTCCTAGAGAGGAATTCTATGGCTAGTTTTAGGTTGTGTTTTGGTGCTCAAAAATATATGTGTTAGGTTCAGTATGTGGCCTGGTGCTAGGGCTTGCTCCCTTCACTTCACGAACCCAGAGCCGAGCTGGGCCGCTTAGCCAAAATATACCTTGCCTATAGTTTATACTCTGCCAGAGAACAGAGTGGGTCCTCCTCTTGGTAGTGAAGTCTAGGTAGGATTGTCAGGTGGGGTAATGTATCTGCTAGGTGATGAAATCCTAGACGGGCCTTGTCTCAAGTAAGTTTAAGTGTTTGCTTTGAAGTGATTGTGGTTTGGTTATGTAACATTTGTGCACTACGATTCATTCATAATGCTTTAATTACTAAGTGGGCTAAGTATGCATCCAAGCAAGAATGAAATGCAGTAGTTTTTAACCCAAATCAAAATATGTTGTTCAAATGCAAACAAATGGAGAAGAGGTTATGAGTATGAGTTTTTTACTACTCTATGATGCAAGAAGTAACAAGAAGAAAAAGAGATGTTCTTTTTAACTTCTGATAATGATTTCCTTTTGAAACAAAAAGATAGAAGAAGGGATACAAGAAGAGAATATTTTCCTAATGCATCTATATAAAAATTTGATTTTTAAGAGAAGAAGAATGAACCCAAGGAAAACTCCAGGGTCCCACTGGGTGTGTCAGAATGTTTCTCTAAGTTTTTCACTAATTATATTCAGAAGAAAGAAACTAAGGTTAATAGGTTAGGGTTTGATGTTACCCAGATTTAGTGCGCACCGTATCCAAGCTTTGTGGGAGTTCCTCTTTAGATGTGGAGGAAACACCTGCAATAAGAATAAGACTTGAACAAAGAAGATGTTAGAAGAGAATATGGTGGACTGCCAAGCTATGCGCTCGGTCCCGAAAGCATGAATCTCCCTAAGGGATGATAGTCCACTATTTAACAAAAAGAGTGTTGTATAAAAACAAATGATGAAAGACTAAGAAAGAGAAAAATAGATAATGCGTACCTATTCTCTATAGTCAATTAATCATAGGCATCGATGTTGATATCTCTACTGAGGTCAGTTGGTCAATTACACCGACGTCAATTGGGTTGCCGATGTCGGTAGGGGTTGTTGGCCTTAGATGGCTTTCAGGTTATTTCTGTAGTGGACAGAGGAGTCTAGGAGTTTAAAGGTTTGTGCAGGCTTGTGAGAAGGTGAATAAGGTCTGAGGAAGGGCAAAGGTAGAAGGTATGTGTGAAAAGAGAGTAAGAATAAGTGAAAGGCCTTTCAGCCCCTCCAAAAAACAAATCAGGTCTCTTGACAATATTTTAGAGATATCAAATGGAAACTAAGTAACAATGTATTCTAAAACACTAAAATAAGAACTAGAATACTTATCTCTATTAGATAAAGAACTAGAGGTGTCCGAATGCTTGTTCCCATTGTGGCTGATGTTGAGGTCCTTGTACAATGTTTCAATCTAGTCTCTAGAATGACTTGTGCAGAGCTTCGGTAGCTAGGAAGATGATAGTTGAGTTCTGATGCATGGTCTCAGAGTGTGCACGTCAATGTGCAAAGAGGTGAGGCTGCTAGCTCAATGTTAGAGATTGGTTTATGTAACTGACGTCAGCGATCCCACCGGTGTCAGTCAAGGGTTGACCGATATCGATGGAGAAAGAATAGGTAAAAGGGCTATTTTTATCCCTTTACCTATCTCTCCACCCACCAAGTGCCTTTCTCATTAGAGAATGGTCAAAACATGAGCTTATGAGGCACGAGAGTTGGTTAGGGAGTTAGGATGGAGTAAGAATAGGTCATGGGTTACATGGATTTAAAAGACCTAGTCTTAGGCTGACTCATAGGCTAAGAATCGGTCTTAGGATGAGGTGTCTAGATGAGGTGTCCAAGGTGAGGTGTCCAAGGTGAAAGGGGTTCAAGTGTGGGTTACGAGTGTTAACATTTAGAAAGGGACCAAGGGGTGGTTGACATAATATTGGTGTCTACATTTGCCCTTTTTTGTCGTGTGGTTTGTTCTGATGAACTACAAGACAAAAATAGGTGTAGGTTGCCCCAGGTATGGGATGAGGTATTCCCCCTCAAAGCGGGAATCGAGAGAAGGTAAGCCAAAATCGAGTGTTGATTTGATAGGCAGTGAATGGATAGGATGAGGTAGGAGTGTGAACACTGTAATAGTTGAGATTGCAGGCATACCACTTCACTTGATAACTAGGTCAAATTGTCACAAGCAAGTTCGAGGATCACTAAAATCAAAGTAACCAGTCCCCAACTTATTAGTGGTAGCTGATTGGGTTAAATGATCAAATCTATAGCTCTAATAGGAATCATGTTCTAAGTATCCCAGGCTAGGAAGTGCTCCTAGAAAATACAAAAATGTCACAAATATTGGGGATCAACTTGTTTGCGATCTGATAATAGGTGTGAGGGGCACATACAATTTGCTAACTATTCATGAGGTAGCATATGCAATCAAAACAACCAAGGTAAAGCTATCTCGAAAGTGGTCGTGGTCTAAGGAGATAGTCACGATCTCCAAGGTCATTTGTCAAGTCGGACTGAGATATAAGTGATCTCAAGTTTTGTTTGTTGTGGTTAGGGAGATGCATGTAATCTCTAATGTGCCCCATGAGAAGTGTAAGGTGACTTTTACAGTGTCAGGGCTGGTTGTTTGGTCATGATTTTGGATATTTTGCAATAGGCAGATTGGCCTACGGTTCAAATAGTTGGTCTATTATGTAGATGGATGAATGAATGGCCGAGCTAACCTTAGAAGACCCCATGTCAACTGAGTGATACCTACATAGCCCCTATTTTAAGGGCCTCATGCCAATGTAGTTCTCCCAAAAAGAGAAGAAGAGTTAAAGAGGTTGATACTTGGTTTGGTCATGTTAGTGTTTTTAGTATTTCCCATATGTTTAATGGTACATGCTTGAAATGATGAGTGTATGATGATGTTATAGCATTTTCCATATTGTGTGATGGTGTATGTTGTAACATAGGTTATGTAGTTTTTCATCCTTAGCAATTTTCCATATTAGTGATGGTGTATGCTAAAAATGAAATGAGTTTATTTATGCTTTAGTAGGTTTCCATATTAGTGATGGTATATGATTAACATAAATTGTGTTTGGTTGATAGTTTCCATGTGTATTGTTATCCATAGAAACTAATGTGAATGGGCTATGATAATTTATATAACACAAATTGGTATTTGTATTAAATAAATCATAATGTTATGTTAGTGGTTTAGAAAATGTTTTGCTTGTCATGTTATTGGTATGTGACAAGGGTGTGTAAGAAGTGAAAGGTGCATTGCTCTTTCATTGACAAGGACCATAATGATAGCATAGATTTGATTTTCGCAAACAAAATCCCCATTCATGCATTACGTCGTTAACCATTAGTTTTTGTTAGAGAAGTACTCTAATCACTTGACATTAAGTGAGCTCAAAATACCTTGGGTATTGTGGGGAATAGGTTTGATTATGTGATATGTGAGGATAGCGTAACCCTTTTTAGCAGGGATAACTTTGCCCCTTTTATAGGTGACCCTGAGAATGACTATAGGCAAGTCCATGAGTTAATAGTTTGTCAGTTAGTTTTTTTTTTCTTTTTTTTGGTAGACTGATCAATGTAGGAAGTCTACTTGGGGATGTTGTTTTGTTTTATGGTCATGTGAAGCTGATTGATGTGAGAAGCTTCTGAGAGGGTGTTGTTTATGTATCAAAATTTGGGCATAGCCATCCTTTGAGGGAGTGGTCTATATTTTGTTTTGATATGTTTGGATGTCTTTGAATAGCTGTCCTTCAAGGGAGCAATCTATTAATTACAACAATAATGTAGTTGTCCTTCAAGGGAGCAGTCTACATTTATAGTTCATGAACCTTTAATATTTTGTTTAGGCATCCTAGTTTTACATTTTTTTTGTTGACTGAAGTTTTAGTCATAGACTAGACTATAGAGGTTTAGGGGTTTCCCTTTTATTAGGACAAAGCATTAATGCTTAAAAAAGGGTTAACTAATGTTTGTAGAGAAAAAAAGGGTTGAAAGGAATAGGAATGAGGATGATGGGGGTTGCTCAAGGGATGAGCTCAAGTTAAACATCAAGTGAATGATTACTTAGTTAATATTAGAATGGTCACAGATGCAAGGCATTAAGGGGCTCAGGTTCTGGCCAGCCTTCGAGAGAAGATAGATGATAAGTCTTTGATCCATGCTTGTGCATTATGATATAAGGTCCAAGCCAATTAGGAGAAAACTTTCCCCATTTGCTTCTTTCCATATTAGTCACATGTTGGTTTTATTTAAGGATGAGATCTCTGATTTTGAAATCTCCCTCTTGCAGATTTTTGTTGTAAGCATGCTTAATGTGATCTTGGTAGATATGAAGATGATTAAGAGCGGCAAGATGACGTTCATCGAGTAACTCGAGTTGTGCTAATCGATCTTGATGAAAGTCATCATTAGAGAGTATGTCATGCACGGAGATAAACATGTTGGTTGATTCTTGGCAAAGGAAAGTCATCCTTTGGGCAAGCTAGGTTGAGGTCATGATAGTCAGTACAAATTCAAATTCCCTAAGTTGATTTTGTGATAGGGACAATGTTTGACTCCCATTGTAGATAATCAATGGGTTGGATAAATGAGATGGAGAGAAGATGTTGAAGTTTCTCTTTAACAAGGAGTGCAATGTAAGGATGCATCTTGTGAAGCTTTTGCCTAACAGGCTTAGTTTTAGAGGGCGAGATCTTGATCTTCTAGGTTGTAGTTTGGAATCTCAGAATCATTGAAGATGATGGAGGCAACGGTTGGTAATGATTTGACTAAAGCATCCAGTGGTTGGGGGTCTTCAGGCTAGACCTCCACTGCCCTTAAAGCTTTGATCAAGGCCTAGCGATGTTGTGGAGAGCTTTGTATTAGGTCATATAAAGACATTTTCACAGGTGTTTAGTGAAGTTGTTTCACCATGGAGTCATGAATTACCCCTGAAGATGTTGGTTGAGATGTGCCCAAGATAGAAATCTTGGGTTTTGGTGGTGGAGAAGGCTTGGAAAATAGATATGTCCAAGGAATAGAAACTTGCTCTTTTCCTTTATCCTTTAGAGTTTGGGACCTAATGGCCACATTAATAGTGTTGATTTCGAATAAAGGGGGAGAAGGTGGTAGAGGGACCATAATCTCGTGTTGGGATCTTGATTCAAGTGAGGAGGTTTGGGAGGCATGGGATGGTGTCAATAGTTTGTCAAAAGAATCCTCAACAAGAAGGGCATCCTTTTCCAAGTGTTGGTGAATAAAAACCTTAAGAGCATAGCAACTCTTAGTATCATGCCCAGGTGTTCGATGATATAGATAGATTTGATTATCATCAAACCAAGATGGTTTTGATTTGAGAGGTTGGTATGGCTTAATGGGTGGGAGAATGATGCTAGAAGACTACAACAATTAGTGTAACAACAAAGTATAGGAACCCAATAAAGGGTCTACGCTCATTGTTGCAGTAAGGGTTGACAACTTTTGTTTAGGAGTTGTAAGTGGAGTTTTTTGCAACACCTTTTTAGTTGGTGGTGTGGCCATACGTATAGATGGCACTATCTTGGTGAGAGGTGTCAAATTCTTTGGAGGAAGTATGTTTTTGATGGGTAAAGGTAATAATGGAGGCAGTTTGTTTTCATGAGGTGTTGGAATAGGGAGCACTCCTGTTAAAGTGGAAGGATGTGGACCCAAGATAGAGGGCAATGGTGAAGGTGGGGGAGGAGTTCTCCGACATAGTTTTGCACCCTTCTTTATTATGGTGTGAGGACCACTACTATGTGGGTAAGGTTCAAATATACCTTCACTTGTGGGTGAGTGAGGTTTGATACAGGGTGAACACCAAGAGATTTAATCTATTTCAGCATGGTGGATGCCTGTGAGGGTTTGGGTTCAGACATGGAAGGCTGAGCTTCTAATAATTTAGAAGTGGAAGCCCAATTATTGTCAAAGACTTTGGGTTAATTTATTGTGGAAGGGTTGGTAGTATAGGGCAAAGCGGGATGTGTAAGATAAGGAGCCTTAAGTCTCTCCCATAACGCCTCATGTTCTAGGTTCCTAGAATGGAAGAATCCTATGTTCAAGCTTTCAGGCCATAGTGAAAGCTTCATCGAATGTGTAAAAAGTTTAAACCCATAGAGTGGATGAGATGTGCTTGGCACATGCTCTTGAAAAGAGCTCAATGAGCTTAGGTTGAGGTAGTGAGGAGAGTTGGTTGATCAAACCTCTCCAACTAGCGACGAATTCAGCTATTGACTCATCCTCAAATTGTCTAATGGAATAAAGGTCTGTGATGGAGACCTTCTTGGTAATACTGATTGAGAAATGATCAAGGAATAGCTAAGTGATTTGAGTGAAGGTGAAGAGAGAATGACTAGTAATGGAGCTATACCAGTCAAGGGCGGTGCCAGATGGTGACATAGGGAATCTGCCAAGTAATAACACATCATCATGCACTATGAGGTAGCAAGTGTGTCTAAACACTTGCAGATGTTGTTGTGGGTCCTCTTTACTCTGAAAATAAGTAAATTTTGGGAGTTCCCACTGGATAGGGTATGGTTGAATAGGAACTGAAGGGTGGATAGGTTCGTTGTAGATTTATTCATATGAAATAACACTCCTCAAACCTAAAATAGATGTTTCAAGGTTGGACATCTTATCCATCAACATCTTAATTAGATCGGTAGATGGATTGACATGAGGGGCACCCCCTAAGTTATAGGGTACCTAGAAGGCATTGGGTATTCCCCTCTTGGTTTCATTTGTGTAGGTGCAACATACTGATAGTTTTTCATAGGGGCCAATGTCGAGGCCAAGGGGGCTTGTGCCGTGAAGTTGGAGGGCACAACTTGACTAGATGTTGCCAAAGGTGGTTGAATGGTGGTGAGACTAGTTAAAGGATGAGTAGCCACTCTCGTGTTTATAGGTGCAAGAGTGGATGGGATAGAGACAATCAAATTTTGGAAAGGTGTCAAACTTGGTTGAATTGTTTACGGTTAAGGGGGTATGGAAACCCCAATGGAAGTAGGGAAAGAAATGATAGAAAGGGAGGCCAAATCTTGAACATTGGCCATGGTTGGGTTACTAGTCGAGGCAGCAGTCTAAGTGACCATAGGTTGGATAGTAGATGCTATTGATATCATTACCGCTTTAGCCAAAGAAGTTGGCATCCCATAAATAGGGGTACCTAAAGGATCTCACATTTGGCTTCTAGTGAGATAATGTTAGAGAGCCTTAACGTTGTGGTCAAGGAATCTCTCAAAATCTTGTTCCCCTTTGGGAACAATAAGAGGTTGATTGGGGGTAGGTTGGATAGGAGTATGCTCGGGGTCTGAAGTATACTCCATTAGATATCTTGGCATGAAGGGTGAAGGTGGGTGTGGTTATTGACTTGCATGGTCAACAAGAGATTTGGCTTGACTGTGTCAGAACCATCTAAGGTGAAAGGAATTTAGGTTCCAACAACTATGTGTTTTAGTTTTAGAAAATTAGAATTTGTGTTAGATAGCAAGAAATTTGGGTTTTAAGCTTATTGTTTGGAATTTTTAATTAATTATTTATTGACAATGACTGATGTCAGTTGTTTAACTGATAATGGTTATAAAATGTTGCCAACATTGGTCAAATAACTAATGTTGGTGAATATCTGGTTGTCGACGTCAATGGAAAAATGATGTCTGGTTGTTGACATCAATGGAGAAACTAATGTCAGTTTCTATGTAATTCCAAAAACATAAAAAATGATAGTTTTTAGAATAAGAAGATATTATGAGTTGTTTTTGGACTTCAAAATGATGTGACCTTACTAGCACAAACAATCAGATAAAAATAGTAGAATAGATGATTAGGTAAGCAACCTCTAAAATGTTAGATTCTTAGGAATAAATTTTAGAGTCATGGTGGCTTATGCCTTAAGAGAATGTGTTAGGAATTGGGCTTGTAGAATAGGTCCTAGAGAGGAAGTCTATGGCTGGTTTTAGGTTTTGTTTTGGTGCTCAAAAATATCTATGTTAGGTTCAGTACATGTCCTGGTGCTGGGGCTTGCTCCCTTCACTTCACGAACCCAGAGCTGAGCTGGGCTACTTAGCCAAAATATACCTTGCCTATAGTTTATACTCTACTAGAGAACAGAGTGGGTCCTCCTCTTGGTAGTGAAGTCCAAGTAGGATCATCGGGTGGGGTAAGGTATCTGCTAGGTGATGAAATCCTAGACGGGCCTTGTCTCAAGTAAGTTTAAGTGTTTGCTTTGAAGTGATTATGGTTTGGTTGTGTAACATTTGTGCACTACGATTCATTCATAATGCTTTAGTTACTAAGTGGGCTAAGTATGCATCCAAGCAAGAATGAAATGCAATGGTTTTTAACGCAAATTGAAATATGTTGTTCAAATGCAAACAAATGGAGAAGAGGTTAAGAGTATGAGTTTTTCACTACTCTATGATGCAAAAAGTAACAAGAAAAAAAAGAGATGTTATTTTTAACTTCTGCTAATGATTTCCTTTTGAAACAAAATTATAGAGGAAGGGATGCAAGAAGAGAATATTTTCCTAATGTATCTATATGAAAATTCAATTTTTAAGAGAAGAAGAATGAACCCAAAGAAAACTCTAGGGTCCCACTGGGCATGCCAGAATGTTTCTCTAAATGTTTCACTAATTATATTCAGAATAAAGAAACTAAGGTTAATAGGTTGGGGTTTGACATTACCCGGATTTAGTGTGCACCATATCCAAAATTTGTGGTAGCTCCTCTTTGGTTGTGGAGGAAACACCTATAATAAGAATAAGACTTGAACAAAGAAGATGTTAGAAGAGAATATGGTGGACTACCAAGCTACATGCTTGGTCTCAAAAGCGTGAAGCTCCTTAAGGGATGACATTCCATTATTTAGTGAAAAGAGTGTTGATAAAAAGAAATGATGAAAGACTAAGAAAGAGAAAAATAGATAATGCGTACCTATTCTCTATAGTCAGTCTGTCACAGTCACCGATGTCGGTATCTTTGTCGAGGTCGATTGGTCAATTGCACCAACATTGGTTGGGTTGCCGATATCGGTAGGGGTTGTTGGCCTTGGATGGATTTTAGGTTATTTTTGTAGTGGATAGAGGATTCTGGGAGTTTAAAGGTTTGTGTAGGGTTGCAGGAAGGTGAATAAGGTCTGAGGAAGTGCAAAGGTAGAAGGTATGTGTGAAAAGAGGGTAAGAATAAGGGAAAGGCCTTTTAGCCCCTCCACGGAATAAATCAGGTCTCTTGACAATATTTTAGAGATATCAAATGGAAACTAAGTAACAATGTATTTTAAAACACTGAAATAAGAACCAGAATACTTAGCTCTATTAGATAAAGAACCAGAGGTGTCAGAATGCTTGTTCCCATTGTGGCTGATGTTGAGGTCCTCGTACAATGTTTCAGTCCAGTCTCTGGAATGACTTATGCAGAGCTTTGCTAGCTAGGAAGATGATAGTTGAGTTCTAATGCGTGGTCTCAAAGTGTGCATGTCAATGTGCAAAGAGGCAGGGTTATTAGCTCAATGTTAGAGCTTTGTTTATGTAACTGATGTCAGTGATCCCATCAGCATCAGCTGAGGGTTGATTGATGTCGATGGAGAAAGAATAGGTACAAGGGCTATTTTTATCCCTTTGCCCATTTTTCCACCTGCCAAGTGCCTTTTCCATTAGAGAACAGTCAAAACATGGGCTTATGAGGCATGGGAATTGGTTAGGGAGTTAGGATGGAGTAAGAATAGGTCATGGGTAACATAGATTTGGAAGACCTAGTCTTAGGTTGACTCATAGGCTAAGAATCGGTCTTAGGGTGAGGTGTCTAGGTGAGGTATCCAAGGTAAAAGGGGTTCAAGTGTGGGTTAGGAGTGTTAACATTTAGAAAGGGACCAAAGGGGGGTTAACATGATATTGGTGTCTACACAATGAGGTAGAGGAAAAGTGAAAATAATAAATGTGTAAGCATGAGGAGATAAAAATAAAGGCCACACAAGAGTATAAGTAGAAATATGCAAAATAAAAAGTTGTAATAGTGAAGGAGGAGAAAGAAAAGAAGCTACAAGATTAAGTTACAAAGACCACTCAAGTAGTCTCAAGGCAAGTCCCAATAGTAAGATGTCAAAGAAGTCTATTGTATTAGAGTCAAGGAATTGAAAAAAATCATACTAAGGGAGTGAATCATAAGTGCAACCATCCAAAACTTCTACATGTTTAGGTTCAAAACAAGGAGAGGCCCATGAGGAAGCCTCACAAAGGAAAGAGTAGTCCAAAAAATCTTGGTGGATGGATATAAAAACACTAGCCCTATGATAAACCACATTCATCCTTTTGATCATATAGATAAATAACCAAATAGTGATATCTATAGATTTTACAACCCAATTAACCCTACCCAACTCAACCCAAGAAGTTACTCTTGATGATTCTAAATTATTATTTACAAAGCAAACCAAATGTGTTTTTTTTATTTGAAGTATCCATAATGCAAAAGGAATTTGAGATTGAGAAAAAAAATAACTGCAAGAATATAATGTTAAGCTACACAAAATACTTGCCAAATCATGAAAACTAACTAATGAAAACTTCCTAACAATAGTTTAACAAGTTTTAGGGGACCAAGTCATGTTTGAGAAGAAACATCTTAATATTATTCTCATGAAGATATCTAGGGATGGAATGAAACATAACATCTACATGATATCAGAGACTAAGTATAGTAACTACACATCGATACATAATCTATATTTGAGTTGATGTAAGAGTATTAAATGTTTCTAGACACCATTGTGCACTAGGATATACAAATTTCATAGAAGATGTTATACTGGAAATACCAAATCCAGGACTCATGGAAAGAGTTTATGTTGGATCTATCCAAATTAGATAAATCTAAGGTGGTAATGGAAATTTGTTAGGCATCACTAGATGCAATGAATAATGCTTTGAATAAGTATCTCATATTGAAAGGTAATATCATGGAAAAAATTTGCTATTAGGAGTTTGAGATGCTAGTCATTACATTTTTAGGTGTTTAAATGTTGATGAGTACATGTTTAGGTGTTTAAATGCAAAGGTATGTCAAGTGAATCGATTAGCTCAATTAATACATCCAATATAAGGTTACACAACATAAGCCAATCATTTCCATTGCAATAACCAATGATATACAAACTATTTTATAAATCCAATCCCTCTTTCACACATTCTTCAACATTTTTAGGGACATCCTTGCCAATTATATGAATTACAAATAAGACGTAAAAAAATTGGATAATTCCATCCATGGTATCCTAGATGGACCTCAATACATTCCATTGTCCCAACTTATAACAATACTCCATGTCAATAAGGATTCTCAAGTCATGAAACATCATTCTTCACAATCACTTATTTTAGCATAAACCTCTACATCCTCATTTGTACCTTCTTTAGTAGTTTCCCAGTCATCATAGGCTAACCTTTTTGCATCTTCAAAAACTATGCCTCTTTCATCATAGTAAGGTAATGCAACCTTAAAATTTTCTTCAAATATTGAGGGTGATAATTTTTTTAGGAAAGAATATTTTTGATCAAGTTCAGGAGGGTTGAAAACATATAAAGGGTGGCCTCCTAATTACACCAACCTATTGAAAAACCCATAAATGGGAGTAGGTTTCTACATTGCTTAGTTGAAAATATGAAAGAGTGGATACGTAGTACACAAAAAGTGAAAAATGAAAAATAAAACATTGATTGAAAGTACAACCATTGATTCTTGAATAATTCAATAGATCAACTCCATCAAATCAAGACAATGATACTCTAATATCATCTTTGTCTTAGGATGAGACAATAATGAGACAAATTATAAGGTCAAGAAAGTGTTAGTAGGATATATGAATTATAAGTCACACAAATATTGTTGTAATATAAAGAAGTGACACATTTACAATACACCACATTTTTTTATAAGTTATGGTTTTGTGTATTAATTTGAAGTTCCCAAAACTAGAGCAATCCTTTTATTCCTAGATATGAAAAGTCATGGAAATGAAGGGTCATAGTATCTTTATAACATTATATATATTTTATTTTATTCTAAATAAGATTTTGAACTTTAACTATAATGTAATAGAGGTAAATACATGGTATTCCTTGATTATTATTTTGTAAGCTCAAGTTTGTGCATATAATTATTCATTAAATTGATTATATCTTCCCTATGATTGAATGTATCTAGGTTAATACTTATCGATTAAATATTTAAATTGGTAAACATTTGTAAAGATATAAACACTAATGATGAATAAATATTTGTACATGAATATGCATAACACTTAGTTGTAACCATTTAGTAAATTCACGAATAAAATTAACATGTGTTGATGGGTGACTCTAGGGACCACTGAAAACAATAATTGGTTAATATTTTTGTCACATTATGTGATTTGGATGATTTAGATGTGACAAATTATGATTCATATTAGGAAAAATTATGATTCAGATAAAGACAGATTGTCATATTCACACAATTTCATGGAATATGTGAGGAATTTTACATGAACATGTGATAAATTCTATGACTAATGAGACATATTACATACATCATATTTATCACATTACATGGCTATCATATTTCTTATATTTGATTAAAGTGACATACATATTTATGTAATTATATATCACAATAAGTTATAGATTTTATTTCTTGCATGCACGCTTCTATTTTTATTGATGAAAAATGATGTATTATTTTAGCACTTTGAATCTAAAATCTTTGTGCAGTAGTTGATTTAAATTTTCAATTTTACTAACAATCCTAATGTGGGGTTCCACCTATTACATAAAAACATAGAATAAGGTTCCACCAAAAGAGTTAAGATGAAATTTTACATATCCTTGGGGTATAACTACCCCATGGAATTATCTAATTGATTTTAGAAAGAAACATGGTTTTCATACCTATAGGTGTTTTTGTTATTTGATTTTTCAATTTAAAATATTTTAATAATCTAGATTGTTTTAGATTTTTTATCATGATTGGACATTTATTTTTAGACACATATATAATGGGGGTTTATTTTAGATTTTCTATCATGTGCCCTAACAATTTTTCTTTTATTTTTTGAGGGTTTACTAACAAAGTACAAGAGGGATTAGAAGGGTTGGGGGTTTTATTCTCCCTATTATGTGCCCACTTTTGGTTATTCAATATTTTGAGGATAAGGGTTTTGATTTGATGGATTCAATTAGATTTGATTTGGAAAATCAAGTAAAAAGAATGAAATAAGAAAACATAATACAAATATATGAATTTTAATTTTAAATGAGAGAAAAATAGGTTTGTTCCTATTCTTCTAAATGCCATTATTGATAGTAAATTATGTGAGATAACCAACATCAAACCATGATAGCATTTTAGCACAAGATTGTGAATGGAGAAGAGAAGCAAAATAATGAGGAAGGAACAATGATGAGATTGTTTTTTTATTATTTAAAATAGGTAACATGCACACATTATAATGCATATGTGTTATAACTATATGGTTGATGTTTTTATCTACTAAATGTTAAAAAATACATGTATGTGTTATAATGTGTACATGTTATAAATGGCTTGGTAAATACAAAACACAAACCAAAATATCTGTGTATGCATTTTTTAATAGCATGAACACATTTTATTCATTAAAAAAATTTCATCCATAAAATTTACTCCTTTTGGTCCCCATATTCATACACTCAACCCATAATAAAAATAGTATATGAACACTCTCAAAAACAACTTCAGGGAAAAATGATTTTTAGGTTTTTTGACTTTAAAATATAAAATATGAAGAAAACTTCCTTCACATGCTCATTATTTATAATATTGGATGCACCATTTATTTGATGTTTTTAGTTAGTAATCTTGGTAAATAAAATCATATTAATCAAAACAACCAAAAAAATCTTAGAGATTATATTTTGAATCTAAGCACCCATCAAAAAATCCATATAATAAAACTAAAATCATGGTTTTGATTAACAAAGTTTGATCTTTTCATCCATAAAGGATAGGGATTTGTAAATTTTTAATAGATTCATGGTTTAAGTGTGGATATTTTGGTAGAATTTTTATTTTATGTATATAGTTATTTTTATATAAATATCAAGTTTTTATAGAGGTTATTGTATTGTTCTTTATTTCTAATTTTTCAAAGAACCATAAATTTTGATCCTCTATCATATTTACACACTTTTTTTAAAGTGTGTGATTTTATATTCTATTCATAGTGGTTACTTTAGATTTGTTCATTTATATATCCAGACTATGATTTTCACAACCTTTTACTAATGTATACTTTTAAAAATAAATATTTGTAAAGTATCACCTATTTTTGTTGGGGGTTATCTTTTAGTTTATAATTATAAACAGTTGGATTTTATTTTTCATATTTTGAGAGTGTTTTAGATTTAGGTTAATTTCAAGTCATTTTTACCCTTTATTATAATGAATTATTGCCAAGATATCCACACTCTCATGAATGCTAATAATAACCTATAGTCAAAAAATGACATGTTATTTTTTGAAGTATGTGTACTTTACAATGATATCGTTTAATTAGTTGAAGAGAATAGGAAAATTTAAAAAAAATCCTATGTTTCCCACTCATTTATGATAAATATGCCTTCATCCACTCATTATATGACCAAATTACATATTTACAATATAATATTAATGTTAAGGATACCCCTTCCATTAAGCATAGTCCATCAAGTGACACATTAACTATACCTAAGTTTTATATGTATAGTCTTAATGAACTTTTAGACTTTGATCTACAAGATCATGATTTGACCTTTTTATTAATGTACATGTTTTAATCTCAACTTTATATCTACCTATATATGTGCTTAGAATATTTGATAAACACACCACTATTTTTGGCTCCCATATACTTTGTTCCATTAGTCATCTTAGTAGAGGTATTATTAAACATTCACATGGCACTATTTTCCCCTATCCACCTTGTTGACTTTATTTCTCTCAGAGGCATTGGCTATGAAACATATGTTAATTCATTGAGACCACATTGTGCATGCTCATATACTATTTTTGTTCCTCCACTCTTCGTGATGATATAGAGAGACACATGATCTTTTATACACATTATATTAATCATGAAGTCCTTGAGTTTATTTCCAAGCATGAGAGTTTTGACACAATTTCAAGTTCACATGTTTTAATGCATGCTTTATTTGTGTACATGGAACCAAATCACATGCAAGAATATTATTCTACCTTTTATGTTCATTTGGGTTGCATTTTATATCACTTTTGGTAGCTTCATTACTACTCTTTATGAGGATTTTAACATTAAGGTTCCTCCACATTTTATTTGTATTATTTTCACATTTTCATATTACCTAGCAGTGATCTCTTGTTTGGATAAAATATGATGGACTTTTTTATGATAGATAGACAATATCTCTATGTTATACTAGTTTTTCATTTTTCATTTTATTTTTATTAGCTTACTAAAAATAGAAATGATACATGGTTTTGAGGAGGAATAACCATGATGGGTATGTACACCATTTATCTAGCAAGGTGGGAAATCTTTTTTGGCTTGGAAGAATAACTTTCACAATGAAACAAATTGAACAAAATGGATTTATAGGTAGAAAAGTGAGCTGTCTAGTTAGGAACCAATCCTAAGAAATTATGAACTTCCTCAAGAGGATGTCAACTCACTATTTTCATAATTAAGTGGATAATATTGATAAACAAAATATACATCATGCTAAAGACATTTGACAAGATAAATGCATATAGATTATTTAAGATAGATAGATAAGATAAACAAGATAAATAGATGCATATGATCAAGATAAACAAATATAGATCTTTTGAAAAATATTAATTCAAGTTGTTTAAAACAAACTCAAGTTCTAAAATAAAATAATATAAAAATAAATATTGATCAGTGATGATTATATAGAATTTGTGTCAATTTAGATGAATCGGTGATGACTCAGATGAATTGGAAATGATTATGCATGGATGGATAGAAATCTGAGTGCAATGGATTAAAGAGAGATCTTAAAGGATATTAGATGGTTTTAGATGTCTAAGGATGTTCTAGGGATAAAATATATTTTATTAAAGATAATAGGGAAAAATAAATAGAACAAAGAAGAATAATAGAGATGCTTGTTGAACATTGTCATTGATTAAGGGAGAGATTATTAAGCATTGTCTTTGAGTGTTGAGCTTTGATATTTAATATTATCATTCATGTCACAGTTTCTAATGAAAATGAATGATTATTTCATTGATGAAAATATAATATCATTGATGTTAAAGGTTCTTGTGAAATTTTTAAGCCCTGAGGTATGTATATGAATGAGTTTTATTGCTAGCATAATGAGTGTTTTATTGTGATGATTAAATATTGTCTAAAAAATGTTCTAGTGAAAACTTGAGTGAAATCATTGAGAAGAAACATAAGTGAGTATAGGTTATTTTTTCAATTGTAAAGCATATTTTAAAGTTTTATCTAGTCCATATGAGATGGTATTTGTATGTGGAAAAATGAAATGAGTGAGCTCTGAATAAGAAGTTATGTGCTCTAAAGTTCTATGTAAGCAGTTCTAAAGATGCTCTGAATGAGATACAAAGATGAGAATGCTCTAAAAAATACCTAAAAATATTTGATTATGAGAGAGATTATTTTATATATACATGACGTGTTGAGGACCTCAAAAAATTATTATAATATCATCTCTAAATATCTATATATGCATCTTCAAATATGCTACAAAGATCCAAGTCAAGATCTAAAGATCTATAAGTATCTCTAAATAAGTTCTATTGAATTTCCAAATAATATTGAGTGTATGATGTTGATTTATCATACACAAGATACATTTAAGCATAGGAGAGATTCAATGTGAAGCTTGTAGAGTGTCTAGAAGATACTATTCAAGGCATAATAAGACTTACAGGGCAAAGCTCAGAAAGCAATAAGAAATATGGTGGCCAAATGAGGTAACATAATAAGTTTCCATGATATGGGTGAGTAGGTGAAAATTAATAGAGGAGAGTCAATTTTTTTTAATTATGTGCATAAATTTTTAGGACTTGGTTTTCAAGAAAAAGGCTTGAAAAGTATTTCAAGGTTTTTCTAGTGCACATAATGGAGAGTTGTCTACTAGTAAAGGTTTTCTCAATACTTGTAGGCATGTAAAACATATACATGAGAACCTAATATATTTATTATAGATGAGGAAGTGTTATATATAAAATTTATAAGCATTATTTTCTAAAAAGGGGAGCTAAGCTTTATGAATGATTGTTAAGATTCGAAGATGGTGTAAACCCTCATAAAACCCTAACTGTGACCTGATATTTAAGATCTTATTTTGAAAATATCAAAATAGTTTGATATGATAAAAAAATTTATTAGAGACTAAATTAAACTCTCCCAGGAATCTCCAAGTGTGATTGGTTTCTAAAAGTGAGTAATAAGACCATACAAAAAAGTGCTTATCCTTCAAGGATTTATTGTAACAGATAGATTTGACTAAGTCAATGGTGATAAGTGGATGAAGATCAAAGTGTGAGACTTTTTATTAATTTTAATTAAAATTTTTGGATGGGTTCCATATATTAGGTGTGCATAGGTGGTGATCCAAATTTTTCAGCAACTAACAGACCTAGTGGTGTAGACAACAAAGAAATAAGATAGATGTGAGAAGATGTTTATTGATGAATTTTTATGTAAGAGTGATGCATTGAAATTCATGATGATGTTTTTTGGGTTTTTAATGATCTATCCATGATTTAAAAAATCTTTAAAGTTAGTGAAAGTGGTTGAAACATTGAATACAAAATGGCTTATGTGGCTGAGTAGAGTCTATGAGAAAGAAGGTCAGCATTTTGGTTTATAAACTAATAATTTTCATTAGAGATCATGATATGATTGGTTTAAGTTACTATAAGTATGTTATAATATAATATTTATGTATTTAAATACCTTAAATTTATTCAATCATGTTTCAAATTTTCATGTTTCCTTGATTGTGTATTGGAGCCTATTGGTAGTTTTGAGTGAACATCTTAAGTAAAAGTGTTTGAGCCTCTTTACCTTGAGTTGAAGTATTAGATGAATTTTTTGATGACACTGAGGTCATGACGTTTATAAATATGTGATTTTTTTCATGTTTTTTTAGAAAAATTGAGTATATGCCTGATTTGTTCAAGTTAGAGTTTATGTATATATGAAGGGCTTTTATATGCAATGATTTTAGTAAGGTTTCAATTGGTGATTGGACCTAAAATAAAGTTTTTTAAGGTATATTAGAGTGGTTTATGACTTATTTATACCATGTGAGGTGTTTGGATATGCTTTAAGAAAGATAAAAGGGTAGTGTTTTGTTAAGAAGGCCTATTAGGTCTTCATAGGTCTAATCGAGGAGTAAGGACTAACTGATGTCTGGCCAACATATTGTAATTATTTATTCATTATTAAGGAATATTATTTTAATACATTAAAAACTATTCATGTCTGACCTAAGTGATTTTAATATGTAACCAACCTATAAGGATATGATCAAGTGACTTGTATAAAAGCAAGACAGTTAGGCATATTTTAGCAATCTCAGAGAGGATGCTGAGAGGGTTATCAGAGAGTGAAATCAAAAAGGGTATGTGAAAGATATAGATAATTAGTGAGCATAAGTATGTCATGAAAACCATCATATATGTCATTAATATCTAATATAGGTTCTGCATTGGAGGATCAAGGTTTGAAGACCTAATCAAGCCATGAATAGGGCTAATTAAGTAAAGAAGGTTACATGTTAGTTTGAAGTAAATATAAGTGAGAAAAGAGATTAAAGATAATATAATCACATGTTATAAAATCAACAAAGGTTTCCAAGGGTGATCAAATAATTAGGTGGCTAATTTGGTGTTGAGTCATCTAGGGGGTTGGTGCCTCTTTGAAAGTTGGTGCTTGCTAAAGCCAAGTGGGTGCTTGGTAAATTAGGGGTTGGTGTTCCTTCCTAAGTTAGTGTTTAGATAAATATTTTATGAAGTTAGTGCTTGAAATATTAGGTTTGGTGTTTTAATTTTAGTGTTTAATTAACTAAATATGGAGTCACTGCTTTATAGGACTGTATTTCAAGCTGTGTTTTAGTGGATTTTAGTCCCCATGAGGGTTTCCAACATATATGTTGTGTTTATATGTTTCATGCTATTTTCATTTGATAATTATGATTGATAAGATGTATATTAATGTTTGAATGGTTCATTAATGATTAAGTGGAAATGAATGAAATTTTTTGAAGCCTAATTCACCCCCCAGTCATCTTGTTTCTAACAATTAGTATCAAAGTAGGTCCTTTGGAATAGGTTTGATAGCATAAAGGAGATCCTAAGAAGCAAGGATTACTAGTGAGAAAGCTTAAGGATGTTTCTCTACTAATAAGGATTAATTTTTCAATAGATTTAACTATGCCTTTTGTAATTTTAGAATGAAGATATATCTAATGTCACAAGGACATGATATTTGAAGGTCAATTATGGATGGTTATATTGCATATCAAATTCCACCAACATATGTAACATGTAAAAATGTTAGTGAAAACAAATCTAAGGCAATAAAATCCATTTTATGTGGCATATTAGATGTAAATCCTATAAAAGTAATACATTAAGTTTCAGCCAAAGATATATGAAAAAATTTGAATACCATCTATGAAAGAGACACCAATGTGAATATGGCCAAGTTGTAAACCCATAGAAGATAGTTTGAAATTTTTTAGATGAATTAAGATGAAATTATTGCATCCTACCTATTGATGGTTGATGAAGTTGTTAATATCATAATAGGATTGGGAGAAGAAGTGAAAGAGTCTAGTATTGTTCAAAAGGTATTGAGATATCTAACTCCTATGTTTGACTCTAAAGTATTTACAATAGAAGAAATGCAAGATTTGGACAAGGTAGAGATGGATGGGCTTCATGGAATATTGACTACCTATGATATGAGATAAAATGAAGGAAAGCCTCCTAAGAAGGAGGCTACTTTCAAGGTTGAAAAGAAGTTAAAGCCCAAGAAGGTCAAATATAAGGTATGTTCATATATTGATGATGATGATGAATTGATTGCCATGTTTGGTAGAAATCTAAGAATATGTTCATGTAAGTAAAAAGGTAAGTTACCATTAAATTGTTTCAACTATGGATAAATTGGACATTTTAAAAATAATTTTCCTCATAAGTAGAAGACTAAGGATGATGATATAGTTAAGAAATATTATAGGTCTCACAAGAGCAATAAAAGTTTCAAAAAGTATGAAGGTGATAAGAAGTCATTCAAGAACAAGAAGAGATTCTATAACAAAGAAGATAAATAATCTAATGTGAGTGATTTAGACACATATGATAGTGATGATGGAATTAATGAATTAGAATATGACAACAATGAAACTTTTTTCATAGGCATAGAATTAGATAATGAGGGTTGTTCAAATTGGAAAGGTCTCATGATTGATGTAGAGTTAAATGAAGAGGTATACTATGATAGTGAAGAATAAGAAGTTGAATTGGATCTTGAAACAGAGATCATGAGTGTCCTATAAGTGTTAAAGCTTGTGAAGAAGAAAAAGAAATTGAATTCATTAGTTTAGGACTATGAGGAGTAGATTGGATTGTTTGAGGAAAGGCTACACAACACTTCCATAGAGTATGAAGAGATCATAAATCAAGTTGAAGAACAAATGGAGGTAGTCAATAAGGATAAAGAGGAAGACTAAATTAGATGTGAAACTAAAATAGAATATTTGAAAGATGAGTTGGATCAAGCATCTAGAAAGGTAAATAATTTTGTGAAGTTTTAAAATATCACTAAGGCTCTAGATGATATTTTAAGCACTCAAAAGGGTGAAAGTGACAATATAGGTATTGGATTAAAAGAATTACTAAAAGAGGCACCTCAAATCAAGAATAAGACTATTGAAGACAATAAGGTCAACATGAAAATTCCTATCAAACAACCTAATTATACAAGGTATGGTAATTCTTTAAATGGTTATTATTTTACATGCAGTCAGCTTGGTCATAGAATAAGAGAATGTAGAAGACCCTCTAAGAATGAGTACTCATGGAGCTATGGAAGGAGAAGAAATTCATCAAAGGGAGATCATATTCATCATCAGTTAAATGGTATGTATCAGGTGGTTTGCTATAGCTTTCATAATGTAAGACATATTGTAAGAATATGTCCTAATAGAGTTAGAAGTTCATGAAGTCAAGATAAGAAGGTTCATAGTCATGTCACTAATAAATGGATCAAGAAGGAAAACCCTATATATAAGGTAAAGGTGGAGTAAAAGACTAAATAAGTATATTATGTGAAATCTTAGATTATAGATAGTGGTTTCTCAAGCCACATGTTAGGAAACAAGAAAGGTCTTGATTCTTATGTGGTTAATCAAAGTAATAAGAATGAAGAGTTGACTAAGAAGAACACGATTGAAAAGGTGAGTCATGATCAGCTCATAAAATAGGGTGGAATGCTTGATATTGGGTAGCATTAGTCAGAAGTGAAAAAATGTCAAGAATACTTTTTGTCTACATGTGTTAACAAGACAATCAAAGAAAATAAGAAGGTTGACAAGGTTGATGATGAGATCAAGCTTATAGAGCTAATGAAGTATATAAGGATGCTAAAGAATATTTATCCTAGTAAAGATATGGAGATCTAGGAATATATTATGTTCAAATTATTTTAGTGCACTTTAAAAAGGTGAAGGATCCATTAATATGCATGGATAAATTCTTCTATCAACAGAAGCATGAGGGTGTAGTCAAAGAAGCTCTGAAGACAAAATGTAGATAATTGGTATATAATAGGTATGCTGTTGATATTCATTTGTCTAGGTGAGCCTAATCTATGAAGACCAAGGGAGATTATCTATTTTTATAGTTGGTATAAAGAATGGGATAGGCATGTGTATGGTCAAGAGTTTGGTATCTTTTTCAACCATGTCAAGAAAAGTATGTGATCTTGAGTTCTTTGAAATAAGATATGCTTGGTCTAATGGGGAGCTTGGTATCTTTGTATTCTTTATCAATAAATTGATTTTTTTTTATATGCATGGAGATAAGGAGAGATTGTGTATTTTGAGATGATTCATAGAATCTATTTTTTAAGCTTTTGATGAGTTAGCTAGGAGAATGACCTAATTGAGAAATTTTTAAGAATGATTTCCATTATTTCTAAAGATATTGTGTCATCTAATGTCTTTAGGAGATATTATAAGCTCATAGGGATAAAAGTATGATTTTGGTAGTCACAGATGATCTTAAATGTCTACTATTAATGGAATCATGGTGGATGCTTGGTTTGAGGGGGCACTATTCAAGTTGTGTACTAATCTTGATTTGTGTTATAGTGATCTTGTAATCTTAGTCCATTCTAAAAGAGATGATAGTTGTGGAATACCTTTATCATTAATGTCAAAGGGGGAGAAAGATCAAAAAAGGCAAGAAAAGGGATAAAGATTAGAAAGATCATAAAATATGAGAAAAGGGGCAAGATCAGAAAGGGAGAAAGAAAAGGCAAGAACTAGGTCTAATAGATGATTGCCATAAAGAGTAGTTGAAAGAGTTTTATGAGTGTTTTTTCCATCAATGATAGAGGGGAGATTGTTGAACATTATAATTGATTAAGGGAGAGATTTTTTAGAATTGTCTTTGAGTTTTGAGATTTGGTATTTAATGTTGTCATTAATGTAAAAGGTTATAATGAAGATGCATAATTATTTTATTGATGTCAATATAATATCATTTATGTCAAATGTTCTTATGAATTTGTTAAGCATTTAAGTATGTATATGAATGAGTTCTATTGCCATCATAATGAGTGTTGTTGATGTGATGAAAGAATATTGTCTGAAGAATCTTTTGATGATAACTTGAGTGAAATCATTGATAAGCAACATGAGTGAGTATATGTCAGTTTTTCAAGTATAAATCATATTATAATGCTTTGTCTTGACCTTGTGAGATGATATTTGTAGGTGGAAAGATGAAATGAGTGAGCTCTTAAAAATAATTTGTGTGATTCAAAGTTTTGTGTAAACAGTTTGAAAGATGCTCTAAATGAGGTATGAAGATGAGAATGTTTCAAAGAATACTTGATAGTATTTGAGCATGAGATAGATTGTTTATATTTGTACATGAGGTGTTGAAGACCTAAAAAATGATTGGGTCAGCTCCAAATATTTGTATATGCAACTCTAAAAATGATATAAATATCTTAGTTGAGCTCTAAAGATATGTAAGTAGCTCTAAATAATTTTTGTTGAAGCTACAAAGAAGAGTGAGCATATGAGTTTGATTGAGAATACACAAGATACATTGAATCACATGATATTTTTACTGTGAATCTTGTAGAGTGGCTAGAAGGTCAAATTCAAGGCATAATAAGACTTGCAGGTCAAAGATTAGAAAGCAAGAAAGATGGTGTCCAAATGAGGTAACAAGATCAATTTCCATGACATGGGTTACAAGGTGAACATTAACAGAGGAGATTCAAGTTGTTTTAAGTATGTGCATAAAGTTTCAAGACTTGGTTTAAATTAAAGAGGCCTAAAAATTATGTTAAGGTTTCTCAAGTGCACATAATGGAGAGTTGTCTACCTAGGAAGGGTTTTTCAGTGCTTGTAGGCATGTGAAATATTTTCATGATAACCTAAGTTTTTCATGATAGATGATGAAGGTTTATAGATCAAATTTATAAGCATTGGTTTATGGAATGAGGAGGTAAGTTTTATTAATGATAGTTAAGATTGGAAGATGGTCCAAACCCTCATAATACCCTAAGTATGACACAATATTGAAGATTTTGTTATAAAGATCTTTAAAAAGTTTGATATGATCAAACAAGTGATTAGAGGATGAAGTCAATTCTCCCAATCATCTCCAAGTGTGATTGGTTTATCAAGTGAGTAAGATAACCCTATAAAAAAGTGATTATCTTTTGAAGATTTACTATAGTAGATAGAGTTAATCAAGTTAATGGTGCTAAGTGGATGAAGATAAAAGTGTGAGACTTGTAGTTATTTTTCATGAATATTTTGGGATATGTTTTAGATCTCAAGTGTGCATAGTTGGTGATGTAAGTTGGCCAGTCACTAACAGACCTAGTGGTGTAGAAAATAAGGAAATTAGATAGATGTGAGAAGATGTTTCCTAATGAGTTTCCATGTAAGAGTGATATATTGAAATGCATGAAGATTTTTTTTGGATCTTGAATGATATATCCATGCTTTGAAGAATCTTAGAAGTTAGTGAAAGTGGTTAAAACATTGAACTAGAATGACTTATTTTTAAGACCAATAATTTTCATTAGAGCTCATGATTTTATTGGTTGAAGTTACTCTAAGGAGTTATAAAATCTTGTTCATGTATTGAAAAAACTTGAATGTATTCAATAATGTGTTAGATGTTCATGTTTCCTTGACTATTTTTTGGAGTCTATTGGTAGTTATAAGTGAACATCTTGCAGAGAAGTGTTTGAGCCTATTTACCCTATTTTGAAGTAATAGATGAATTTTATGAAGACCCTAAGGTCATGAGGTTTTTGAATATGTAATCTATTGCCATGATTTTTTTTAAAAAATTGATTATATGTCTTAGTTTTTCAAGTCAGAGTTTCTCTATATGCACAAGCCTTTTATATGCAATGATTTGAGTAAGGGTTCAAGTGATGATTAGACCTGAAAGGAATTATAGACCTAAATTAAAGTTGGATAAGGCCTATTGGAGTGGTGTATTACTTTTTCATTTCATGTGAGGTGTTTGGATATGATTCAAGAAAGATCAAAGGGTAATGTGTTGTTAAGAAGGCCTATTAGGTCTCCATAAGCCTAAAATAGGAGTAAGGGATAATTTATGTATGGTTGACCTATTATAGTGATTGATTCATAAATGATATTTTAATATGCTAAGACATATTCATGGCCAACATAAGTGATTTAAATATGTATCCAACATAGAAGGATATGATCAAGTGACTTGTATAAAAGCAAGGAAGTTAGGCCAATTTTGGTAAGCTTATAGGGGATGCTAAGAGGGTGCTTAGAGACTAAGAGAAGAAATAGATAAGTGAATGATATAAATCATTAGTGAGTATAAGGAAGTCATGAAAACCAGTAGAGATTTCATGAATATCCAACATAGGTTCTACATTTGAGGATCAAGGTTAGAAGAACTAATGAATCCATGAAGAGGGCTAGTTGAGAGAAGAAGGCTACATGCCAATTTAAGAGATACAGAACTGAGCAAAGATTTGAAAGAAAATATTATCATCAGTTATAAAATAGATCATTATTTATAAAGGTGATCAAATAATTAGGTGATTGAGTTGGTGATAAGTCATCTAGCGGGTTTGTACCTCCTTGTAAGTTGATGCTTGCTAAAGCCAAGTGGGTGCTTGGTAAATTAGGGGTTGGTGCTCCTTGCTGATTTGGTGCTTAGATAAAGATTTTATCAAGTTGGTTCTTGATAGATTGGTGTTGGTACTCCAATTTGATTATGTGTTAAACTAAAGATTGATTCATTACTTTATAGGACTATATTCTAAGTTGTGTTGTAATGTGTTTTATCCTCGTGACAGTTTATCGTGTGTATGTTGTGTTCATATGTTTCATGCTCTTTTGATTTGATGCTTATGCTTGATAAGATATACATGCATTTTTGAATGGTTCATATATGATTAAGTGGAAATGAATGAAAAGTTTTAAAAATTGATTCACCCCCTCTCAAGCATCTTATTTCTAGAAATAATAATAAAAACAAATAAAATTACATAGATTGTGCTACCATCCTTCAATGGGGTTGAGATGGATATTTTGAATTCTAAACTTCTTGAATGCTAACAAGGTTTTTTTTTACAATGTAGCTTCCACACAACATCAAAAACATAGGTAATGGGAATTTCATCAATATTTCTTCAATATTTTGATTACATCACCAACATATAAATTTTCATATTGAATCATTATAACTTGACCATGACTTTATTAAATTCTAAAACAATCTTGTTTTTCCATAACTAGTTTTTCATAGACATTGATAGAAATTTAACATTGATCAACCAACATCTATATTATTATAGTAATGAAATTATAAGTTTTTTATTATGTTTACCAATACATATTTATATGTTTATGAAACCCATCATAACAAACAAAATATGATTTACTCTTCTAAGTCGTAGTTCATTATAACTAAATTCAAATGAATATACACCTTAATAGTTAAACCCCCTTCATATAATTTGAATAAGACCCATCAAATTAAAAATTATTTAAATGAATAGCAATATAATTATTTCTAGAATAATATAATTTATTATTATTTTTTTATTGATAAAGAACACATGGATACTCTGAATCAAAATTTATTGTACTGAAGACATAGTATATTATATATTATGTTATTTTAAACTGGGTATAAATTAATCATGTAAAAAAAACTATAATGGGTGAATTAAACATGTAAATGACTATTTAATGGGTAAATACAACCACATTCAAGTCTGCACAACAATAAAATGAACCCACACTTCTAAATCACACGTTGATGCAAGTCTATATTTTATTGTCTTCTACAATCTCCTATCTATGAAGAAAAAATCAATTGTAATGTGTTTAAATAAATAAAGATAATTAATATATTCTAGAATTGTATGAAATTGTATAATTACGCATTTATATAAAGTGGGGTTCACCCTTTTTTTACCTTTTTGTAGTTTGTATGGGTGCCCTCTTTCATTGAAACTTTGGTTCTTTATTCCCTACAAGGTATTATATAATATAGTAACTAAAAACTATCATCATCAATTGATTTGATATTTGAATTTTAAAAATATGTCTTGTTGTATATGTTTACCTTATGTTATTTTCATGGAGACACCAACCTACAGAGTTGTGTCATGGGTTGTTATATTGTAGACACAAAGTTATAGAGATGCATTGTGAATTGTTTTAATTGAGACATAAATAGATAAAGAAATATTCTGTCGGTATTATGAATCGTTGATAAATAAAAAATTATATAATTAAAAAAATATGGATGAGCTTATCCTACCTTTTTCAACTTGCAATGTGTCATGTTTGTTGATATGATCTTCCTTTTTTATTGTTTTTTCATTTGCATGTAATGCCATTAGTGCTACACACCAAAATATTGCTAAGTTTTTAGGTTTGAATAATAAAGCATAAACACTATAAGAGGATTAACATGTTATATTTGGAAAATGAAGCATGATTATAAAATAAATTAAAAATGTTATGCACCTAGTAGTGATCGAAGCAGTTGTTCTTGTATTGGTTGCTCTGAATTTGTAAATTTTTTTTAAATTGAACATTAAAAATTGTTTGTTCTTAAATTTATGTAATACAAGATAAATCTCTTTGTAATTTTATACAAGCATTAACCAATCCAACTCTTTTATATACCCCTATCACATCACATGCATCTGAATCATTGAATCTCCCAAAATATGTTATCTAGTTCATTTTTGAATGGCCTTCATGTTTTTTGTGAACCAATCATTTGAAATATTGATATGTCTTCATATATGTCAAAACCTTCCTCTAATATACTTTGTTGTGAATAGAGATTGAAACCTTGTAACTAAAAATGAGTAGTTTCTTGACAATAATTGATACCTATAATATGTGTCCAATTGAATCCATTACTATTTAGAACCCATAGTATGACACCCATATCTTTCATGGAATGGAAATCACCAACACGTAGATTCTTGAGAGAGGTCTGAATGCCAACAAAATATTATAGTTTATGGGTGATGAATACATTGAAGGCCCCAACAATAACTTTATCAATCAATGCCTAAAAAAATAGGTGAAAATGTTCTTCCTTAAAATTTTCAATGAGATTCGAAAGATCAATAATTATCAAATTGACATCCACACTAAGAATTAACATCTCACTAAAATCTTCTAAAATGGATGGCCAAAGACATGGGGCATGTAATCGCAGTTGAATATTTTAATATCTGTCTTGAAACACTAACCACCATCATTATGTAGATAATTTTACAATATGCTTAATTACTCTTGAGATAATGCTTCCTAGCCTTTTTAATTTTTTGAAATACCTTCATTCAAGACACACATATCATCTAATCTTTTCACATAAATTGTATAATTCTCCATTACCTCTTCAAGTGTGATTGTTTTCTCTAATGGCAATGTCATATAATTATTGTTGAAAGAATCTATAATTTTTTATAATATGGTACTTTCCAAGTTCACATTTTTGCACTAAGTATCTATGTTATTTTACCCAAGGGTTTTCTAGAAGGAAATAGACCCTTTTTCCAATAAATTTGCTAGTTCTATTTTTATTTGTCTGAAAGCCCTTGAATATTTTTAAGTACTATTATACCAATCAAATTTAAATCTTGTTTATCTAAACCAAGTAAAGTACCACTTTTAAACAAATCAAATACCTTATCAAAACAATCCCAAATGGGTTGTTCCATGAAAAGAAGACATTTTCTCTCCTAAAGTTGTGCTAAATAGTTCATTTGTGTGAACAAGTGTCTATTTTGTTCATGTATTTCTTCCATATTTTTTCACCTCTTTTAAGATTTTTCCAACCTCTTAGTTTGATAAGGTCATGTGAAGATCAAATTCTTTCTAAAAATGAAGCCTTATAAATTATTTTGTTGGCATCATTATATTTATTACATATTTTGTGCACAATATGAAACAGAGTACAAGTTTTTAGAAATCTTTCCCTTCTAACAAAAAAATTATTTCTCAATGATAATGAATTGTGTTCCTCCTCTTAAATAATTTTTTATTATGCTATAATGTGTGTTGGCCATTTTTAATTTTAAACCTTATGGTTTTTTTCTCCATCACATCTTCTAAGACATCCTTTGATTCAATAATACATTTAGGGTTGCTTGGATCAAAAGGAGTTAACAAAGCATCCTTCATTCAAACTTCATTAAGTTTTATAAAAAAATGAATTATATCATTTACCCCTCATTCATTTAGATTTCTTATTTTTATATTAACATCCCTTAATTCACAAAGCTCTATAGGAATGTTTAAGGTGTAATTGCTAGAGGAAATATACCATGTAGAGAATTCACTGTGTCTGATTAGAAATTTATGTCAAAAAAAGTGTTCCAACCTTTTGTTTGATATTATTTTTATCCACTAGTGTGATTACTTGTATGGCCTTGTTCAAAGCTACATACAAATATGTTTCCCCTAGTTGTCTTGTTTTATTCAAAGTTTTTTCTGTCATGACTGTAGGGTATCTTAAATACGTGTTTGTATGGTGGAAAGTAGAAGAATTTATTTCCCCTTGTTCATGCTTTTATTTCAACATATTTTGTATTCTAATGAATATATTATCTCTATCTATCAATCCAAACATTTGAAGGTTGCCATAGCTATTCAAATGAAACCCAAATGTTTCACAAGAAGGAGAAAAATTAGTTTCTATCAATTCCATTTTACTGGGTGTAAATTTATTGAAATTATCTATAGCTCAATGGATGATTTCCTCTTCTCCATTCTATAATTATCATTGGAATTTAATGGAATATTAAATTTAATCCTTATCATAGGTAAGGATTATTCTAATCAGAGAATATTCTTTTCTTAATGTAGTGTTAAACAAGTATATATCTGCATGCATGTTTGGTGGAATAAATAATTCAACATACCAATCATCAAGAGGAATTTTATCACCACCATAAAAAGGAAGATGTTGATTTAGATTTAATTTTAGTTTTAGTAGTTGAAATGGTACTCCATCCAAATTCCCTTGGACTGAGACCTTATTCTACCTTTTAAGTGCGGAAATTTCTTTTTTACTTGAAAACATTCTACAAAGCAATTGAGATAAATTAAATATTTATATTTTTTTAAATGCAAGTTACATATTGCATTGGTTCATGAATTTTTTTTTGATTAAGTAGTGATTAAATGTATATAAACAAATGTTAATTCTAATCTATAATATAATATATATATTAAATCTTGGTAATAAATACATTAACTCATACTTACACTAATAAGGTATGACCAAACTGAAAATAAATTATGTGCACTAGCCAATATAATATGATGGGAAAATGAATCCACAAACATTTTTTTCAAAGGAGAAAGATGAGGGGAATCATGTTTCTAATGTGTCAAAATTCCCATCAATAGGTACCTTCGAGGTATCTCCTAGGAGATACTTTTCAATCATACACAAGAGTGAATTTTTCTTACAAGACATCTCATATGATATACCTTCAAGTTAACCATGATTGTATTACAAGTTTACTTCAAGTCCCTAGATTGATTCTCCTAGTAGACACCTCAAAGGGTGATGTCATACATTTAAAGGGATGTTAAATGTATATCCTAGTATAACTTTCCTTCACCTTGAAAGCACTAATAGTTTATAACATGATAACTTGAAGGGCCTTCTAATACTTGGGAGAGCACACATTTTAGGTCCTCCTACACACATGTTCTTTCCACCTCAATTCAATTTAACAATTTACCTTATTAAATTAATATTTTTAGATCCAAATAATTACCTTGTTGTACCTTTGAAATTTTCCTTTACCTTTATGTTACTTTTAATATCTTCAAGGTATCTCTTAGGAGATACCTTCAAGTTACCCATGAAGGTATTACAAGGCCCTCAAAGGAATCTCCTATTAGATACCTTAAGATTAAACTTGCCTAGGGTTATTGAGTTTTATAATATATTCAATGAATCTCCTAGGAGATACCTTCAATTTACCCATGAAGGAATCTCCTAGTGGATATTATTGATGCCTAAAACTCTCACTCTCAGTGAATAGTTTTCTACTAAAATCTTTATAGATGTGGGATGAAATTATGATCTATGAAGAAAACTTCTAGGATTCCCATGATAGTTATAAAAAGCATTGTGGTGAAGCATTATTCCCTCTAAACTATCTCTAGAATTCTTGTTAGAAATGGGACCCACTTCTCATGAAAAAGCTAACTACCCCAAAAATTTAAAACATGGATTATGATCCATAGATATCTTAAGGTTGAACTTGCCCATTATTATTGAGGTGTGTAAGGGATTTGATGAGATATTTTTCAAACAAACACAAGAGTGGATTTCTCCTTCAAGGTATCTTCTAGGAGCAACCTTGGGCCCAAATCTCTAAGTTTTCTTATATCAAACTTTCCCTGACTGCTTGATTGTGTTTTTTTGTGTGTGTAACACCTACTCACAACAAACATTAGTTCTAAAAACACTTATCCATGGATAATCCATCTTTAAAGGTAAATATTGAAACCATAGGGGATTTATTTTCTACTCTACCCTTCCCCCTATTTTGGAAGCTTCCTAGAGTGAAACTTTATAGATAATTTCAAGTCACCCATTAATATACCTTCATGTTACCCTAAAGGAGATAATTTTAGGTCACCCATTAAGGTATTACAAGGAACTTGAAGGATTCTCATAATAGGTACCTCAAGGTGGAACTTACCCATCATTATTATCATGTATAAATGATTTGATGAGTAAATAGGTGTTTCAATTAAAGAATGTAGTTAAAAATACATTGATTATTGTGTATAAGGTCTTCTATAGATATTATCAAGGGGTAAAGGTGTCTTTATTCCAAGATTTTATGTGAAACCCATCAAAATTACAAACCTCATAAGATCATCAAGAGAGATTTGATCAAGGAAAATCCATCATTGCATCACTTTGTATTAAATAATAATTACACTCAAGATCTTTGTCAAACCTTCAAGGAAATACAAGGCCCTTGAAAAGAATCTTCTAGGAGATACTTTGAAAGGTTTTGTCATACACTAAAGGGAATGTTGAAAGAATCTCATAATAAACTAGCACCATATGCTTATTTTGACAAACATAGGCTAATTTCATGGAATCAAGATAATACTATAGAAAAGGTATTAAATATATGGATTTTACTCAAGCAAACTTTGACATACAAAGGTAAGAATCCAACTCCAATAAATAAGTTTAGGATAGGAGTTAATATTGGCATGACACCTTGGGTGAAATTATAAGCTACAAGCTAGGAGAACAAATCATTCATAAAGACAAACTAGCAAAGCTTGACCTTGACCAAATCAATGACTAGTGAAAATATGATCTGGTTGGTCACATAGCCTCCTTGGAAACCATCACTTTATCTTTTCATTGATTTTTAGCCCCTCTAATTTGGGCCTTGTTTTTATAGTTTTCATTCATGATTTTTTTATGTGTTTATTTTACAATGGATTGACACTTGTTCTTACATTATGGTGTTCTTTACACACCCGTAAGAGGTATGCATCCCTAGGTGAGAGCTAGTATTACCGCTTAAAATCACACTGGTCCCTTGTCAAGTGTAAATTCCTAAGTCCTTAGGAAAACTTCCATCTCTAAGTGCTCCTTAGAAAGGTCAAGTTCATGTGAAAGTAAGTCCTAATCTAGTCTTTGGTTGATGAATGTGTCTTTTCCTTAGACTTTTTTGAGCTTTTTGCATGATCACAATGTCTAACAAAAATAGATCTTTGGTATTTTTGTCTCAATAAATAAGTATGAAGACTTATTTTTATCAAACATTTTTTTCTACAAAATTTTTGAAGGAATTCAATGTCTTGGCCAAATCTTACTTACATCAGGCTATGTTTTTCATAAAAAATATAAAGGTTCATTTCTTTCAGACATTTTTTATCCTTCAAAAATTTTGAATGTCACTTTACCTTTAGGATTTTTTACTAAAGCAAAATGTCTGAAACAATTCCATATTGTTGGGAAGATGTAATTTCCTTATTTATTTCAGATTGTTTGCCTGTCGTAAAAGGTTTGAATGGTGCTTACCCTTTAAAAAAAGTGCAAAGGTCTAGTTTCTTTTATAAAAGAGTTGAGTCCAATTCCTTCAAGAAAAGTATAAGGTCCATTTGTATTTAAATTTTTTTCTATGGAAAAAAGTCTAAAGGACACTTATCATTTAGGCATTTTTCCTACAACAAAAAATCTTGAAAGAAAAGTCTGAATTCTTTCAAAAAAATGTAAAGGATTTATTTGTTTTAGACATTTTATCCATGGAAAAAATTATAAAGGGCACTTTCCATTTATGAATTTTTATTGCATAAAAAAACTAACAAAAATTCCTTTCTTTGGCAAAAGTGTAAGCTCAATTTCTTTGGAGAAAATGCCAATTTCAATTTCTTCGAGGAAATTCTTCCAAAGACCAAAAGGTTGATGAAAGCAGGAATACCTTCAACATATTTCATGAGTTATACATTTCAAACATGCACAAGATTTGATTTCCCCTTCAAGGTAACTCCTAATATATACCTTTCAAATAGGCACAAGAGTAGATTTCTCCTTCAAGGAAAAAGTGGAATGTTCACTTACATGGAAGGCACTACTCATAGTTGTATAAACAAGTGGTCAACAAGTAAAATCTCCTATTTTGGCAATAATAGATGATATTTTTAAGGCAATTATAATAAATTCAAGGTATATCCTATGAGATACCTTTAAAACATGAAAAAGAGTGTATTTCCCCTTTAAGGTATCTCTTAGGATACCTTTCAAATAGGCACAAGAGTGGATTTCTCCTTCAAATAACAAGTGGAATTTTCCTTTACACAAAAAGCACTACTAGGTGATATTTTTAAGGACACTATAATAAATTCAATTTATCTCCTATAATATACCTTTCAAACAAGAAAAAGAGTGGATTTCCCATTCAATGTATCTGCTGAGAGATACCTTTCAAATAAACACAAAAGTGGATTTCTCCTTCAAGGAATAAGTGGAATTTTATTTACATGGAAGGCACTAATGGGTGGTATTTTTAAGGCCCTTATAATATATTAAATCCTAGGATATACCTTTAAAACATGCACAAGAGTGGATTTACCCTTCAAGGTATCTCCTAGGAGATACATTTTAAATAGGGATGAGTGGATTTTTCCTTTAAGATACAAGCACAATTTTCCTTTACATGGAAGGCACTACTAGGTGATATTTTTAAGGCATTTTTAATGCCTTCAAGGTATCTCCTAAGAGATACCTTTCAAGTGAAAAACATGCACATGAGTGGTTTCCCCCTTTAAGGTATCTCCTAGGAGATACATGTCAAATAGGGATAAGAGTGGATTTCTCCTTTAAGGAACTAGTGAAATTTTCCTTTACATGGAAGGAACTATTTGATGATATTTTTAAGGCCCTTGTAATTCCTTCAAGTTATTTCCTAGGAGATACATTTAAAATAGGGACAAGAGTATATTTTTCCTTTAAGGAATAAGTGCAATTTTCCTTTACATGGAAGGAACTATTGGGTGATATTTTAAAGGTCCTTGTAATAACTTATAGGTTTATCCTAGGATATAACTTTCAAACATGAAAAATATTGGATTTTTATTTCAAGTTATCTCTAATAAGATACATTTCAAATAGGGACAAGAGTGGATTTCTCCTTCAAGGAACTAGTGCAGTTTTCCTTTACATAGAAGGGACTACTAGGTGATATTTTGAAGGCCCTTATAATACCTTCAAGGTATCTCCTAGGATATTACTTTTAAACATGAAAAATATTTTATTTCCCATTCAAGGTATCTCCTATGATATACCTTTCAAATAGGCACAAGATTGAATTTCTTTTTCAATAAATAAGTGGAATTTTCCTTTATACATAAGGCACTACTAGGTAATATTTTGAAGGCCCTTGTAATACCTTTAATGTATCTCTTAGGAGATACATTTAAAACATGAACAAGAGTTGATTTTTCCTTCAAGGTATTTCTTATGAGATACATTTCAAACATGCATAAGAGTGGATTTTTCCTTTAAGTAACTAGTGTAATTTTCATTTTACACAGAAGGCTCTACTGGGTGATATTTTGAATGCTCCTATAATACCTTTAATGTATCTCCTATGAGTTACCTTTAAAAAATGCACAAGAGTGGATTTTAATTTAAATGTATCTCCTAGGAGATACATTTCAAATAGGGACAGGAGTGGATTTCTCCTTCAAGGAACAAGTTCAATTTTCCTTTACATGGAAGGCACTAATAAGTGATATTTTGAAGGCCCTTGTAATAACATCAAGGTATCTACAAGGAGATACTTATCAGACATTCACAAGGGTGGATTTTACTTTCAAGGTATCTCTTAAGAGATACATTTCAAATAGGGACAAGAGTGGATTTTTCCTTCAAGGAACAAGTGCAATTTTCCTTTACATGGAAGGCACTACTATGTGATATTTTGAAGGCCATTGTAATACCTTCAAGGTATCTCCTAGGAGATACATTTAAAACATGCAAAAGAGTGGATTTCCCCTTCAAGGATATCTTAGGAGATACCTTTCAAAGAGGCACAAGAGTGGATTTCTCCTTCAAATAAAAAGTGAAATTTTCCTTTATACAGAAGGTACTAATGGGTGATATTTTGAAGGCCTTTGTAATACTTTAAAGGTAACTCTTATGAGATACCTTTCAAACATGTACAAGAGTGGACTTCCCCTTGAAGGTATCTCCTAGGAGATACCTTTCAAATAGTCACAAGAGTGGCTTTCTCCTTCAAATAATAAGTGGATTTTCCTTTATACGAAAGACACTACTAGGTGATATTTGGAAGGCCCTTGTAATAATTTCAATGTATCTACTACGAGATACCTTTCAAACATGCACAAGAGTGGATTTCTCCTTCAAGGTATCTCCTAGGAGATACATTATAAATAGGGATAAGAGTTTATTTTTCCTTCAAGGAATAAGTCTAATTTTCCTTTACATGGAAGGGACTACTACATCATATTTTTAAGGCAATTGTAATACCTTCAAGGTATCTCCTAGGAGATACCTTTAAAACATGCACAAGAGGGGATTTTTCATTTAAGGTATCTCCTAGGAGATACCTTTCAAACATGCACAATATTGGATTTTTCCTTTACATGGAAGGCATTACTGGGTGATATTTTGAAGGCCCTTATACTACCTTCAAGGTATCTCCTATGAGATACCTTTCAAACATGCACAAGAGTGGATTTTTCCTTTACATGGAAGGCATTATTGGGTGATATTTTGAAGGCCCTTGTAATATCTTCAAGGTATCTCCTAGGAAATACCTTTCAAACATGCACAAGAGTGGATTTACCCTTCAAGTTATCTCCTAAGAGATTTCGAGGTCAACATATGCTCATTTTTGATAAATAGGGACCCATGTGTCAAATTATGTAAATTTATACCTTGAAATTGAAGATTCACTTGATGAGAGTTTCATTATTATATTTGCACATTATCTATAGTTTCCTTTAATTGGCTTACTTGTTCATGGCTCTGGTTTAACCTTGTTTAAGTTTACTAACATTTGTTATTCATAATTTAGGTTATAGGTTTGATGAATCCCTTCTTGAATGAGCTATGTTTGAATTTTATAGTTTATTATAAATGAGACATTAGTCTTAATACTTTATCCAAAGTTCCATATATCTCTAAGTAGACTTTTAAAAGGGCATAGAAGCATTGAGTAGTCCCCAAGTGGCATACACAAAAAAAATAATGAACTATGAAGTGACAAATGATAATCTTGACAAATAGTCATAAATACATGTTTAAAATTGATGATCACATGTCCATCAATGACATCCATTCAGATGTCAAATTATGGTCATGAGGATGTTAATTTTATGATAGTAGGATCATCAATTATGTGTCTACAATTGACAGTCACATGCATCAAAGATGTTTATGTAGACATCTTATGATAGTTACAAGGATGCCAATTTTAAGATAGTTTGGATCCAAATTCAAAGGAAACAATTAATTTTTAGACATTAATGAGAAAATTTGTCATGAAAATGCCATATAGATGCCTTGATGATTCCATATAGACATAAAGTGATAATTTTGAAGATCTTATGGGTTCAAATAGGGCAAAGGTATAAATACAAGGATCTGAATGAAATCTAAAGCAAAAGCTCATTTAAGTACAAATAGATGCCACCATTAAATTTCTAAAAGGACCTTGAAAAGAAGCCTGACTTCTACAAAAACCCTAATTCAATATAAAATTTGTCACAATTGAGTTTGGGAGATAAAATCATCATTTGATTGAGTGTAACTGAATCTAAGATTAAACTGTAGACCATAAATGAGCAATTTGAACAAACTCACAACCATGACAGCTAGAAAAAGTGTAGAATTGTCTATTTGACCTCATACATAGAGGGTATAATATTCTTGGGCATGGAATTTGATGTAGTAGCTTTAAACATGGGAGAAAATAATTGGTCCAAGATTTTTTGGATGATTAAGGAGCTACTTGCCATTTCCAAAGAAGATGAGAAGAACACATCAATCAAGAGGAGGTATTAAGACCTATTTTTCATTTAAATGAAAGGCCTTCATCATGCTACAAATAAAATAGAGGTAATTCATCACATAGATGTTCTCTCCCCTATTTTCAATGATTACAAGATTGAAAAGGCCATGTTAGTCAATGAACATACTTATAAAAGTGTAGCTTATATTTATTCCATTACTTTTGATAACTAATGTAAGTTTCCCAAGCCCTAAGTAGATGTAGCCATAATCAATGAATGGGCCAAGAATAATGACCTAAAAACTATCCTCACTCCATGGCTATAATCTAGAAATCAAGTCTTGTTAGATCTTAATAATAACATCCCTATTAGCTAATTTTGACCTGGGATCAGAATAATTATGACTTTAATGAAAAAGCTATGTGGAAATCCCACGACCACTTATGTTGATAGAAATTGCATACCCTTAGTATATTTTATGGTTAAGAAGTAATTCACCCCTCTTATTAGTGAGTTTACTAGCACATGTTTATTTAGACATCTTTATGCAGTTAGGAAAATGACTAAGAACTAGTTCTACACGATGTCCTACCTATTAGATGTCCTTCTTATCACTACCAAGATCCCTAATTTTAGAGTATGGTTACCTTAGGGGACACAGACAATATCCCAATTCTACTCAAAGTTACACATATTCAAGTACAAGGACCACATTCATTTCATCTATGACTATGTGTATCTAGCCTTGACTGAGGCAATAACTGGAAACCAATGGCAAGAGTTAGTCCTTTGGTCAAAAATTCAATTGAATTAATTAGTGACATATGGTTTTACCTAGATTGCATAATCATCAAAATTGAGGGGACCCAATGCACCCCACTTAGGATACCAGTCCATGTGCCAAAAAAGTTAGTTGAGAAAGAGGTATCATAATGGATATGTAATGGTGTAGATGGTATGTGTAAAATAAAGAAGAAAGGACCACTACATACACTACCCATGACCATTAATAGGACTATATTTCAAAAATGGGATAATATTGAGGATGCTTTCAGACACAGAGACTCTTTCAAACTGCAGCATGATGAACTAAGACAATGGGATCCCAAAGGAAGGTTATTGGAGCATTTGAAATAAAAAATGATAAGTGTGCCATATGAACATCTACCTGGTGTCTATGAATCAACATACAAAAAGGCATCATCCTTCACTGAGGACTTGGTAAGATTTAAAAAATGCATCAATCTAGGGGCCAAATTGATGAGAGATCATAAAGGGAATGATGATATATGGCAACTCAATCCAAGGTAGTACCATTTTCTATGGGTTTAATCTTCTAGACTTCCTCCCACACAGTTAAAATCATAAACATAGATCCAAAAGTTTGGGGCACAAATTGAATAAAGACCTAAAAAAGGAGACATAGTGAGGTAGTATCATCTTCATCCCATCCTAAAAAACTAGGGTCAGTACTTGAATTCATTGACTTAGTGGCATTGGATCCTAGTAAAATAGTAGAAGATGTATTAAAAATGTTATCTAGTGATTATCAATCAGATGAAGAAGATGTCTAGGTAGAAGAACCAAAAGAAGAGAAGGGGAAAGAAGTGATAATATATTTGGTCCCTATTACCACACCTACCCCAAAGAGGAAAGTTGAATTAGCATTAGTTCTATTAAGAAAGAAGAAACCTAGACTGACCTTCACTCATCCTTTAAGTGAGGTTAACATATTTAGTGAAGAGAATGTGTTATAAGGACCAACCATCCCCAAATAGTTTTTATATAGAAAATTGCTTAAAGTTCCTACTCTACACCATCCTTGGGCAATAAAAAGTCTATCAATATAAATGTGCATGATGAGCTTAAGCCATGAATTGTGGATTTATAAAAAGAATAAGAACAAAGGATGATGGCTCCAGGATAGTCAATTGGCACACAAATAGAAACTCTAGAACCTCTAAAAGTGACTCAATCATTAGTGGGAGTTTATTTTAATATAGAGACTACCAGTCTAGAAAGAGTGATTGAAAAGAAGGCCATAGTTAAAGGTGAGGAATTTACCCCTATTTAAGGATGAAATCTAGGAGTAGATGGGATATTCAAATAAAACATACTTGATGTAGCCCAGGCCTAATCTCAATAGTTACAAACCATGATCAAGGTCCTTTTATAGAAAACAAGAATCTAAAGGAAATTGCTATCTTATCAATCCATGAAGATAGATTCAAGAAGTTTGAGGACACCATGATTGACCTATTCACTTATTTTAAGTTAGTTAAAACTAGGAAGGAAGTAATGGAAAATTAAATCACTAAGGGTACAAGCCAATTTGGCCAATGGCAGGCTTCAAGATATCAAGCGAAAGACTTGATAAAGACTTGACCAAGAACTTAGTCCTTAACTTTAGGACTATCACCTTAGCACATTTGAATATGGCTATGGCCATATTGGCAGATGATATTAAATCCCTAAGAAATTGGGCCAAATGAATGGAGGACCTGGCCAAGGAGTTCAAATAATAAGAAGGTGGAATGTTTCATATCTTGGATAGTTTGATTAAGGAACCCATAACTCATAACTCATTGATTCTTATAACTTATGAAGAGTTTAGGCACATGACCTTTTATTTTATGAAAGAGGTGAGAAACTAGGGGTAAGGCCAAATAGAAGATGAAAACAAGAGGACCATAGGCCTACTTCTATTATCTAAAGAGAAAATGAGAGATTTTAGGGGCATCAAGAAAGCAATTGATAAAATTGAGAAGGACATCAAGGACCTAAAAGATCATTGAAATGAGTTCTTCCTGAAGCCTATTGTTGACCTCTAGTTCATCAATGAGCAAAACTATAGGATGAAGATTCTTTAGAAAAACTAGGGAACTACATTGACATAGAGACATCAAATTAGAAATATTCTTTTTTAGAACTTTGTAATATTTTGAAAATAAAATATTCTTTTTTGTAAAGGCATGTGCAACTTGTAATCACATTTCCTATAGTTCATTCCACTTGGAAAAGTTTAGTGTATTCTAGAACTTTTTTAGAAAGGATTGTTGTCCTTAAACTTGTACACTTGTAATTGGATATGATTGACTGGCATACTTCCTTACATTATATAAAATGAGTATTTTCATTTTTAAATGGGGGAGTTTTTGAGCCAAAAACTTGTGTAAACTTTGAGCAATTAATGCAAGTGAGGAATTCTACAAAGATTATCCATATTCATTTATGGCATTTATTATTATGGTTTATCTCTCACTTGCTCATTCTCATTTCCAGATTTGAATGGTTATTGTGAAATATCAGTGTGTATATTTTTTAACTTAAACCAATGCTAGGTTGACTAAAAGTTCTCAAGTTCATTTCATTTCCTTTACTCTTTTTGCATTTGGCCTAATGTTGTTCGTTTACAAGGTAAATCTTTAAAGTGAACTTAGTTCTTATTTTCATTTTTTTCATTCTTTTTAACCATATGGCATGGAAATGAGCCAATAATAGATTACAAATATAAGGAACTAAATAGTATGACAATAGGCCAATAATAGATTTCTAAAAGTATAAAACACAACTAGGTTATACATGAGACTACAATTTCCAGAAGCAAAGAAACTTATTTCTTCTTTTCAACCACTATATCATATGCATATGAATAAAAAGTATCATGAGCTATTGAGATATAATATTTCTACTTGCCTCTACTTTTTCATTATACTAGATATATTTCATTATACTAGTATTACTACCTCCCTAAGGCTTGTATCCATTTTTCCAACAACTCATGGAAAAGTTTTTAAAATTATTTGAAATGAATACGTTTTTTCAAGTTGTTAATAAATTTTTTATCTTATCATGATGATGGTCATGAATTTTGAGATTAAATTTTGATCTAAAAAATATTACATGGTTTTACCTATAAATACTTAACATCTTACGTCATAGACTATGGAAATTTTATCTCTTTGAATTTGTTATAGAGCAGCATACAATAATTCTTATACATTAAGAAATATCCTAATGAGTCAGCTTCTCACTTAATTGAAAGGTGGATGAAAGTAATTTATTCCTCTAATATTACCCCAAACATGGACAAAAGTGACTTGTATGATATTTTATTACACTCTCTTAACAAATAAACTAAATTATTCATCTAGAAGTTTCCACATAGATCTTATGAATAAGCTCCAAAGAGTGTGCTTAGAATATCCCAATTAGCCATATATAGTGGTCATAGACCTATAGATAAAATGGGAGAATTTTCACCCCTAACCAAATTAGTGGGGGTTATAAGAAAACTAATAAAAATAACCCCAACTAATGTCCAAAGATTTTGAACTATAACTAAAATTATACCATAGATTATGTAATAGATCAACCCAAGAAGATAATTTTTTTAAAGAAAAATCAAATTCAAATTGTAAATAATGATAATGGGTATGTTATAAATCCAAACCATTCACCTATATTACACATAGTATATTTTAACTATCCAACACTTTTGTAAATCAATATAAGAATCAATACCAAAATTAGTATCACTATCTTGACAAAAACCAAAAGTATCAATTTTAAAACAAATGTTTATATCTAAAAAATAATCAACAAAGGTTTGATCAACACAATTAGAAAAATAAGAGATTATGTTCCCAATGTGTATTATATTTTTCATAAGATCATGACACTCCCACATGTAGGGAGTATGATAAATTCATCCACCAACTCCCTAAGGACTAGTGAAAAACATTTGGAGACATGTTTTTGGGAAGAGAAATTTTAAATCCTCAACCTTACCTGACAGGTCCTATGGCACCTCAGTATGTCAAATTGTACATATAATATAACTATTACCTAACCACAAAAAAACACAATAATTAAAATGAGCCATAAGACAACCCTATCAACCAGCCCTTTTTAGTCAGGACTCATGATTCCAAAGCCTTGATTTAAACACACAACCAAACCTCAATGTGGTCCCTTACCTAGGATCTTATGGAAAGATAAGGATGATAGGTGTCATAAAATTCAAAATAAATGAGGACACAAACATCAACACTCATACAATGGAATATTAACCACATGTTACTTATCTCACCAATGTCTAAAAGAATGATGTTCAAGTAAACCCCAAACCCATGGGGAACTATGACCATGTCTTTGATTTTATAAAGACTATTTCCCATATTTCCTTCATGAAACTATTTAAGAACTCTCCTACCAATTATATGAGATTTCTTGATGACTTATGTATTGGTCAATTGGATAATGGTTTTATAACAATGGTTTTGAAACCATTTATTAAATAGATCAAAGGTTTCATTATTGTAGAAACATTTTTGAAACTAACTACCAAGAATCAAGTTTTCATGTTTTTTTCATGACATCATTTGTAGTTTTTATAATTTTACATTGATTTCACCTTTATAATTTCCCTATATACATTTATAATTGATAATTTCAATCTCCACTGCCTCCAAGTTAACTCAAACAAACTCCTAGTTTGGCATCAATTAACTCTAAGTCACAACTGATTCTTCTTCCTTAAAAGTATTTCACTTTTATTTGAATTTTGAATCCAAAAATTACATTAGACATTGAATCTTAAAATATTTCATAGATCCACAATCAACCTTCTATTATTTTGAATAACTTAGCCTTAATTTGTCATTGTGATAACCCTCTTCCATCTGTCACTCAAGTCGTTGTTCCTATACCTCAACCTAACCAACTAGTCATTCCATCCCTTCCCATTAAAATCCTTCATTTTCATCATCCTAACCAATTCAATCATTATACCACTCACCCCATTATATTTACATTAGTTGTCTTGTCTAGGCCTCGAGAAGTCATGTACACAAAGTATAAGTATATTCATTATACTAGTAAAACTAAACATAACTTTTTCATTGTACTAGTATTAAAGCTACTGAGATACTAAATATATTTCATTATCTCAACCATTTCATTATTTCATTATAGTTAATAAAAAAATGTATGTTTTTCCCTCACATTCACCATTTGGGTCCCTATTGAATATAAATGCATGCTAAACAATCCTAATCTATGCCATTTCATTATCTCAGCCATTTCATAACAAAAATCCATGTCTATCTAAATCTCAATGATTTCATAACTTAAAGCATTAAACAATGAATAAAAAGGTCATGTCAAGCCAAACAAATCACACATTTTAGATACAATAAAATAATAAATTACATAGATTAAATACCTGATAAGAAGCACCTGCAGAAATGATAGTGAAAAATGGGGTCAACACTTCCACCACTAACACCACAGTTAACCTAATGGTCAATAAAATGGTGTTTTTTGGCCTTAAAAGGGGAGAGAGAAAAATTGAGAGAAAATAATGGAAAGAGAAAAAGATAAACTTAACCCTAATTTCAAAGCGTGTGGGAACTTTTAATTCTATAATAATTTAAAAATTTATATAAAAAATTGTAACATATTTAAAATTTATTTAAAAAAATATTTATATATTTAAACATATTAAACATTTAAAAAATATACATTATTTAATAATAATATTTAAACATTTAAACATAAATAAAAATAAATAATAAACTCAGATAGTTTTTGAATATAAAAATATTTACAATTTTTTATTATTTATTATAATTATTCTAATTTAAAAAATTATTTATATTTGTTCATTAAATTAGATGATTAAATTGTATAATGGGGATTTGACTCTTTAATTTTTAGCCCCCATAGAATACCTTTGATATAATTTAATTCACCAATTCAAGTACCTATGAGAGCGAGTCACCTTTCTTGAATTAATAAAATAATATTTGTGGATGAATTCGACCCCAAAATGGTAATTAAAATAAGTGATGCAAAATCATACCAAGTAACTCAAAGACCTAGACTTGGAAAGGGTTTTCTGGGATTATGTTTATGTGAGGGAATAAGTAGTCTACACCATACCAATCTATAAACATTGACTTTTCATTCATGACAACAAGTTGTGTGATATCTCAAAGTAGAGTTAGGGTTAAACATTTCGATCTATAACACAAGTACTTCAACTTTAAAGCCCAATATTGGGGTCAATAATACATGGCCAAATCACATCCATGTAAAATAAATTAAATTTAAATAAGAAACTATAATTCAAGAAACTTTACTTCTCTTGAGAAAAAAATTTTAATGCAAGTACCATAAAAACTTCATTTATCAAGATTATATAAATTATATTATTGATGAAACACAAGATTTAATTATATCTCTTGGAAATATTTTCAAGGGAATTTTGACCATTAATTGGTACATCCCAATATACATTCATCTAAATTCACTAGCTCTATTTAATGTCATTAATATTATTATTAGTTGACGAATTTTGCTTATCTAATTTATCCCCTTTCATCTCGCTAATTTATCACCCCTTTCTAATATTTATCTAATGTCCCCCTTCATTATTTTCCATCCAATAACCTTATCCATCCCCAATAATCAATTAATTAATATCCTAAATCCCTATTATCTTATCTTAATCCCCACTTATCTATTATTTGGTAATTTTAAATTTGGCCATGGCCTACCTACCCACCTACACTAGCCTATTCCTAGGCTCTCCTATATTCCTATTCCCTAATCACCCACATAATCCCTATCTAATCCCCTACCTAATCCTAATTAATCCCTAAGAGGATTCTAGATTTCTCCAATTCTGAAATCCTCTCTATTGTCACCCCTCTCCTCTAGAAGCAAGCCTCTAAATCTAGTCTAGGCTTCCAAAAATAATCCCCAACCCTTAATCTCCCCAAGCCAACTTTGAATCTCAACCATTGATCCTTCCTTGCTCTTTATATTTAAACAACTCCACTGCTCCATTGGAGCTAACTACAAATCATCTAGCAAATCCATGTCCAAATATTAAAGTGATCAAGTCTAGTTTCCATGCCAATCTAATCCATCATAAATAGTCCAAAATCATGTCAACATAATGTCAAAAATTTTATTCTAATATAATCAATCCAATCCTCTTATTTTCATATTCTAGTTAATCATGATTTAGAGTATTTATATTTAGTATTATGATGTTGATTTGAATTGTGAATTCATCTATTACATTTAGTTATAATGGCTCTAGATCTCACTTAGGTACTTTTATGTTTGAGGAGATTTAAATTACTATAAATTAGTACATCCCAAGATGATCAATGCCATTTTTAGCTACCTCAGAATACTTACTATATATAATGTTTTTATATATAAACTTTCCATTTATAGATTGTATCTAAATGTAGATTTGTATGAGTTAGGGAATTTCATTCCAATAAAATAACAACATACTCATTTGGGAAGATTTTCAACTAGGGCATTTTGAAAAATTAACTGGTACATCACAAGATGATCAATTCTAGTTTCAACTACTGACTCATTTGGAAAGCATTTTTAAGGCATTTTGATAACTGATCAGTCCATTATATGATGACCAAGATCATTTCTAGCTATCACAAGAACACTTTCTATTTATATAGTATGTCTATAGATAGATTTATATAAGTTATTATATACTAGACTTGAATCCTTTTATAGATGTCTTTAGATCTTAAGATTTGTATTTGAGACAAAATCTTGTAAATCAAGGTAAAGGAACCAAGGTGGGGCTTTTTCACAATCCTCATTATAAATGATTAAAACATTAGAGGAAAAAAATTCTCACTAAGAATAAAACCTAAAAGGCATCCAAATTATGTTCTTTATTCAAAATATGTCTTGCATAACCCTCTTGCATTAGAGGTATCATTTCACCCCTTTTCACCACATTATGTGACACTAAATTTTTTGACTTATGAGAAACAACTGGTGACCCTAAGCATGATTGAGAAATGAAACTCCTTGCATTAAACAAGATAGTAAATTTTGGGGCCACTACATTAGCCTCATCTAATACATGAAAATTTAAGATCAATCAATCTTACAATGTTAATATGAATGAACCAAAATGTGATACCAATCAAATAGTGAACATGATGGTGCCACAGTGAGCTATATTATACAATGCATCTTACAAAAAAAATACTAGATTCACAAAGCCTTTGGTTCTTTTTATTATGATGTTAGCTAAGTGTCAACTCATATTAGACTCTCCCTACACTTGTAAGCAACCCCTGAGAATATTTGGTTAATCCTTGATTTATACGAATCCAAACAAATTACACTTGATGTGTCTCCTATAATGGGTTTTGGATCACATCCATAAGATCATCAAAATTATAAAAATATTCAATAATCCACTACAAGACATATAATGAAAATTATAGAAGTTCAAATATAGAAATATAATTAAAATTATCATAATCAAACTTTGGAAATGATGGTAATGATTTAGAAATAATAGGCTCTTACATAATAAGTGGAGTTTCATCCACATTTTTTGAAGATGTAACATAAGCAAATTGTCTTTAAATAGGGATTTGACTCTTTAATTTTTAACCCCCCTGGAATACCTTTGAGATAATTTAATTCACCAATTTAAATACTTGTGAGGGTGAGTCACCTTTCTTAAATTTACAAACTAATATTTTGAGACAAATTCAACCCCAAAATGGTAATTGAAATAAGTGACACAAAATCATACCTAGTAACTCAAAGACCTCTTGGGAAAGGATTTTGTGTTCTTATCAACATTAATATGGTTATGTGAGGGAATAAGCAGTCTACCTTAGAACACTTACTATATATAGTATTTCTATTTAGAGACTTTACATTTATATATTGTATCTAAATATATATTTGTATAATTTAGGTAATTTCATTCTAATAAAATAGTAACAAACTCATCGCAACAAATTACACTTGTTGGGTCTCCTACCATGGGTTTTGGATCACATCTAGAAGATTATTATATTAAAAAATGTTCAATAATTTGCTACAAGACCATAGTATAGCAAAAATTATAGAACTTAAAATATGGAAATATAAGTAAAATTATCATCATAGAACTTTGAAACTGATGGTAATGATTTATAAATAATAGGCTCTTGCTTAATAAGTGGATTTTCATCCAAATTTTTTGAAAATGTAACATTATTAATTATTAGGAGAAACAAGTGGACCTGGTGGTATAATAGTAAGTATACGCATTAGAATAGATGGTGTCTTTCTAACATATATGTCCACTTTAAATTTTTATCATATTTCTAAACTCAAAATTCTTCTTGGTCCCCTCAAATTTTTTTAGTGCCATTATAACTAAAGTAGTTTCTCCATTGTAATCATCAAGATAAAACCTAATCTCCCATAGTTAATCTCCTTATCTAGAAAATACAAATGCCTCCTAATCAAAACCAAGGGATTTGTAATTTTGATATTGATATTATGCTAATGATTTAGAAATAATAGGCTCTTTCATAATAAGTGAAGTTTCATCCACATTTTTTGAAGATGTAACATGATAAAAAAATTTAATAGGGATTTGACTCCTTAATTTTTATCCCCTCACCAAGAATACCTTTGAGATAATTTAATTCACCATACCTATGAGGGGGAACAACCTTTCTTGAACTTACAAACTAATATTTGAGATGAATTTGACACCAAAATGGTAATTAAAATAAGTGACACAAAATTCTACCTAGTAACTCAAAGACCTCTTAGGAAATAATTTTGTGTGCTTATCTAAATTAATATGGTTATGTGAGGGCATAAGCAGTCTACCTCAGAACACTTACCATATATAGTATTTCTATATATAGAATTTCCATTTATATATTGTATCTAAATATATATTTAGGTAATTTAGGTAATTTCATTCTAATAAAATAACAACAGACGCATCATAACAAATAACACTTGTTGGGCTCCTAACATGGGTTTTGGATCACATCTAGAGGATCATCATAATTAGAAAATGTTCAATAATCTCTTATAAGACCATAGTACAATGAAAATTATACAAGTTCAAATATGGAAATAGAAGTAAAATTATCATCATGGAACTTTGGAACTGATGTAATGATTTAGAAATAATAGGCTCATGCTTAATAAGTGGAGTTACATTCATATTTTTTGAAAATGTAACATTATTAATTATTAGGAGAAACAAGTGGACATGGTGGTATAATAGTAGGTATACGCATTGGAATAGATGGTGTCTTTTGAACATATATGTCCACTTCAAATTTTTATCATATTTCTAAGCCTAAAATTCTTCTTGGTCGCTTCTAATTTTTTTAGTTCCATTGTAACTAAAGCAATTTCTCCATTGTAATCACCAAGATCAAACCTAATTACCCAAAACTAAGCTCCTTATCCAATAAATATAGATTCCCCCTAATTAAAACCAAGGGAATTGTAATTTTTATGTAGAGGTTATGCTAATGATATATAAATAATAGCCTCTTGCATAATAAGTGGAGTTTCATTCAAATTTTTTGAAGATGTAACATAATCAAATTGTCTATTATGGATTTGACTCCTTCATTTTTAGACCCCCGACCCCCCCCCAAGAATACCTTTGAGATAATTTTATTCACCAATTAAAATACTCATGAGGGTGAGTCAGCTTTTTTGAACTTACAAAATAATATTTGGAGATGAATTCGGCCCCAAAATGGTAATTAAAATAAATGACACAAAATCATAGCTAGTAACTCAAAGACCTCTTGGGAAAATATTGTGTTTGCTTATCTAAATTATGGTTATGTGAGGGCATAAGCATTCTACCTTAGAACACTTACTAAATATAGTATTTATATATATATATACTTTCCATTTATAGATTGTATCTAAATGTATATTTATATAATTTAGAGAATTTCTTTCCAATAAAATAACAACAGACTCATCACAAATAATTACACTTGATGATTCTCCTACCATGGGTTTTGGATCACATCCAGGGGATCATTACAATAAAGAAATGTTCAATAATCCACTACAAGACCATAGTACAATGAAAATTATAGAAGCTCAAATATGGAAATAGAAGTAAAATTATCATCATAAAACTTTGGAACCAATGGTAATGATTTAAAAATAATTATTAGGCTCTTGCATAATATGTGGAGTTTCACCCACATTTTTTAAAGATGTAACATTATTAATTATTAGGATAAATAAGTGGTGGTGGTATAATAGTAGGCATACACATTGAAATATATGGTGTCTTTTGAACATACATGTCCACTTTATATTTTTATCATATTGCTAAACCTGAAATTCTTCTTGGTCGCTTCTAATTTTTTTAGCACCATTGTAACAAAAATAATTTATCTATTGCAATCACCAAGATAAAACATGATCTCACACAACTATGTTCCTTATCCAATGAATACAGATGTCCCTTGATCAAAATGAAGGGAGTTGCAATTTTGACATAGTGATTATGCTAGGAGAATATCTCTTTACACAAAGAATGCAAGCCATCATAGACTAAAGCATTGCATGGTGATTTAAATCCTGATAGGCTTGCACCCATAATTATTTTATATGAACTTATTTTGACATTGGCATGGGTTTGGAGTAACTACCAGGTTTAATTGTTAATTTACACTCTTTCACTTCATATAACCCCTCTTACCCCCCCTCCTCCCCCACATAAAAATTATATTAGTTATTAAATAAATATAATTGACATATAATATATATCATAATATTTGTATATATTATACTAATTAATTATATATTAATATTATATATAAATTATATTTTTTGTAAAATACATTTTAATATTAGTCAATAATATATATGTTAATATAGGTTATAAATCAATATTATATATTATATATTTTAGTATAATATATTTCAATACATCTATATATTGTTAATAGTATAGAAATAATATTATATTTTTAATAAAATTAAATGAATTTTTATGCATTTAACATAGTTTATAATTCCATGTAACATAAAAATATGTTGAGTTTCTTCTTCATTTAACATAATGGAGTCTAAAATGTGATCACCAGTATGAATTTAAAACTCTGTGGTGATTCACCATGTGTACAACAGATTAGGTAGATTACTTCGAAGAGAAAGTCTATCATATATTGATAATTTTTGATATTCAATGGGAATTAAATTAAAAGTTTTAATCACATATCAATAAGTTTAAATCATGTATCATGAAGCATAAAATTTAGTGTTGTAGATGACACTTGAAATAGGACATGGGGTAGTAAAGGAAATGAATAATCAATTGATTTCATGTAATGGGACTCATTAGTTTTATAGATGCCTTATTTAATGAATCAAAAAAATTAAATTTGATGTTGTAGATGAAACTTAGCAGAGGATATTTGGTAGTAAATTAGATGGACAATCAATTAATTTTATGTAAATGCAAATGATTAATTTCATATCCCTTTGAACTTGGTTATAAAAAGTCTATGAACTGTTAAATTACATACAAATTATACAAAGGAAACAAGTTTGTTCTAATTTATAAAATGACCATCAAATTTTAGTTAACCATCAGGTCTTTTAAGATATAGTTTAAATTAGTGATATGCAATTCTTCTGTTGAATAGATTTAAATTAAGCTAAAACACCAATGAATATCTTTTCTCGTTAGTTCATTTCTCCACTCAATTTTTTTGGTTTATTTTTCTAGTTTATTAAGACCAAAATGATTGCTTAATAAATTAAATTTTGAATTCTAACTATGAGATGTGTTTCTTGGTGTTTCTAACTACTTTTCGGTCAGTCACAACCAATTAAAATAGTATAAGTGTATGGATAGTTGTCATTTCCACAAATGTTCTAGAAATAGACTAAACTTTCCCAATGGATGGATCTATAGGAAACATGTTTTAAAAAAATAATATGCCTTTAAAAACATAATATTCCAATTTTAAAATGGATAATGATGTAGGATCATCAACTCATCTATGAAAATTTTGTATATAAGGGTTAATTTTGATCAAATAAGTCCTCCTATGAAGGATAATAAGTAGTAAAATTATAAGGGTAGGATATATTTAATTAACTCAAAATGTCAATATTATGTTGTAAAATTCTATTTACCTATGAAAAGGTGACAAGCACCTCATGAATTATCTAGAATGATATATTGAAGACAAACTAGGTATATTCTAAGCTAATAAGGAGACTTTGTCTTCTTATTTACCAACAATCCTATATTTATGCATTGGTTGATGGAAGATAGGGTCAAGAAGAGTCTAATAAAAACATCTATGTGTATATATAAAGGATAGAGTCTGTCAAGGAGGTAGAGAAGTAGGTATATGAGTTTAGAATATGTGAATAAAGGCTTCTTGACTTGTATATGTTTGCAGTTGGATTGTATGTTAATTTTTAAAACCTATCAATAAAGGGAAAGATATTGTGAATTCAAGGACTTCACAAATCTCATGAAGAATGACCAAGTCTAGTATAATGAGTAAGAATGTGATTTGATTTGAATGAGAGGTAACATACTAGAATGAAGATAAGATAAAACTATCTGTTATGAATTTGATGAAAAAAATTAACCATTACTAGCTTCTCATGGTGAATAAAAATAATAAAATCATTTCCATTCATGTACAAAGGTATGATATTATGTATGGGTTTGTGTTAATAGGTCGAAGGAATATTTGTCTAATTCTATTTGATCCTGATGTAATTTCATTATGTTACAAAGTTTAAACCTATGGATATTATGGTTGTATGTTGACACAAAACTTTATTCTAATCTTGGATATTGTGGAAATTGTATTCCTAGGAGGCACATTTCATGGAAAATTGAGAAATCTAAATCAAAATTGAATTTTGTAATTAGATATTTGAGCATAACAAATGACTCATTTTGTCTATGCAAGAAGTCGATACCTAAATTAGCTTTATACAGATGAACATGGAATTATGCATTACTTAAAGATAGAGCCCACTAGGTATTTGTTTTAATATGAATAAAAATATTTGTTTTTAAGTACTCATGACTAATATCGATCTATATGAACCTCTGTCTAAGATTTAGAAAAAAAAATTATATAAATTGAGTGATCTCAAACTTCATATGAATGTCTAAGAAAATATTTGAGAAGTGTTGAATGTGATTTCATGGTATAGAGTGTTCGAGAGAAAGAAATAATTTATTTTATAGTCTCTATTTCTTATTTTCACAATTCCATGTTGAAACCTAGTTGATTAAATAAGATTTGAGTTATTAGATTGTGTATGTTGATAATGATGATCGACATTAAAGGTGAGTTCAAATAAAGTAATATAAGGATAAAGGTTTCATCAGTTAATAAAACTATATAAAGGTAAGGATAATTTGTATATTCAAATTCAGTTTACCTCGAAGACCCATCAAGACTATGTATATGTTGTAAATGGATGGCTTCAAATTAAGGACTTGACATATTATATAACTTTGTTTAAAATAATAAGTTGATGAATAGGTTTCTCTAGTAGAGAATAGAAAATAGGTGAAAATATTATCATCAAGTTTAAATGTATGCAAAAATATCTCAAACAAAGAAAGGAAGACATAGATGAACAATTGTAAGAGGACCGAGAGATCCTAAAGGGAAAATTTGAATGATAAAGTAAATTATAAGTGGAATTTTTGTTTGCATGATTGATTAAGGAAATCCATTAAAAAGGGTAAAGTGAGTTTAAATTCAATATTGTGTCATGAATCTCATTGTCTTATTAAGACCAATATTTGACAAAGCTCATTAATTGGATAAACTATGAATATTAGATCATTGGTCTTTTAGAAATAGATCCAAGACTAAGTGAAATTAGTATTGATCTAGTTTGAATGAATACAAATCTTGTAAAATTAAGTGGAATGGGTAGATGTATGGCTTAATGACGAATTTTGAAATAATCATTGGTGTTGATTTTATTATAGTATGGATGACAACCATTGAATTAAAATTATGGATTGCCATCAGATAAAGTCTAGCCACAGGAGCAATATTCTAACTTTGAGAACCCTTTGGTTGATGAAGTCCTCCATTACTATTGTAGGGTATTCATTGATTTTTGATGCTACATAATATATGAAATTTTATATCTCCAAGATAATTGAGGATATAGGAGAGGTCCCCTATCATTATTGTAAATCCCTTTGGACTAGTCTCTAATAGACTCTATCTCAACGTATCTTTACATAGGTGACAATTTAGCTCCCTTCAGGTCAATCATAATGCCCACAAGGTTTAGTTATGGTACTCACCATACCATGGCATTCTTTTAGGTTTTAATAATGCTCCAATGGCAGCTATGAGATCAAACATCATGAGCTTAGATCCCTACCTTTACATCACCAGGTTTGTAAGGTATCCAATTTGGCACATTGTGCTCACATGGATTTGATGTGGCATTTTCATGGTGTTCACATGGCATTATAATCATTAAAATTAAAAATATGACCATTTCACTTCAATTTAGATCCAAGTATATATTTTAAAATTGAGATATGTATGCCCATCATTTGACAACAGTGTGAATGTCTTTGATGGGTGCATGATTAAAAATTTTAAACTCATCTTCAGAAATCTCATCTATGATAAAATTGATGCCTTGAAACCATAATTTAACATCTATGTGAATGTCTTTGATGGGTGTGTATCCATCAATTTTAAACACATCATTTGGGCTCTTTGCTATCTTAAAATTGACATCCTTGTGACCATTATTTGATGTCTATGTGAACATCATTAACAGGTGCATAAGCATCAATTTTAAACATGTATATGGGGTTATCTACTAAACTTGTTAATTTTTATTCTTGGGTTCATATTATTTCATATGTGTGCCACATAGTGATTTCTCGGTGCTTTTATGCTCTTTATACTAGGCTCTCGTGCATCATTTGATATCTGTACTTGGCTCCCATGATGGTGATGCTTGTCACCCCTACAGAGCTCCATAGAACCTTTGATGATTACATGTTTCATGAATAATTTTATCAATTTTACTAGGCTCATGTGGACCATATATCTCAATAACATGCTTAGGCATTAACTCTTTGATTAAGGTTTGAATTTTCAATACTTGTCATGTTCCATTAGATCCATCTTGTATGAGAAAATGTAGACAATTGGATCAAGATTTGAGGGATGTACCACCATTGTCTACTAAAAATTATTTTATCAAGAAGGTGACAATTATCACCTTATCATTCATCTTGGGATATATTAAAGTCATAACTTGGCTTGCACTATTCGATCAATATCGTTTAAGCAAATGTGGATCATTGATCCTGTAAACAAGAATGAAAGTTAAGATTGAGAGAATATATAATGGACTTAGTATAAAATATTTAAGCTAAGTTCTAAACATATTAAATGGGACCCCATGAATTAAAATAAACCAAGGCATAAAGACTTTGGACCAAAGTTAAAAACTCAAAACAAAAGGACTTTATGAATAACAAAGACATAGCATAAAGTCTTAGCCTAAGGTTTTTATCATATTAATAAATATGATAAACCTTAGGATAAGAATTTAGGCTAAACCTTATAACAAAGGGACCATGTGACTATTTAGACCAAGATAAGGATTTTAGCCTAAGGTTTGGTTGTGTTGAAAAACATGACCAAGCCTTAGATTAAAAATTAAACTAATTCCATGGTTCAAGATTAATTAGGTCCATGTTTAAGCCATGTCTAATGTTTAACCTAGGTACCCTTTTGAATAATTTTTTTTGATCAACATATATTGCAACAAATTTTAAATAATGTAGACTACAAAAGAACTCAGAGAAAGTGTGAAAATAACAACTATCAAATCCATGGGCCATAAATTAAATCTTGAGCATCTTCCTAGATATTGACAATACACAATTGAGCATACACATTTTGATCAATGGTATGTGGAGAAAAGGACATAATCCATTAGATCAAGATCAAATAGAGTGCATTCATTTGGGTAAAGAAGATCCAATGGCATGAGATGAAGGTGGAATTTTCAACAAAGCTAGAACAAATGTAGTAGTGATAAGTGTCACAATCGTGAGGAATATCAAAAGACAGCCAAATGGAATTTGATCCCTTGGATCGAGATCAATAACCTACATTGATTTGTGCAAGGAAATCTAATGGTGAGAGGCAAAGAGTATTTTTTCAAACTGAAACCATCACTTTTAAATATTAATGAGCTAGATACCATAATGACACCACATAATAAAGATAAAAAATTTTGAATATTTTGTCGACCCATGAATGGCAAAGGTATAAATGCTTGATCCAAAAAAAATCTATGGCACAAAACTCATAATTTAGACTCACTTCCACCATTAGAGATCTGTATAAATATTCAAAAAATCCTTAGCAAGTATAAGAGCACTAATTACACCCTATTATCATTGTAATCAAGCCAAGGAGAGTTGGATTATTGTTTGTGCAAGGATAATTCAATTTAGGAGCTAAATTTCACTCCACTAGTGAGTAATTTGATAAAATTCATGGTCATGGTAGATCAAAGATGTATTTCCAAGGAAGATGTGGAGCTTTACTTGAACTAGTATTAAATTATATAATAGATGTTTTTACTATATATTTTAAATAAATAATATATATTTTAATACAATATATATAAATATCATTTTAATATATTAAATATATCAATTACTTTGGATTTGACTTGAATACTCCCGAGGTGCATTTGCATTCATAAATTGGTGGGACTCCCCAATTAATTTTAAATTCAAATTTACTTTGAAAAATAGGGTCCATATAATTTTCTCACATTTTTAAGAGGAACAAAATCAATCAAACATGTCTAACCAGATATATTCCTATTCCTACATATTCTTAATTTTTTCCTTACATACACTGTAGAGCACTGATATATTAGAATAGAGTAGGTTATAGAGTATCTGAAGCATTGACCATATTTATTACAGTCATTTATGTAGATCCTTATTTTCAAGTATTTGATCTTAATAGTGTTCAATATATTTTTTTACTTTATTTAAAATGTCTGATTTATTTGTGTTGACTTGGCCCTTTTATGCATTGTTTAGAACTTTATGTTATGAAATCACTAAGATTCAGATAGTCTACCTATATTATACCCCTACCTATAATTAGGATTTGAACTATGGAATTTACTAGAACAATTGACTATACCCCCACTTATAATTAGGATTTGAAATTCTGGAGCTAGGTAAATGAAATAGTCCAATTGAGTATCCAACTTGTTATTGATGAATTTGTGTGTACTTCCAAAGTAAATAAATATATTCAACTTCTATTTCTTGAATAAACTAACCACATTAATATTTGGAGTGCTAATAACTAAAAGTGCATGATAGGAAATAGTAGGTTGAGAATATTTATATTTGTCCTTAGGTCCTTCTAGATTGTTGATGTGTATCTGTGTCAAGGATGTAATGAAAAAAAAACATTTCTTAGATTATAAGGACAATGGTAATATGGTAGTGACACATTGGGGATTCACTCAATTTTTATAGAGAGATTATGTGTTTATAACTTACCACCTTCTAGTCCGCGAGTAGACCCTACTATAGGGACAGTAGGAATATGGTAGTGACACAATCTACCTAAATTTGTTTTCATGTAAATTACTTTGTATTTATTAATTAATCCCAAAATATTAATCAAATAAGTAGATATAATAATGAGAATTAATCTAAAGTGATTAATGTTAAAATATTTCAAAAGGAGGGAGTAAGGTAGGGCAAAAAGAAGTTCCCTTGTAACAACAAAGAACAACATATCTCCTTTGATTTATATTAGTAACCCAAAAATAACCTAGTTTAAATCAGACTTCTTGAATCTAATTGATATCTAGACTAACATTGGAATGATCTAAGTTTATGAGATTCTTGTATTTAGATCGGACCTCTAGTTGTGAGGCTAGCTCCTCTGAATATAGGAATTTAGGATCAATTATTAAACTTATTAGATGTTGGGATGAAAAGAGTAAGGAAGAGACTAAAATGATTATTTAAACATAACAAGATACTATGAACTTTGAAAATAAGCAAGACCTTATTGCTTCAATGTCTTGACTATTAACATATTTTATGATTCCATTTATAGGTGAAGATTTCATGAAATTGAATATTCAACTAAGTTTAGCTCCTTGAGATCTCCTCCAAAGTCCATAACTTAATAAATTCCTTTTAGACTATTATCTTCTTCACATGTTCACCATTCTTTCATTATAAAAACAAACCTCTACTATATATAACACTCTGCATGATGTGATTTCCTTTATATGGATTGTGATAGGGTATAACAATGCTTTGTGATTTTTTACAATACACAAGGTAAGCATGAGTTTATATATGTATTATTATCTCATAAAATTCTTATTACCCTTCTTAAAATTCTATAACTTTGAAGTCTCCATTATGCATGGTTCACCCACTTGACTATAGCAGTGTTCTTGAGCTAGTTGTAGATGTACATTTATGTTTCTTTATACATATTTTAACCTCACATGTATCCTTATTGAGCTCTATATTTAGGTTATTCATCACAATAGTTCATGCATTTGATGGTCCAAATAGCCTCCTCAAGTCTATAAAATCCTTTGATTTCTATTAGCAAAACCTAGATAGAACCCAACTGAAATCAAACTACTCAAATTTGATTCATATCTGGACTAACATTGGAACGATCTAAGTCTTATGAGATTCTTGTATCTAGACCAGACCTCTAGTTGTGAGGCTAGCTCCTCTGAATATTGGAATTTAGGATAAATTACTAAGCCTATTAGATATTAGGATGAAAAGAGTAAGGAAGAAACTAAAATGATTCTTTAAACATAACAAGATCCTATGAACATTTAAAATATGCAAGACCTTATTGCTTCAATGTCTTGACTATTAACATATTTTATGATTCCATCTATAGGTGAAGATTTCATGGAATTGAATATTCAACTATGTTTGGATCCTTGAGGTCTCCTCCAAAGTCCATAACTTAATGCATTTCTTTTAGACTATTATCTTCTTCACATGTTCACCATTCTTACATTATGAAAACAAACCTCTCCTATATAGACCACTGTGCATGATGTGATTTCCTTTATATGGATTATGATAGGGTATAAAAATGCTTTTTGATTTTTGACAATACACAAAGTACCCATGAGTTGATCTACATATTATTATCTCTTAAAAATCTCATTACCCTACTTGAAAGTCTTTACCCTTAAAGTCTCCATTATGCATGGTTCACCCACTTGACTATAGTAGTGATCTTTAAGCTAGTTGTAGATGTACCTTTGTGTCTATTTATACCTATTTTAAACTCACATTTATTCTTCTTGAGCTCTATATTTAGGTTATTCATCACAATAGTTCACGGATTTGATGGTCTAAATAGCCTGCTCAAGTCTAGAAAATCCTTTGATTTTTATTAGCAACCTAGATCAAACCTAATTGAAATAAGACTACTCAAATCTGATTCATATCTAGACTAACATTAGAATGATCCAAGTCTATGAGATTCTTGTATCTAGACCAAACCTCTAGTTGCGAGGCTAGGTTCTCTGAATATGGGAATTTAGGATCAATTACTAAACCTATTACATGTTGGGATGAAAACATTGAGGAAGAAACTAAAATGATTATTTAAACATAACAAGATCCTATGAACTTTCAAAATATGCAAGACTTTATTGCTTCAATGTCTTGACTACTAACATATTTTATGATTCCATCTATAGGTGAAGATTTCATGGAATTGAATATTCAACTAAGTTTGGCTCCTTGAGGTCTCCTCCAAAGTACATAACTTAATTCATTCCTTTTAGACTATTATCTTCATCACGTGTTCACCATTCTTTCATTATGAAAATAAACCTCTCCCATATAGACCTTTGTGCATGATGTGATTTCCTTTATATTGATTATGATAAGGTATAAAAATGCTTTGTGATTTTTTACAATACACAAAGTACCCATGAGCTGATCTATGTATGATTATCTCTTAAAAATCTCATTACCCTGCTTGAATGTCTATACCCTAGAAGTCTCCATTATGCATGGTTCACCCACTTAATTATAACAGTGCTCTTAAAGCTAGATATAGATATACCTTTGTGTTTCTTTCCCCTATTTTAACCTCACATGTATCCTTCTTGAGCTCTATATTTAGGGTATTCATCACAATATTTCATGCATTTGATGGTCCAAACAACCTCCACAAGTCTAGAAAAGCCTTTGATTTCTATTAGCAACTCTGACCAAACCTAGTTGAAATTAGACTACTTGAATCTAATTAATATCTAGACTAACATTAGAATGATTGAATTAAATGAGATTCTTGTATCTAGACTAGACCTCTAGTTGTGAGGCTAGCTCCTCTAAATATGGGAATTTAGGATCAATTACTAAACCTATTAGATGTTGGGATGAAAAGAGTAAGGAAGAAACTAAAATTATTCTTTAAAAATAACAAGATCCTATGAAATTTAAAAATATGCAACACCTTATTGCTTCAATGTCTTGACTATTAACATATTTTATGATTCCATCTATAGGTGAATATTTCATGGAATTGAATATTCAACTATGTTTGGCTCCTTGAGGTCTCCTCCAAAGTCCATAACTTAATGCATTCCTTTTAGAATATTATCTTCTTCACATATTCACCATTCTTTCATTATGAAAACAAACCTCTCCTATATAGACCACTGTGCATGATGTGATTTCCTTTATATGGATTATGATAGGGTAAAAAAATCCTCTAGGATTTTTGACAATAGACAAAGTACCCATGAGTTGATTTATGTATGATTATCTCTTAAAAATCTCATTACTCTACTTGAAAGTCTATACCCTTAAAGTCTCCATTATGCATGGTTCACCCACTTGACTATAGTAGTGATCTTGAAGATAGCTATAGATGTACCTTTGTGTTTCTTTATCCCTATTTTAACCTCACATTTATCCTTCTTGAGCTCTATATTTAGGCTATTCATCACAATAGTTCATCCGTTTGATGGTCCAAAGAGCCTCCTCAAGCTCGGAGAAGCCTTTGATTTCTATTAGTAACCCAAATAGAACCCAGTTGAATTTAGACGACTCGAATATTATTCATATCTGGAGTAACATTGGAAAGATCTCAGTCTATGAGATTCTTGTATCTAGACCAAACCTCTAGTTGTAAGGCTAGCTCCTCTAAATATGGGAATTCAAGATAATTAACTAAACCTATTAGATGTTGGGATGAAAAGAGTAAGGAATAAACTAAAATTATTCTTTAAACATAACAAGATCTTATGAACTTTGAAATTATGCAAGAGCTTATTGCTTCAATGTCCTGATTATTAACATATTTTATGATTCCATCTATAGGTGAAGATTTCATGGAATTGAATATTAAACTAAGTTTGGCTCCTTGAGGTCTCCTCCAAAGTCCATAACTTAATGCATTACTTTTATACTATTATCTTCTTCACATGTTCACCATTCTTTCATTATGAGAACAAACCTCTCTTATATAGACCACTGCGCATGATGTGATTTCATTTATATGGATTACGATAGGTTATACCAATGCTTTGTGACTATTGACAATACACAAGGTAACCATGAGTTGATCTATGTATGATTATCTCCTAAAATTCTCATTACCCTTCTTGAAAGTGTATACCCTTGAAGTCTCCATTATGCATGATTCACCCAGTTGACTATAGTAGTTTTCTTGAAGCTAGTTTATAGATGTACCTTTGTGTATCTTTATCCCTATTTTTAAGCTCACATGTATCCTTCTTGAGCTCTATATTTAGGTTATTCATCACAATAGTTCATGTATTTGATGGTCCAAATAGCCTCCTCAAGTCTGGAAAAACCTTTTATTTCTGTTAGCAACCTAGATAGAACCCAGTTGAAATTAGACTACTCAATCTGATTCATATATAGACTAAGATTGAAATGATCTTAGTCTATGAGATTCTTGTATCTAGACTAGACCTCTAGTTGTGAGGCTAGCTCCTTAGAATATGGGAATTCAGGATAAATTACTAAACCTATTAGATGTTGGGATGAAAAGAGTAAGGAAGAAATTAAAATGATTCTTTAGACATAACAAGATCCTATGAACTTTTAAAATATGCAAGACCTTATTGATTCTAATGTCTTGACTATTAACATATTTTATGATTCCATCTATAGGTGAAGATTTCATGGAATTTATTATATGAATAAGTTTTTCTCATTGAGGTCTCCTCCAAATTCCATAACTTAATGCATTCCTTTTAGACTATTATCTTCTTCACATTTTCACCATTCTTTCATTACAAAAACAAACCTGTTCTATATAGACCACTTTGCATGATGTTATTTCCTTTATATTGATTGTGATATGGTATAACAATGCTTTGTGATTTTTTACAATACACAAGGTAAGCATGAGTTTATCTATGTATTATTATCTCATAAAATTCTTATTACCCTTCTTAAAATTCTATAACTTTGAAGTCTCCATTATGCATGGTTCACCCACTTGACTATAGCAGTGTTCTTGAGCTAGTTGTAGATGTACATTTATGTTTCTTTATACATATTTTAACCTCACATGTATCCTTCTTGAGCTCTATATTTAGGTTATTCATCACAATAGTTCATACATTTGATGGTTCAAATAGCCTCCTCAAGTCTAGAAAATACTTTGATTTCTATTAGCAAAACCCAGATAGAACCCAACTGAAATCAAACTACTCAAATTTGATTCATATCTAGACTAACATTGGAATGATCTAAGTCTTATGAGATTCTTGTATCTAGACTAGACCTCTAGTTGTGAGGCTAGCTCCTCTGAATATTGGAATTTAGGATAAATTACTAAGCCTATTAGATATTGGGATGAAAAGAGTAAGGAAGAAACTAAAATGATTCTTTAAACATAACAAGATCCTATGAACATTTAAAATATGCAAGACCTTATTGCTTCAATGTCTTGACTATTAACATATTTTATGATTCCATCTATAGGTGAAGATTTCATGGAATTGAATATTAAACTAAGTTTAGCTCCTTGAGGTCTCCTCCAAATTCCATAACTTAATGCATTCCTTTTAGACTATTATCTTCTTCACATGTTCACCATTCTTTCATTATGAAAACAAACCTCTCTTATCTAGACCACTGTACATGATGTGATTTCATTTATATGTATTATTATAGGGTATAAAAATGCTTTGTGATTTTTTACAATACACAAAGTACCCATGAGTTGATCTATGGATGATTATCTCTTAAAAATCTCACTACCCTCCTTGAAATTCTATACCCTTGAAGTCTATATTATGCATGGATCACCCACTTGACTATAGTTGTGATCTTGAAGCTAGTTGTAGGTGCTCCTTTGTGTTTATTTATACATATTTTAACCTCACATTTATCCTTCTTGAGCTCTATACTTAGGTTATTCATCACAATAGTTCATGCATTTGATGGTCCAAATAGTCTCCTCAAGTCTATAAAAGCCTTTGATTTCTGTTAGTAACCAAGATCACACCTAGTTGACATCACACTACTCAAATCTGATTCATATCTAGACTAACATTAGAATGATCCAAGTCTATGAGATTCTTGTATCTAAACCAAACCTCTAGTTGTGAGGCTAGATCCTCTGAATATGGGAATTTAGGATCAATTACTAAACCTATTAGATGTTGGGATGAAAAGATTAAGGAAGAAAATAAATTAATTCTTTAAACATAACAAGATCCTATGAATTTTCAAAATATGCAAGACTTTATTGCTTCAATGTCTTGACTATTAACATCTTTTATGATTCCATCTATAGGTGAAGATTTCATGGAATTGAATATTCAACTAAGTTTGGCTCCTTGAGGTCTCCTCCAAAGTCCATAACTTAATGCATTCTTTTTAGACTATTATCTTCTTCACATGTTCACCATTCATTTATTATGAAAATAACCCTTTCCTATATAGACCATTATGCATGATGTGATTTCCTTTATATAGATTGTGATAGGGTATAAAAATACTTTATGATTTTTGGCAATACATAATGTACCCATGATTTGATCTATGTATGATTTTCTCTTAAAAATCTCATTACCCTGCTTGAAAGTCTAAACCCTTGAAGTCTCCATTATGCATGGTTCACCCAATTGACTATAGTAGTGCTCTTAAAGCTAGCTATAGATGTAATTTTGTGTTTCTTTCTCCCTATTTTATCCTCACATGTATCCTTTTTTTGCTCTATGTTTAGGGTATTCATCATAATAATTCATGCATTTGATGGTCCAAACAACCTCCAAAAGCCTAGCAAAGCCTTTGATTTTTGTTAGCAACTTAGATCAAACCCAATTCAAATTAGACTACTCAAACCTAATTCATATCTAGACTAACATTAGAATGATCTAAGTCTATTCGATTATTGTATCTAGACTAGACCTCTAGTTATGAGGCTAGCTCATTTGAATATGGGAATTCAGGATCAATTACTAAACCTATTAGATGTTGGGATGAAAAGAGTAAAACTAAAATGATTATTTAAACATAACAAGATCCTATTAACTTTTAAAATATGCAAGACCTTATTGCTTCAATGTCTTGACTATTAACATATTTTATGATTCCATCTATAGGTGAAGATTTAATGGAATTAAAATTCAACTAAGTTTGGCTCCTTGAGGTCTCCTCCAAATTCCATAACTTAATGCATTCCTTTTAGACTATTATCTTCTTCACATGTTCACCATTCTTTCATTATGAAAACAAACCTCTCCTATATATACGACTGTGCACGATGTGATTTCCTTTATATGGATTATGATAGGGTATAAAAATACTTTATGATTTTTGACAATACACAAAGTACCAATGAGTTGATCTATGTATGATTATCTATTAAAAATCTCATTACCTTACTTGAAAGTCTATACCCTTAAAGACTCCATTATGCATGGTTCACCCACTTGACTATAGCAGTGATCTTGAAACTAGTTGTAGATTTGCCTTTATATTTATTTACACCTATTTTAACCTCACATTTATCCTTCTTGAGATCTATATTTAAGTTATTCATCACAATAATTAATGCATTTGATGGTCCAAATAGCCTCCTCAAGTCTAGAAAAGTGTTTGATTTTTGTTAGCAACCCAAATCCAACCTAGTTGAAATAAGACTACTTGAATCTGATTCATATTTGGACTCACACTAGAATGATCCAAGTCCATGAGATTCTTGTATCTAGACCAGACCTCTAGGTTTGAGGCTGGCTCCTCTGAATATGGGAATTTAGGATCAATTACTAAACCTATTAGATGTTGGGATGAAAAGAGTAAGGAAGAAACTAAAATGATTTTTTAAACATAACAAGATCCTATGAACTTTCAAAATATGCAAGACTTTATTGCTTCAATGTCTTGACTATTAACATATTTTATGATTCCATCTATAGGTGAAGATTTCATGGAATTGTATATTTAGCTAAGTTTGGCTCCTTGAGGTCTCCTCCAAAATACATAACTTAATTCATTCCTTTTATACTATTATCTTCTTCACATGTTCTCCATTCTTTCATTATGAAAACAAACCTCTCCTATATAGACCATTATGCATGATGTGATTTCCTTTATATGGATTGTGATAGGGTATAAAAATGCTTTAGGTTTTTGACAATAAAAAAAGTACCCATGAGTTGATCTATGTATGATTTTCTCTTAAAAATGTCATTACCCTGCTTGAAAGTCTATACCCTTGAAGTCTCCATTATGCATGGTTCACCCACTTGACTATAGCAGTGATCTTGAAGCTAGCTGTAGATGTACCTTTGTGTTTCTTTACCTCTATTTTATACCTCACATGTATCCTTCTTAAGCTCTCTATTTAGGTTATTCATCACAATAGTTCATCCATTTGATGATCCGAAGAGCCTCCTCAAGTCTAGAAAAGCCTTTGATTTTTGTTAGCAACTCAGATCACACCTAGTGAAAATTAGACTAATTAAATCTAATTCACATCTAGACTAACATTGGAATGATCTAAGTCTATTAGATTCTTGGATCTAGACTAGACCTCTAGTTGTGAGGCTAGCTCCTCTGAAAATGGGAATTTAGATCAATTACTAGACTTATTAGATGTTGGGATGAAAAGAGTAAGGAAGAAAATAAAATGATTCTTTAAACATAACAAGATCATATGAACTTTCAATATTTGAAAGACCTTATTGCTTAATTTTCTTGACTATTACCATATTTTATGATTCCATCTATAGGTGAAGATTTCATGGAATTGAATATTCAACTAAGTTTGGCTCCATGAGTCTCCTCCAAAGTACATAATTTAATGCAATCCTTTTAGACTATTATCTTATTCACATGTTCACCATGCTTTCATTATGAAAATAAACCTCTCCTATATAGACCACTGTGCATGATGTGATTTCATTTATATGGATTATGATAGGGTATAAAAATGCTTTAGGATTTTTGACAATACACAAAGTACCCATGACTTGATCTATGTATGATTATCTCTCAAAAATCTCATTACCCTGCTTGAAAGTCTATACCCTTGAAGTCTCCATTATGCATGGTTCACCCAATTGACTATAGTAGTGATCTTGAAGCTAGTTGTAGTTGTACCTTTGTGTTTATTTATACCTATTTTAACCTCACATTTATCTTTCTTGAGAGCTATACTTAGGTTATTCATCACAATAGTTCATGCATTTGATGGTCCAAATAGCCTCCTCAGGTCTAGAAAAGGCTTTGATTTCTATTAGCAACCCAGATCAAACCCAGTTGAAATTAGACTACTCAAATCTAATTCATATCTAGACTAACATTATAATGATCCAAGTCTATGAGATTCTTATATTTAGACCAGACCTCTAGTTGTGAGGTTCGCTCCTCTAAATATTGAAATTTAGGATCAATTACTAAACCTATTAGATGTTGGGATGAAAAGAGTAAGGAAGAATCTAAAATTATTCTTTAAACATGATAAGATACTATGAATTTTTAAAATATGCAAGACTTTATTGCTTCAATGTCTTGACTATTAACATATTTTATGATTCCATCTATAGGTGAAGATTTCATGGAATTGAATATTTAAATAAGTTTGGCTCCTTAAGGTCTCCTCCAAAGTCCATAACTTAATGCAGTCCTTTTAGATTATTATCTTCTTCACATGTTCACCATTCTTTCATTATGAAAACAAACCTATCCTATATAGACCATTATGCATGATGTGATTTCCTTTTTATGGATTGTGATAGGATATAAAAATGCTTTGTTATTTTTGACAATACACAAAATATCCATGAGTTGATCTATGTATGATTATCTCTTTAAAATATCAATACTCTGCTTGAAAGTCTATACCCTTGAAGTCTCCATTATGCATGGTTCACCCAAATGACCATAGCAGTGCTCTTAAAGCTATCTATAGATGTACCTTTGTGTTTCTTTCTCCCTATTTTAACCTCATATGTATCCTTTTTGAGCTCTATATTTAGGTTATTCATCACAATAGTTCATGCATTTGATGGTCTAAACAACCTCCACAAGTCTAGAAAAGCCTTTGATTTCCATTGGCAACCCAGATCGAACCCAATTGAAATTAGACTACTCGAATCTAATTCATATCTAGACTAACATTGGAATGATCTAAGTCTATGAGATTCTTCTATCTAGACCAGACCTCGAGTTGTGAGGCTAGCTCCTCTGAATATGGGAATTCAATGTCAATTACTAGACCTATTAGATGTTGGGATGAAAAGAGTAATGAAGAAACTAAAATTATTCTTTAAATATAACAAGATCCTATGAACTTTAAAAATATTCAGGACATTATCACTTCAATGTCTTGACTATTAACATATTTTATGATTCCATCTATAGGTGAAGATTTCATGGAATTGAATATTCAACGAAGTTTGGCTCCTTGAGGTCTCCTCCAAAGTCCATAACTTAATGCATTCCTTTTAGACTATTATTTTCTTCACATGTTCACCATTCTTTCATTATGAAAACAAAACTCTCCTATATAGACCATTGTGCATGATGTGATTTCCTTTATATGGATTTTGATAGCGTATAATAATGCTTTATGATTTTTGACAATACACAAAGTACCCATGAGTTTATCTATGTATGATTATCTCTTAAAAATATCATTACCCTTGTTTAATTTCTATACCCTTGAAGTCTCCATTATGCATGGTTCAGCCAAATGACTAAATGATCTAAGTCTATGAGATTCTTGTATCTAGACTAGAACTCTAGTTGTGAGGGTAGGTCCTCTGCATATGGGACTTCAAGATCAATTAATAGACCTATTAGATGTTGGGATGAAAAGAGTAAGGAAGAAACTAAAATGATTCTTTAAACATAACAAGATCCTATGAACTTTCAAAATATGCAAGACCTTATTGCTTCAATGTCTTGACTATTAACATATTTTATGATTCCATCTATAGGTGAAGATTTCATGGAATTTAATATTCAACTAAGTTTGGCTCCTTAAGGTCTCCTCCAAAGTCCATAACTCAATGCATTCATTTTAGACTATTATCTTCTTTACATGTTCACCATTCTTCCATTATGAAAACAAACCTCTCCTATATAGACCACTATGCATGATGTGATTTATTTTATATGGATTATGATAGGGTATAAAAATTCTTTAAGATTTTTGACAATACAAAAAGTACCCATGAGTTGATCTATGTATGATTATCTCATAAAAATATCATTACCCTACTTGAAAGTCTATACCCTTTAAGTCTCCATATGCATTTTTCACCCACTTGACTATAGCAGTGCTCTTGAAGCTAGCTATAGATGTACATTTGTGTTTCTTTTTCCATATTTTAACCTCAAATGTATCCTTCATGAGCTCTATATTTCAGTTATTCATCACAATAGTTCATGCATTTAATGGTCCAAATTGCCTCCTCAAGTCTATAAAAGCCTTTGATTTCTGTTAACAACCCAAATTGAACCCAGTTGAAGTCAAACTACTTGAATAAGGTTCATATCTAGACTAACATTGGAATGATCTAAGTCTATGAGATTCTTGTATCTAGACTAGACCTCTAGTTATGAGGCTAGTTCCTCTAAATATGAGAATTCAAGATAAAATACTAAACCTATTAGATGTTGGGATGAAAAGTGTAAGGAAGAAACTAAAATGATTCTTTAAACATAACAAGATCTTATGAACTTTGAAAATATGCAAGACATTATTGCTTCAATGTCTTGACTATTAACATATTTTATGATTCCATCTGTAGGTGAAGATTTCATGGAATTGAATATTAAACTAAGTTTGGCTCCTTGAGGTCTCCTCCAAAGTCCATAATTTAATGCATTCCTTTTAGAATATTATCTTCTTTACTGTGCAACATTATTTCATTATGAAAACAAACCTCTCCTATATAGACCAATGGGCATGATGTGATTTCGTTTATATGGATTTTCATAGGGTATAACAATGCTTTTTGATTTTTGACAATACACAAGGTAACCATGAGTTTATCTATGTATGATTATCTCTTAAAATTCTCATTACCCTTCTTTAAAGTCTATACCCTTGAAGTCTCCATTATACATGGTTCACCCACTTGACTATAGCAGTGTTCTTGAAGCTAGTTATACATGTACCTTTGTATTTCTTTCTCCCTATTTTAAACTCACATGTATCCTTTTTTAGCTCTATATTTAATTTATTCATCACAATAGTTCATGTATATAATGGTCCAAACAGCCTCCTCAAATCTATAAAAGCCATTGATTTCTATTAGCAACCCTGATAGAACCCAGTTGAAATTAGACTACTCAAATCTGACTCATTTCTGGACTAACATTGGAATGATCTGAGTCTATGAGATTCTTATATCTAGACCAAACCTCTAGTTATGAGGCTAGCTCCTCTAAATATGGGAATTTAGGATCAATTACTAAACCTATTAGATGTTGGGATGAAAAGAGTAAGGAAGAAACTAAAATGATTCTTTAAACATAAGAAGATCCTATGAACTTTTGAAATATGCCAGACCTTATTGCTTTAATGTCTTGACTATTAACATATTTTATGATTCCATTTGTAGGTGAAGATTTCATGGAATTTAATATTTAACTAAGTTTGGCTCCTTGAGGTCTCCTCCAAAGTCCATAACTTAATGCATTCCTTTTAGACTATTATCTTCTTCACATGTTCACCATTCTTTCATTATGAAAACAAACCTCTCCTATATAAACCTTTGTGCATGATGTGATTTCCTTTATATGGATTATGATAGGGTATAAAAATTCTTTGTGATTTTTGACAATACACAAAGTAACCATGAGTTTATCTATGTATGATTATGTCTTAAAAATCTCATTACCTTGCTTGAAAGTCTATACCCTTGAAGTCTCTATTATACATGGGTCACCCACTTGACTATAGTAGTGTTCTTGAAGCTAGTTGTATATGTACCTTTGTGTTTCTTTCTCCCTATTTTAACCTCTCATGTATCCTTCTTGATCTCTATATTTAGGTTATTCATCATGATAGTTCATGCATTTGATGGTCCAAACAACCTGTACATGTCTACAAAAGGTCTTAACACTACTAGACCCTTGACTATAGCATATTTTGAATTGAAACCAAGTTTTTAGGTGTCTCAAGGACACTTGATTGATTTATTAAATTTTGATTTATTAGGATTATTGATGCACATATTATGCTTGATGTGTCACCAGACAACAAGGGGAAAGTAAGAAACTTAATTTCAAGTCTTGGAAGACTTGGGGCTTGAGTTGTTTATACAACTACTACTAGAAATAACACAAATAGTATATATGTGATCATCACTTTGAAATTATGCTAACAAACCCTAATATAGAGATAGTAGATGTTTATGTAGTGACACTTATTCTTTCTAATCTTTGTAAAATTATTTTAATCTTTGCCAATTATTGCCCAATAATGTAAATGAACAATGGATATTTATAGCATAAACTAAGATAAAGTGATTCATGTGTGGATCAAAGAGTGAGTGGGGTAGGTCAAAAAATATATTGTGCTCAAGATGATCAAAGATACCAATTCTGCTAACTTTTGAGGCAAAAACACATGAAACTAGCATATACCAATTCTAGTGTAATGCTCAAAGCTAAATAAATGCACTGGAGGTCTATATGGCCTATTCCTAATGAGAGGAACATTATATTATTCCTCCTCCTCTTATCATTCCTAATAGTCAAAATTGAACATGGTACCATGAGTTGGTGGGAGATAGGGATTCAAAATATCCTTTTTCTTCTTCTCCCTGTCAAGCTTCATTTCCAGCTTGATATTCTTCCTTATAGTATTTTTGAGGACTACTCATTACATCCCTATGAATCCATTCATGCACCTCTTTCTTTGTGCTTATATTCCATATCCACATCCTTTTTGAATTTGAATAAGTGCTTTATAATGACATTTTTTGGGTCCTATGCCCTGAAATCATCCTTAGGCAATACATATGAGTTTCTATGCCTTGAAGCTACTACAATGTCTTACCACTTTATGATTTTAGCTCTACCTGGATTATAATTAATCTTGTGGGGGATTTTTTTTGAGCTATTTCTTTTGTCATTAAATTGAATTATTATTAAAATTTAACACTTATTTTTCTTTGATTCACCATCAATTTTTTGCTTTAACGCTAAAGTTTGTCACCTTTTGACACATGTCACCTTTTTATTATTCATAGGGGATATTGAAATAAAAATTAGTATTATGAATTTTTTATGCTATGCCATGTGGCATTTTTATATTCATGGTGATCTCTTTGGTGGGTTTGTCTAATTTTGGTTGGTTGTGGGAGTGTCATGCATCATTCTCACAAGCAATCAGAGCTGGCATCAAGGTTATTACCAAATAAAAAGGTGCCACATTTATATAAAATACCTTGAAATGACCCTTAAAATTAAAATTAAAGGTATACCAAGGCCCTTATAGTTATATCTTAGGAGATACCTTTAAATAAAATTCTAATCATGTGCATGTTTAAGGTATCTCCTAGTAGATATCTTGAAAGAAAATTCCAATAGTGTGCATCAAGGTTCATGCCAAATAAAATTTTGTCATGATTATATAAAATACTTTGAAATTAATTTTATAATCAACATGGAAGGTATCAATTCCCTTCAATGTATCTCCTAAGAGATATCTCAAAAGAAAATTCCAATAATGTGCATCAAGGTTCTTGCCAAATAAAAATATGTCATAATTATATCAAATACTTTATAAGTACATTTGTAATCAACATGGAATTTATTCCATGTCCCTTATATGTATCTCTTATGAGATACCTTTAAATAAAATTCCAATCATTTTTATGTTCAAGGTATCTCCTAAGAGATATCCGAAAGAAAATTCCAATAGTGTCCATCAATGTTCTTGACAAATAAAAAGTTGTCATGGTTTTATGAAATCCCTTGAAATTACATTTTAAATAAACATGTAATTTATTCCAAGGCCATTATAGGTATTTCCTATGATATACCTTTAAATAAAATTCTAATCTTGTGCCTGTTAAAGTTATCTCCTAGGAGATATCTCGAAAGAAAATTCCAATAGTGTGCATTAGGGTTCTTTCCAAATAAAAAGTTGTCATGGTTATATCAAATAATTTTCAAGGAAATTTTAATTAAACATATAGGGTATTATAAATCCCTTTGATTTATCTTCTAGGAGATACCTTGAAATAAAATTCTAATCATGTGCATGTTCAAGGTATCTCTTATGAGATGTCTCGAAAGAAAATTCCAATAATGTGCATTAGTGTTCTTTCCAAATAAAAAGTTGTCACAGTTATATCAAATCCCTTTCAAGGACATTTAAAATCAACATGTAAATTATTCCAATTCCCTTTAATTTATCTCTTAGGAGATACTTGGAAATAAAATTCTAATTATGTGCATGCTCAATGTATCTCTTAAAAGATATCTTGAAAGAAAATTTCAATAGTGTGCATCAATGTCCTTTCCCAATAAAAATTTGTCATGGTTATATCAAATCCCTTGTAAGGACATTTTAAATCAACATGGAAGGTATTTAAATTCACTTTGAAGTATATCATAGGAGATACCTGGAAAAAAAATCCAATCATGTGCATGTTCAAGGTATCTCCTAGGAGATATCTTGAAAGAAAATTTCCATAGTGTGCATCAGAGTTCTTTCCAAATAAAAAGTTTTCATGGTTATATAAAATCCTTTGTAAGGAAATTTTAATGGAAGGTATTCCAAGGCCAATCTAGGTATCTCCAAGGATATACCTTGAAATCAAATTCCAATCGTGTGCATGTTTAAGGTATCTCCTAGGAGAGATCTTTAAAGAAAATTCCAATAATGTGCATCAGGGTTCTTGCCAGATAAAAAGTTGTCATGGTTATATCAAATATTCTATAATGTAATTTTAAACAAAAATTTAATGTATTCTAAGTCTATTATATTTATCTCCTAGGAGATACCTTGAAATAAAATTCTAATCATGTGCATGTATAAGGTATCTCCTAGGAGATGTCTCAAAAGAAAAATCCAATAGTGTGTATCAATGTTCTTTCCAAATAAAAAGTTGTCATGGTTATATCAAATCATTTTAAAAGACATTTTAAATCAAAATGAAAGGTATTCAAAGGCCCTTTAAGGTATCTCCTATGAGATACCTTTAAATAAAATTACAATCTTGTGTATGTTTAAGGTATCTCCTAAGAGATATCTCAAAATAAAATTCTAATAGTGTGCTTTAGGGTTCTTGCCAAATAAAACATTGTCACGGTTATATGAAATCCCTTTCAAGGACATTTTTAATAAAAATGGAGGTTAATCTAAGGCACTTTAAGGTATCTCCTAATAGATAACTTGAAATAAAATTCCAATCATGTGCATGTTCATGGTATCTCCTAGGAGATATGTCGAAAGAAAATTGCAATAGTGTGCATCAGTGTTCTTGCCAAATAAAATGTTATCATGGTTATATAAAATCCCTTATAGGTACATTAATAATAAAAATCAAAGGTATTATAAAGTCTTTTGAGGTATCTCCTAGGATATACCTTGAAATAAATCTTTAATCATGTGCATGTTTAAGGTATCTCCTAGGAGATATCTTGAAAGAAAATTCAAATAGTGTGAACCAGGGTTCTTACTAAATAAAAATTTGTCATGGTTATATCAAATCCTTTACAAAGACATTTTAAATCAATATGTACCATGATTTAACTCATATCCATGCCTTTTATTTACCTTTACCTATCAAAATTACTTTGTTAACCTTCATCTAAGTCACCTAAGCTCACCTTCATTTGGTTGGTTATGAAAAACTGGCTTGAATCATTAATCACTTGACTCATCTCACTCCACTGATATTCCTTATGCAATTAAACATAATATGTAGATATTTTTATAGGATTCATGTGCTTGTGCTAGTTATAAATCATGCCTTTACACTTAAGGTTCACTAATTCCTTGACTTGCTCATGTGTCATTGATCTTGAATCCACAATTGAATGCAAGTTATTAATTTGTTTGGGCCCATTAAATAATCAATCACCACTCATCATTGTTATTATGTATGGATTAATTGAAATCAATGGATTTTCCTATACCTACTATTTAAAAATAAATGACTACTTCACAAGCTCAAATTTGATGCCCACGTAATCGTATTTGACATTTGTACGAATGCATTTTATGTATGCATGATCATGATTGGGATATTTTAAATTCAATGGTCATTTGTTGTGGCTTTAATTTGACATTCATGCACCCATAATTTGATGTCCATGAGAATTTTAGTGACATATACACAACTATAAATCTATGTTTAGGCTATTTATTTCAAAAAATTTGTTGGACTTTTTTGCAAGCTTTTTGTCTCAACCACTTTCTTAGAAGGAATTTTTTTACATCTCTTTTACATGTTTAGGGAAATTATCATGGGATAAAGGCCTTAGAAAATTTTTTGTGGATAAAATTTCCAAAAGAATTTATGCCTTCAGGTTTTTTTATTAGCCACATTCCCCTAAAGAATTTGTACTTAATCTTTTGCCTCAAAATAAATTATTTGAAAGAATTCTGCCTTCAAAAAAATTATCTTAGATAATTTTCCCAAAATAATTTTTTCCCTTATACCTTTTGTAAAAACTTTTATCTTTAGTCTTTTTGCTTTCAAATGACATTTGTGACCGTTCAAGACTTTTGTTTTGGACCACTTTCATGAATAAATGACCCTTTGGGACTTTGTCTACAACACTTTCCCTAAAGAAATAACCCTTCAAGAAAATTGTATTGATCCCTTTGTTGAAGAAACTATCCTTTGAGATTTTTTATTAGGATAATTTTCTAAAAAATAACCCTTAAAAAAATTAAATAGGACAATTTTCTTGAAAAATACCCTTCAAGTTTTTTTTTGATCCACTTTGTCAAAGAATGATCCTTTGGGAAAAGTGGTTTAAACTTATGTCTGAATGAAATGGACTTTAAGATTTTACTGTGGACAAAATGTATGTAATAATTTATGTCTTTTGGCCTTTTATTTTAGATGAAATGTTTGAAACAATTCCCAAGTAAATCCAAAAACCAAAAAAAAATCTTGAAAGAATTCCAACACTTAGTCAAATAAAGTGGAACAATTTCTTTGATGGAATTATGCCTTGTACTTTTATTGCAGACGATGTATAAAATAATTTATTAGAGAGAACTGTAAATTATCTAACACTTAGACAAAATTTGAAATATTTCCTATTTGTAGAATTATGCTTGAGGGTAATAGTTAGTTCAAGTGCTCAAGAATATACCATTGTTATTTTCCCAATCAGTTACCCTAGCACCCATAAATGCAAGAGCATTATCTAAAATAATAGTAGGAATGTCAAACCTTGTTATGATGCTCTCATAAAAAACAACATGAAATTTATTCTAATTCCCTTTGAGGTATCTCCTAGGAGATACCTTGAAATAAAATTCCAATCATGTGCATGTTCAAGGTATCTCCTAGGAGATATCTCAAAAGAAAATTCCAATAGTGTGCATTAGGGTTCTTGCCAGATAAAAAGTTGTCTTGGTTATATCAAATCCTTTTCAAGGACCTTTAAAATAAACATGTAATGTATTCCAAAGAACTTTTGGTATCTCCTAGGAGATACCTTGAAATAAAATTCCAATCATGTGCATGTTCAAGGTATCTCTTAGGAGATATCTCTGAATAAAATTCCAATAGTGTGTATCAATGTTCTTGCCAAATAAAAAGTTCTCATGGTTATATCAAATCCCTTGTAAGTACATTTTTAATTAAAATAGAAGGTATTCCAACGACCTTATGGTATCTAAAATAAAATTCTAATTGTGTGCATGTTCAAGCTATCTCCTAGGAGACATCTCAAAAGAAAATTCCAATAGTGTGGATGTTCAATGTATCTCTTAAGAAATACCTTGAAACACAAATTCCAATCATGTGTATGTTCGAGTTATCTCTTAGGAAGTACCTAGAAATAAAATTACAATTTTGTGCATGTTCAAGGTATCTATGAGGAGACCCTTTAAAATTACTACAAGGAACTTTAAGGTAATCCCCTATGAGATAATTTTGTGTCATGTATCATTTATGCCCAATTAGTAAAACTTATAACTCATCCCCCTACCTCCCCATAACTATAATTTTATATTATGTATCATTTATGTCTAGTAAATACAACTAACAACTCATCCCCATACAAACTTGTATTGATGCAGGAAATTCACAGGCCACAAATAAAAGTTTTTATTTTAAGAGCAGCTATTACACACTCTTATTCAAGACATCATGACTTAGGCTAGTGAAATATCTGAGGTAACTATAACCCACACACAAAACTACATCAAATAAACCACTAATACACATTCAAAAATATGAATAAATTTGAACATAATCATCCTAATCAATATATTTTCCAATATTTCAATAGTTATTGCACATCTACAAATCAGTACATTTATCAAGACATTCAAGAATATATTTGAAGCTATTGCACACTAAATATTATTGAAACATAAAACCAAAAAATTTACAACTAATTTCATGTAAATTAGAAATAAAATACTCAAACACTTCACTAATTATTAAAATTAATGTTTCTCCTTTATTCAAAAATTCTCTGACAAAAAGACAAGTTGGATTACAATTGTCTATATAGACTTGGGGAAGGGGTTACCTCATCTTCCAAGTTCATGCAAGGTCATAACATGTGATAGTTAGAATATGTAGTTCTAACTATGGTCAAAATCATATAAGAGTAGTCCTATAGCTATCAACTAGATAAGTTTACCTTTTTAAAACTATGCAATGTGTGTGTGTACAAAATGTAAAGTCAAATTTACAATGAAAAGTTTGAACTACAAGAAAACTATGACTACATATACCATCTAAAATTTTGTACATGCATAAAATCTTAACCTTTCAAGGCTAAGTCCTCTAGATAGTTTCATGTAGTTTTCTTGGTGTGGTATTTGAGGTGGTAGTTTTAGAAGTTGTAGATGTTGATGCACCACCAAAATTCTACTTTTTCTTGGTCTCATTATCTTGATAAAATTTATATGTTGCATCATGATATTTCCATATGAGGTTCAAGTTCAAAAATGGTGGTCGATGTATCCTCTTAACTTTTTCAAGGAGTCTTTCATGCTCTTCCTTATTCATCTAAAACTTATTCTTGAGAATATTGATCTCCGTGAATTTATTTTTAGCTGCACTTAACTCAAATTCTAGTGTTAACCCTTGTAAACTCTACTTGAAGTCATCCACTGCTTCTTGAATGAGTTTATCAAAGTTGAGCGTACTAATTAATTTTCCTATGGCATCCCTCACCATTGATAGCTTTAAATCATGCAAAATTTAGAGAATTTGGATCACATGCACCTAATATTTAGGGGTTAAATCCCCAACTACTTGTAAAAATTCTCATGTTTTTTCTATTTTATGACAACCAAATTCAAATAATTGAATGCCTCTAGTGTTGTCATTAAATTTAGATGACTGTATAAAGATTTGCTTGTGTATGCAACTATAATTTTTAATTTAGTGTTGTAATCTCTCAATGAATTATAAAAATAGTTGGCATTATATACATGAAGGTCCATTTTGTCCTTCATTAATTCCATTGCCTCCAAAGAGTTGTAGCATCAATAAGTTACTTCTTCCACCTTAGCTTCTATGCATGTAGGGATATACATAGTATTTTCTTACTCCTTTAATTGTTCTATCTTAGCCTCATTTATTGAACTTCAACTTTAAGCTCTTTTTGAGCCATATTTATTCCCTTATGGATAGATAATATAATATCCTTATGGGCTTAGTCTAAGTTTGCAAGATTTTCAATGTAAGGAGACTATCTAGGTTATCTATTCTACCTCTTAGTGAGGGAGAATACTTCATGTCTTTCCTCCAAAATTATTTTTTTCCCTTGTTATCCTCCAAATTCCTCTTCTTCACTCTCTATATACTACTATATGGGGGGTCAAATAAAGTGGAGACAAAGGGAAGCTCGATGATCTTGATGCTAGGAATTTGGGTTACCTTAATTCTCAAGTCCATCACTCATGGAGGAATATCTAATTGAAACACATCTAAGGTTGTAACCACAACCTATTTCTCTACCTCCTCCTAAACCTATTATTTATTTTGAGCATTGAAAAGGATGTCAAGTAGAGAAGGCCAAATAATCTTAGACCAATCTACTCTTCCAATTTTAGGGAGTATATGTACTATAATCAATTGAGGGTTGAGATACCTTCCCTTGATAAAACTCATCACAATTATTTCCTCTATGGAGGTGGTGGATGGTAAGGGAATGGAAATTTTAGTGGATTGGATGTGAAATTGTGGATTGGCTAATGCATTTTGTACCTTTCTAGAAACCTTCTTCTTCTTTAAGGCTCTGATGGTGGAGGTGCCAAAAGGGATAGAGGAGGTAGGTATGGTGAGTGGGTTAGAAGTGGATTGTAGAATGGCCATAGCAGTGGTAGCATCATTTTTTTCCACCTTGGGAGTGAAAAGAGGGAACTGAGTGAATGTGGTAGGGATTAAGGGATAAATGGAGTTAGAACTAGGCACTTCTACCTAGGGTTTCCTCAACAAAGAATAAATAGAAACATGTCCAAAAATGGGCATAAAATATAAAGGAAAACTAATGAAAGGTTGAGTACTTGAGGAAATTGGTGATAAATTCTCTACTTGAAGACTCATGGCATTAGTTATTTCTAGCTCAAATTCTTCATCAGATTCATCCTCAATGTCCTTAATTATCACAACTTATCCCTTTATTGGTTTTGAATGTGGAGGTGCAGTAGGCAAGCCTTGTGATGATTCAACTATGGGACATCATGTTAGAGTCTTAGGTTTCCTCATATAAACCACATTGGTCTTTAACTATGTATGGGAGCCTTGGTGAGTTGATGCCACTGCCTCTTGTGTTACTATCTCAATAGATGTGCTAATCTGGGTCTAGGGCATAATAGTAGTTGCTTGAATGGTGTTGGTAGTTGGATGTTCTTATGTTCTCTCATCCTCATCAAAAATTAAATTTATGGGGTCCACTACCTGTGCTCCCCTACTTATTTTGGGTTCAAATGACCTGATCTCTTTCTTCATAGTCTTTAGATTCAATTTCAAAAGGAGGGCTTGATATGAGGGACCCACTTGGTCCTTTGATTGCTCTTTCAACTATATGCTCTAGAAGTTAGAATGTTCCCATCCTTTGTATAGATCCTTATTCATTTCCAATTCACTTATTGTGATTGAAGGATCATCATAGATCATTCTTATATTGTCTGATTGAAGTCTAGCAATCCTTTCTCTTTCCAACATGTTCACATCATCCTTTGCATCAAGAAATAGAAAATCATATGAATAGGGAACATGGTTATATGGGATGTTAAATCCCTAGATGTGCTTCTAAATAATCCCATGAGGATCCCAATATCTATGTGGAAGCATGAGGAAAGGATAAATCTTTTGCTTTCTACACACATCTCCAAAATGCTTCCTCATTATGTAAACCATTCTTCTAATTGTTATATGGTGACCAAAAAATAAAGCCTTCTTCTACATGGATAGGTCCTCTTCAACACTCCATAGTTGGAAAGTAATTTCTTACTCTGCCAACTTATTTAAGATGTATTTTGGGAGACACAAAGGATTAACCTTATTTTCCCAAATCATTATAACTATGAAGTTTAGATAGAGGAAATAATCCCATTTACCTTCTAGGGTTTTTTCAACATTTTGTCAAATTCTAGGCATGGGTAAGCCATAAATGGCCTACCAAACCTATTGATATATATCTTTGGCAATATTGACTATGTTCTTGGTATAGGCATATATGTGCATAAACTGGTAATGATCACAAATTTTGTTCTTTATGCAATTTATGGTTGGCCTTCACAATTATATGAGGTCTCTATATAGATTCTCATAACAACATCTAACAAATAAAACATCATATATAAATTTCCCAAAGTTGTGGGATGCTTATATTTGTGAATTATTTACTCCCTCAGGTGGAAGTTGATTATATCTCCTATGTTATATGCAACATCATGGGTGAGCATCATGTAAAGCAGTGACACAAATTCTAAATTGATAAAATAAATACTTGGCATACCATAGAATTGATTCAATAGAGTAATGTTAATGTAAATCCCCATTATAAACTTATATTTAGAAATAGGACCCTTTGGCTCATTCCCTTTCCATGAAATTGTCTGGCCTAGGAGTAATCATGAAGATAATGCCTTGTCAATTGAGATCTCAACACTGAACTACAACATGTATGCTTGTCATAGTGTGCATCAAGTATGTTCAAAATGTATCTCTGGAAGTCATATCCCAAAATGAATGTGACCATTGTTTTATTTTTAGAATAATGCAAGAAGGCCTCTTGTAATATCTTTCCCAAAAAGAACAAATCCCATAGGATGTTGATGCATGACATCACCTCTAGCTTGACAATAGTAAAATGTAACCTTTGGTGTTTGAAATCTAACAATTGTTTGACAAACATCCTATTAGAAAGTGTCATCTCATCTTCAAATGAAAATACATCCATTAAATCCACTATGTCCTATAGCTCTGAATAGTTGGTGTACCTGCTCTTGAATATGGTGACATCAAACACTATATATATGAACTCTATGGAGTCCTTAATTGAGTATGGTTATGGTGTATTTGATCCCTTGAATTCCTTGGATGAAGATGCCATTGTAGTATATACTCTGTGTTATTTTTATTTTTCTTCTAAGTGTTATGTATGCTATATGATCCACTCGGCTCTAGCTTAATCATTGTTTTGCTTGTAGTGATCTTCAATATAGTAACTAGGGATATTTTTCATTATAGGATAGTAGGAGACTTTGAATTCAATTTTGATTGAAAGCAATGAAGGTTTTTAATGGTTTTATGTTAGATATATAGGATTTTCCATTAAATAGTAGTTTATGCAACATAAATACCCAACATTCACCTTGATTTTATATTCTTGTATAATTTAAATTTTGTTATTTTAAGTTGGTAGGGATATTTAGTATATATCATTGGAAGAAACTTTAAATTTATTTTGGATAAGTATGGAAAAGGGACAATATTTTTCTTGGTAGTAAGGTATTTAGGTTTATGCTAGGGACTGATCTTTTACAAAAAAAAGACTGGCAACAAAAACCTTGTCATTTGGTGATATCATCAAGAAAATTATTTAGAGTAAAATGTCTAAGGAAATTATCCCAAAGGGTCATTTCAAAAAATTTGAATGGTCATTTTCATTGGGAATAATCTGAAGGATCTACTTCATAGGACAAATTTCCCATCACAAAAGTCCTGAAGGGTATACTTCATAGGATAAAGGCCCAGGACAATGTCCCGAAGGATAAGTCCTTGAGGGCAAAGGACCCGAGATAAAAGTCCTGAAGGGTAAAGTGGCAATGAAAAAAATCTCAAAGGGTCTTTACAAAAAGGTCAAAGGGCACTTTTTAAATTCCAAGGGGTGGGTTCTAAATGACAAAGGGCCATGCCCATTATCTCAAAGGGTAAGTGTAGAAATGTTTGAAGGGTCTACTTCGTGGTAAAAATTTCCTGAAGGGTCTACTTTTTAGGATAGAATGATCTAGGAAAAGAGTCCCAAAGGGTACATTTTGGTAGGGAAAGGGCCATTTCAAAAAGCTAAAGGAAAATTCAAAAAGGGATAAGGGAAATTCTATCAAGCCAACATGGCTTTAACAAAAAGGCCGAAGGGTAGGTTAGTCAGGTAAAGGGATGTAGGACAAAAGTGATAATTTTAAAAAGGCCAAAGGATAGGTTCATAAGGAAAATTAATTCTATTGGGGGATTCATTTTGAAATGTTGTGCATTCACAAGTGCAGTAGGTACCCTTGAAGGTATTACAAGGCCCTTAAAACATTTAAGGTGCCCATATGCATGTTTTAAAGGCATCTCCTAAGAGATAACTTCAAAATTTTGGGTCCATAATAGAGGTTCAAATCAAATACATGATCCTAAAATATAATAAGCTAATCATTTTTCATAATTTTGATCAAACCCCCCATTGATCATTATCATTTTGTATTGTAATAAAATACATGGTTTAATATTGACTTAGCTAGCTATTTTTCTCTACATAGCTATTTCACTCTGATGCATGTGTGAAATATATCTCTTAAGAGGTACCTTCAAAGTAGGATGAAGTAAGAATTAAAGTATGTAGTATATGATATTAAAAGTTATTATTTTTTTCAATTGACATAAACCATGTCATTAAAAAAAATGTTGTACATTGCCTTTTTAACATTTTTAGGTTTTAACATATCTCCATGCTTATATTTTGGTATAAATATAGCTTTATCTCCTACATATATGTATAAATTAGACTGATTTTATAAATAACCTGATTAATAACTCTTCTCATGTCTTTTGTAAATGTCCAGGCTAAAAAATCATATGTTAATGACTTTCCATTATGGAGGCTATGTTTCTCATAAATAATGGTAAGGTCATTGGTGGAGGAAGAATACACAAAGTGGTAGGTCCATATGTTGAATCTCTAGAAGCCATAAATCTCACTTCTGCATGCCATAATGAGTAAATACCTATTGAATTTGTAAGTTTTAATGTGACTAAAGATTTTGATATCACTCACCACTTCCATTTCCTACAGCTTTTGTGGATAATTTGGGGGATTTATTTGATAGCTTTACTATATGGAGCAAAATAATGATGAAACACATCATAGACAAGTTTTCTATAGACAATGACATGGAAAAAAAACAAAATAATTTGAGTTCAATTCTACATATACAACTTTTTCAGCAAGAAAACCCTTGATTGGATTCATTTTTTTGATATATCGATGATCCTACCACATTTCAAAGCCTAATTTAAAAAAATTCTTAGGAAAAGGTACATTTTTTGCACAAATGTACATCCCTTACAAATGATGAGAATTTTGCTTTTGATTATGTTGAATTTGCAAAACGAAGGGAGATTTTTGGTTACATTCCTATCCCAATGTTACAAAATAAATTGAGAATATACATAAGGCAAGTTATATAACATTATGCAACTTTTAGTACAAAGATAACTAAAACATCTGTCATTAAATGGCCTTCCAAAAAAATAGTGGACACTGAGACTTGTAGAGCAATCAATTTACCATACATTACACCTAAAGAGAAAGAAATTAGAAATGTTTGGGATGTAGTGGATAATGAAATCACTCTTTACCTAAAATTCCTAGTGTAAATTCATCCAAAAAAATTAACTCATGCCTACAAATAGTTAGGCTGAAAAAGAAATCAGCCAAACACTTCACTCAACCAAGTGGAGTTTGATGAAAGCATAGATAATGAGATTTCAACAATGTATGTGGATAAATGTTTCACCAAAAAAAAATTTAAATCAATATTTTCATTTGAGATTATAAAATATAAAAAGATGAATTTTCTTCATTCCACCACAACAAATAAGAGGCAACATGTCTTAGATGCCCTTTCTGCCTGTTTGTTTAATAAAAATAGAAAACAAAACTAGAATTCATTTTCAGGGTACAAAGATCTATTTGTAAGTTTGGATTAAAATATATGGATTGAAGAGAAGTAGCTTGTTTGACATTCAAAATTGTTATAAAAATGGGTAACAAAATGCAATCCATGTATAGAGATTTTGACAAAAGCCACAAAAGAAGACAATGGTAGCTAAAGATTTGTTGGACCAATTAGTGGATGATTTTGTAGATGTTTCTCCATAACTAACATGCTAGGTACATATAGATGAATCAAAATAAATATTTTTACATCTTTGATCATGTTTCACTCAAGAATTTATGATTGTCACATCAATGCACAACTAGTAGATATGCAATATGAGCCAATATCCCAACCAAAATTCAATAACATGTGGAGAACTAATTTTCATGATGTGACCATTGCCATGTCTGATGACTTTGCTAGGTGAAAAAAATATATCTTGTTGACTAAAAATAAATGCTTTGGGTCCCTATTTAGAGATCAAGAAGAGTGTATTGATCAATAATTTATGATGCACTAAAATCTAATACTTTCTGCAAGACAAATTTGTTAAACACATAAATGAATGTTAGATAAATACCCTAAAGAATGCCTTAATTTCATTTATGATAAGGTAAAACTTGAAAAAACATTTGTGTTAAGGACAATGATAAAAATCAAAGTAGTTACTGATAGAATATTGAGTTTTCAATGGTAGGGATTATAACACATGGTCATGGTGCAAGTAGCTATTGGCATTTTTTTACCATACATTCTTGGAGGTTTTAACTTTACTATCACCTCATTGAATAAGTGATTCAGGGATACGGAAAAAATAATTCAACATACTCATGTATATTTACTATATATACCTAAATCTTCAAAATATCAATTGTATTATGCACTTTTGTCTAAAAACTGCTACCCTAAATGCAAGAAATATAGAGAAGAACCATAATTAATTAGTGCCTTCAAAAAACATCCTTCTATTTTATACCTTCAACTAGACAAATATTGTGGGGATAATAAGAATAGGTAATTCTATCCATAATTATATTTAAAAAATGTCAAACCTTATATAGAACTAATGTTGCATTTACAAATTCACAAAATCATGATTTTTTGTATAGGTATGTGTTTCAATAATTATTTGTCCTTATCTACAAAAGTGTTTTCCTCAATGTTGAGGTCACATTTATCCCTATAGGACATCGATGGTAAATTTGGAAACTTGTCTAGTTGTATAAAGAGGAAATATGTATGGAGTGTGGTAGAGACATGTGAAAATACAAGAAACTTCAGACCATATTTGATTGAAGAGGTAGTGGTTTTCAAAGAGTATGTTAATAATTACTAGATGAAGGGAAGAAATGAAATAGTAGGCTTGACAAAAGGTCAATACTTTTTTCTATGCATGGAGTAAGGTCAGCCCATTATGCATTGTAAAAACTCTATATGAGATAGAAATTCCCCCTCCTGGTTACATTATGGGGAACAAATAAAAATGGTGAGATAAATGTTCCATAAAGTAATATGATAAAAATATATTTCAAATACTTGAAAAATAGAGAAATGTCTCAATATTTCATTGTTACAAAAGACTCAGATAGAAGTAGAAAACGAGTGAAAAAAAATTAAATATAACTTGAATAAGTATGTATAGAAATTCAATGAATTTGGTTTGACCAAAGATCGTAAGTGCAAGGATCTAGAATATTAATTCTAAAACATCTAAGACATAATGAAATGAGATATGTTCACTTCTAAATATGAGTGCATAGGAGATTTTTGGCCTATAAATCATCATGACATACCCCTACATATAGATCTGCACAAAATGGTTTATGATAAGACCCTTGATTTTTGAGTGGCATTTATAGATACATATGTTGGTCCAAGAAACAAAAAAATAAAAACTACATTTAATCCAGCATAAGATGTACAAATTAGAGATATGTTATTTTTTAGACCTGACGATTCTATAAGAGTGGACTAAATAATATGGGTTTCTAGAGCTAAAGGAATATTGAGATACTACAAACAAATGGGGATATAGAACGAAGGGTCAATGTATCTTGGTTCGTCCCAATTCATGCAAGGAAAAAAGATGTAGAAGAAATACAAATTTATTTAGGATTTTTGGATAAAAAATGGAAGCCCAACCCAACTAACACATCTTTACCATCCATACTCATAGATAGTATCATATATTCTTGGAAACTAAATAAAAATTGGAGAGGTCATACACTTGTTCTCACTAATTTTTTGAAAGGTATTGTAATAGACTATTTGAATGCATCATCCCACAAGGCAATAACAAAAATAGTGATAAAAGGATTGAGAAATTTGAAATGGTGTTTTTTTTAATTTGTGAATGAAAAATATGAATGTTGTTTTTCAAAATTTAGTCCATTTTTATAGAATGTATAATGTTTTATTGTTTTATTTATTTTTAGTGGCACTTTACATTTTGGGTCATGGAAAATACAATTCAACATTTGAGTTTTATATTTTCTACTATGACTATGCATCTATTTAATAAAATTTTATTTTTGGAACATCCATTTCACATTTTTGTGATTCAAAATGGTCTTCAGATTTTGCATATTCCAAATAGCTAGATCACATTTTGTGAATCACAAAAACCTCTTCAAGTTTTTAGTTTTTCAAATTAAACTTCACATTTTACATCCTCCAAAATGGTCTTCGGCAAATGGTCTTCATAATTTTCACATATAATAATTTACACTTTGGCTTTTTTGTTTTGAAAAATATACTATGACATTCCCATGTATGCAAAAAGGTCTTTGGGGCTTACGCCTCATAATGTCCCACTTGCATGTCAATATTTATTCTTCTACATTTGCATATCAACATATGTTATTCATATTTTCATTTTTTCAATTTACCCTTTGTACAAGCACTAAATA